>OX381592.1:21824895-22159895 GCA_947458855.1 Monopis laevigella
GTCGTTGCAGAGGTTGATGACGTTAAGCGGCAACCACGACAGCCCGAAGATGCTCACCATCGCGATGAGCATCTGGTTCGTCCTCCGCTTCCGGTTTTTGTCGAGCTCCTCCTTCCTAGAGTTCTTGCTTGCGGCTTTGGCCTTCGCTCGGTCGTTCAGCTTAAAACTAACGCAAGTGTAACAGAATCCTATTACTATGAAAGGCAATAGGAATTGAAGGATCGACGTCACCGAGCCGAATATCCTCCGCATCTTCTCGTCGGGCCACGTCTCCTCGCAGAACCTTCCATATGGAAGGTCGTAGAACGTCATGAAGATGGCATATGGTAACGTCACCGTTACGGAGAATGTCCAGATCATAATGATGACGGATATACACGTCTCCACCTTCATCCTGGGTCGGAACGGGTAGATGATGACGAAAAACCTGTCGATGGCGATGGACATGAGCGTCAAGGTGGATATATAGACGCTGCAACCCTGCGCGAAGGGCATGATGTGACAAAGGAGCGAGCCGAAGTTCCACGAGCCCTGAAACGTGTAGAGCGGCGTGAAGGGGACAGCAAAGATACAGAGCAGGATGTCGGCGAAGGCCAGGTTGGTGATGAACAGGTTGGTGACGGTCTGCATGGCCTTGTTGCGGAGGACCACGAAGCACACGAGCAGGTTGCCCAGCACGCCCAGCACGAAGATGACCGTGTAGATGACGCAGAAGAGCGCCTGCACCCACTTGTAGTCGATGACGTTGTCGGGCGCTCGGTGCCGCGCGCCCGCGGGGGTGGCGTTGCCCAGTATGTCAGTTACATTGCCCGCTTCAATAAAACGTAGAGCCGTGTCGTTCATCGTCGTCCGTCTCGCTCGCACCTGGTCGCTTCTCGCCGGGCGAGAGGACGACAGAAGTCGCAGTGACTTGTCTGCGCGTTTAATGTCACATTTTAGTGTTCGCCGGCGACGGACCTGGAACAAAGTACCAATTACATTTAAATAGCAATTAAGTATTTCGGTCCTTTACTAAATATTTTGCTGGTGATTTGCGACCTCCGACCTCCGTTGTTAATTGTTTGGGAAGCCAAAAAATCTATTGGTACCTACTATATATTTGTTACATAAATAATAATAAATATCAGCAGAAATGAAAGGAGAAAACAAATTTCCGCTGTAGCAAGATAACTGGGGATTTATGGAAGGTATTGTGGTCCGGAACTCGCGACATAACTATTGCGGGTTTATTGTACCGAAGTTAATAACGCTCGCGGATTGCGCGCATTCAAATATAACTCATGAGAAAAATGATCATAAATTGAAAACTTTATGACGGTCATATCCAATAATACAACAACCTACTCCTAAATATACAAACATTTTCATTCGGAAAATAAATCGAGATGTCTGAATTTAAGGTCTACTAAACTTTATTTAAATTTAACGATTCATAAATTAGCGATTTAACAGACTTTTGTGCGAACGTCTAGTCCTGCCAAAGTATATTAGTGGGAACGTCTAGTCCCGCCAAAGTATATTGGCCCGTCCACAGTCATTACTCTTCACATTCAACTTCTCTAGTTTCAGGGATTACGACTTACACCATCTTTAAATACCTCACATCTCACACGTGCTGCCCTAATACCTCACATCTCACACGTGCTGCCCTAATACCTCACATCTCACACGTGCTGCCCTAATACTTCACATCTCACACGTGCTGCCCTAATACCTCACATCTCACACGTGCTGCCCTAATACCTCACATCTCACACGTGCTGCCCTAATACCACACATCTCACACGTGCTGCCCTAATACCTCACATCTCACACGTGCTGCCCTAATACCTCACATCTCACACATGCTGCCCTAATACCTCACATCTCACACGTGCTGCCCTAATACCACACATCTCACACGTGCTGCCCTAATACCTCACATCTCACACGTGCTGCCCTAATACCTCACATCTCACACGTGCTGCCCTCATTATCTAAACTCTAGCGTCTACTATGTGTACCAAACTAAATGAATACATATAATATGTTATAAACACCTCGACCAAAGCAAACTTTAGTAGCCTAATTATGTAACATTATTTAGACATATCGCTATTCGCTTTGCTCGTAATTTATATAATAGTTTAGTAATATGTAGGACGTACAACACATTGCTCTGGCCACAAACTAAGCTTAAGCTTGTACTATGTGTACTAGAAACAACGATATAACCCATATTATATTTTATAACACCCAGACCATGATAAACTGTACAGAAAAAAACGTACTAATTATTTTTTGCCTTGGGTTCCCACCCAACAAATCGAACCCACGACCTCTGGATACCACTAGTCTATGGAGGCTGTATAATTAGATTTGCCATAGCCATATTGCATTAGAAATAAGTCTCAGGCAGTTTACATTTTGAATAGCTATTATATTTGCACTCTCCAAAGCTAGTTACGACAACGTTTTTAAATACCCGGAAATATATTTAAATGCTTTCCTCACACCAGGGGGGACCACCGACCCCGATACCGCGAGTTCTCGTTCGGGTTGAGATCAAAACTGACGACAACATTTTATACAAATGATATCTCAAAAATTCATAATAAAGGGGATTTCAACAAAAACTTTGTTTTCTAAAACAAAAAAAATTGATGAAGATGATTAAAATTTTTATTGAATTACAAAGAGAAAAGTTCGCCAATTATGAATGAAAAATGATAACTGGCAAATGTCCACCGCAAGCACGCTGACAGATGTCGATTCTTTCATCAAAGTTTTTAATCACTTTTTGACAAAATGGCGGGACTATTTCTTTAATCACATCACGGATTTTGAATTTTAAGGCTGCAATTGGTTCGATTGGCTCCGTATAGATTCTATCCTTAACTAGCTGTGCTCGCGACTTCGTCCGCGTGGAATAGTTATTTTTTTATCATATAAACTTTCATCCCCTATTTTATCCCCTTGGGGGTAGAATTTATCAAAATCCTTTCTTAGCGGATGCCTACGTCATAACATCTACCTGCATGCCAAATTTCAGCCCGATCCGTCTAGTGGTTTGGGCTGTGCGTTGATAGATCACTATGTCAGTCAGTCACCTTTGAGTTATATATATTTAGATTATTCTTTAATACATATTTTTTGTGTATCTTGAACCGTTTTCACGGCGCACGCAACGGAAGGCTTCAAAGATGAAATAATTTCTCCCGTTTTTTACACATTTACCACTATATCTTTGTTCCTATTAGTCGTAGCGTGATGTTATATAGCCTATAGCCTTCCTCGATAACTGGACTATCCAACACAAAAAGAATTATTCAATTCGAACCAGTAGTTTCGGAGATTAGCGCGTTCAAACAAACAAACAAACAAACAAACAAACTCTTCAGCTTTATAATAGAAGTATAGATATAGCCCCACAAAAAAAAATCCAGTGGTGTTAAATTACACGATCTGGCTGACCACTTAACAGCTGAGTTTCGTGAGATTATGCGATCGGGAAATTTGGTTTGGTATTTTATTATATTCGGGTAATAAATGGATCGTTTCATTGGCTGTGTGGCATGTGATCACACGTGGCACCGTCCTGTTGAAACCGCATGTCGGTGATATCCACGTCATCAATAATAAGCCAAAATTGAGTTGTTAACATCTCTCGATAACGTGATCCATTGACCGTTACCGCATTTCCAGCCTCATTTTCATAGTGGATTTTAATTATTTTAATGAGATTTTCAAGCGAAATTGTATTCATTGTATCAATTGCCAATGCATCTACTACGAATACGTCAAAAACCTTAATGCCAAAACTATCATGTTGGTGTTGCCACAATTGAAAAACAAAGTTCAACAACCCTTTATTATATATATATATATATATATATTGTAATTAATTGATCAAAATCCATACGTTTGCAGAGATAGAAAATACATACGACATGATTGATACGACAAAATGTACGTGCTCTCCGGGCAGTATAGTGGGTGTCAAATACTACACAATATTTTTTACTGGAGCAAAGTATATGACTCTTAATGCATTTGGCGATAAATAAATGTACAAAGATTATTACACGCTATTATAATACACTAGACATATTTGATAGACATTTCAAATACCTACTGAACTACCTTTTGAACGATGCGGTATCGAATAGTGCGGTGATAAAAATGGGCCTCGCTCCTTCTTCAAATCAACTGCCCGCTTTGTAACCGCACCCTGAAAGAAGTTTACTGCCCAGACAAGCAGTCATGCAGTAGTGATGAACAGAGAGATGACACCGAGACTGTAGTAGGTGTGAGTGGCGGCACCGACGCCGGGCGTTACAGTACTGCACTACACTTACATCAAACATAAAAAAGGAATTGATAAGCAATATCATGGAGGTCATAAACATGTAGTAATTGGCAAGCAGGTATAGTGCGGGCGAGAAGTGTATTTGTTTCCCAATTCTGACAAATGGCTAAAATAAAAGCAATAAAGAAAGACATCTATTTAGGTTAGCACGTCGGTATCGAGTGTCTGTACGCTTCCCGCTACTGTGTGCTGTCCTTACATATTCTGTAACCCTCAATTCAATTTACATTAAAACTGATCAATACTGAAAGCCTTATACCTAAAGGATAAAACCCGAGTGGAAAATGTTAAAAGATTATTAAAACTGTCCTAAGCTGTAATTTTATCATATTCCATTTGTTTCATTTGATCAGTCCGTGATGTTATTTGGTGCTGCGATTCTTGCATATTGGTGTATGCATGGCCATCCACGGGAACACTTAGTCGTGTCAAATATTATAATAGAGTATATTATTGTTACTTAATTATATTTAATTTTATTGAAAATAAAAATAAAAAATGTCAAATTATAAATTAAATAATTGGCGCATCTGCAAAAGAGCATTGTATAGAGTTGTGATAACATTAATGTATTAGTATGTCATAGTATATTTAAATTAATAAATGGAATAATGAAGCTATTATTGTAAATTCAATATTTAATAATTAATTCAAATTATGTCGTTATAATTAATAATGACCATAATTTATTTATTTCGCCATCGTTTAAAACTTCATCTATGCTGTATGCTGTATGCTGAAATAAGCAACGCGTACGCATAACGTAACATTTTTAATCTTAGTTATAAATTGTAGGTAGTTGAGTTGTTTTATTTCATCAGAAAGTTTATTAAATATTGTAATACCATTGCATATAAAACTTTTTGTCATTTTATTGAGTCTATGCTTAGGAAGTTTGATAAAAGGTTTGCACTTTGAGTATTCCGTTTCAGGCTGTACTGGAAATTCTTTTACATTTTCCTTTATGTACATTAGGCAATACATTATGTAGTTACTATATAATGTGTGTATTTTAAAATTACTATAATTTCTTTACATATTTGTCTTGTAAACTTGCTATGAATCGAATCGCGCGCTTTTGGAGAATACATATCCGACTCGCTGCCGCACATGGTACACACAATTTGATGCCTCGACTCCATCACACTCCTTGACTTTGACTGCACGGCAGGCGGCAGGCGGCAGGCATATGTGACAGAAAAATTTAATAGGCTTATAAACTTGTGGTACAATAAATTCATATTATTTTAATAAAATATGAACAAATTTGGTATACATTTTTTTTAGATAATTTATGAAAATAATAATATAAGAGGGTATTATCTATGGAATGAATGCCAAAGTAAGAAGATTTATTGGTTAGAGGAGAAGGCTTTGCGGATCTGATGTTGACTGATGATCCCGGTGACGGCGCATAATTATGCTCCTTATTGTTAAGCGAGTTACAATTGTTACAGAGGAAGTGATTTAAATATAAAAATGACTACTAGTTATATATGGTTCATTTACCCAGTACAGATAAAATAGTATTTATCCCACCAAATGCGAGCCGGTCTTTGGTTGGGAAGCTCCTGCCGCCAACAGTCGACTGTCCGGGCGGGGATCGTCCATCTACTGCCGCCAACAGTCGACTGACCGGGCGAGGATCATCCAACTACTGCCGCAAACGGTCAACTGCCCGGGCGGGGATTGTCCATCTACTGCCGCCAACAGTCGACTGACCGGGCGGGGATCGTCCATCTACTGCCGCCAACAGTCGACTGTCCGGGCGGGGATCGTCCATCTACTGCCGCCAACAGTCGACTGACCGGGCGAGGATCATCCAACTACTGCCGCAAACGGTCAACTGCCCGGGCGGGGATTGTCCATCTACTGCCGCCAACAGTCGACTGACCGGGCGGGGATCGTCCATCTACTGCCGCCAACAGTCGACTGACCGGGCGAGGATCATCCAACTACTGCCGCAAACGGTCAACTGCCCGGGCGGGGATTGTCCATCTACTGCCGCCAACAGTCGACTGACCGGGAGGGGATCGCCCATCTACTGCCGCCAACAGTCGACTGACCGGGCGAGGATCATCCAACTACTGCCGCAAACGGTCAACTGCCCGGGCGGGGATTGTCCATCTACTGCCGCCAACAGTCGACTGTCCGGGCGGGGATCGTCCATCTACTGCCGCCAACAGTCGACTGACCGGGCGAGGATCATCCAACTACTGCCGCAAACGGTCAACTGCCCGGGCGGGGATTGTCCATCTACTGCCGCCAACAGTCGACTGACCGGGCGAGGATCATCCAACTACTGCCGCAAACGGTCAACTGCCCGGGCAGGGATTGTCCATCTACTGCCGCCAACAGTCGACTGTCCGGGCGGGGATCGTCCATCTACTGCCGCCAACAGTCGACTGACCGGGCGAGGATCATCCAACTACTGCCGCAAACGGTCAACTGCCCGGGCGGGGATTGTCCATCTACTGCCGCCAACAGTCGACTGACCGGGCGAGGATCATCCAACTACTGCCGCAAACGGTCAACTGCCCGGGCGGGGATTGTCCATCTACTGCCGCCAACAGTCGACTGTCCGGGCGGGGATCGTCCATCTACTGCCGCCAACAGTCGACTGACCGGGCGAGGATCATCCAACTACTGCCGCAAACGGTCAACTGCCCGGGCGGGGATTGTCCATCTACTGCCGCCAACAGTCGACTGACCGGGCGAGGATCATCCAACTACTGCCGCAAACGGTCAACTGCCCGGGCGGGGATTGTCCATCTACTGCCGCCAACAGTCGACTGACCGGGCGAGGATCATCCAACTACTGCCGCAAACGGTCAACTGCCCGGGCGGGAATTGTCCATCTACTGCCGCCAACAGTCGACTGACCGGGCGAGGATCATCCAACTACTGCCGCAAACGGTCAACTGCCCGGGCGGGGATTGTCCATCTACTGCCGCCAACAGTCGACTGACCGGGCGAGGATCATCCAACTACTGCCGCAAACGGTCAACTGCCCGGGCGGGGATTGTCCATCTACTGCCGCCAACAGTCGACTGACCGGGCGAGGATCATCCAACTACTGCCGCAAATGGTCAACTGCCCGGGCGGGGATTGTCCATCTACTGCCGCCAACAGTCGACTGACCGGGCGAGGATCATCCAACTACTGCCGCAAACGGTCAACTGCCCGGGCGGGGATTGTCCATCTACTGCCGCCAACAGTCGACTGACCGGGCGAGGATCATCCAACTACTGCCGCAAACGGTCAACTGCCCGGGCGGGGATTGTCCATCTACTGCCGCCAACAGTCGACTGACCGGGCGAGGATCATCCAACTACTGCCGCAAACGGTCAACTGCCCGGGCGGGGATTGTCCATCTACTGCCGCCAACAGTCGACTGACCGGGCGAGGATCATCCAACTACTGCCGCAAACGGTCAACTGCCCGGGCGGGGATTGTCCATCTACTGCCGCCAACAGTCGACTGACCGGGCGAGGATCATCCAACTACTGCCGCAAACGGTCAACTGCCCGGGCGGGGATTGTCCATCTACTGCCGCCAACAGTCGACTGACCGGGCGAGGATCATCCAACTACTGCCGCAAACGGTCAAATGCCCGGGCGGGGATTGTCCATCTACTGCCGCCAACAGTCGACTGACCGGGCGAGGATCATCCAACTACTGCCGCAAACGGTCAACTGCCCGGGCGGGGATTGTCCATCTACTGCCGCCAACAGTCGACTGACCGGGCGAGGATCATCCAACTACTGCCGCAAACGGTCAACTGCCCGGGCGGGGATTGTTCATCTACTGCCGCCAACAGTCGACTGACCGGGCGAGGATCATCCAACTACTGCCGCAAACGGTCAACTGCCCGGGCGGGGATTGTCCATCTACTGCCGCCAACAGTCGACTGACCGGGCGAGGATCATCCAACTACTGCCGCAAACGGTCAACTGCCCGGGCGGGGATTGTCCATCTACTGCCGCCAACAGTCGACTGACCAGGCAAGGATCATCCAACTACTGCCGCAAACAGTCAACTGCCCGGGCGGGGATTGTCCATCTACTGCCGCCAACAGTCGACTGTCCGGGCGGGAATCGTCCATCTACTGCCGCCAACAGTCGACTGACCGGGCGGGGATCGTCCATCTACTGCCGCCAACAGTCGACTGACCGGGCGAGGATCATCCAACTACTGCCGCAAACGGTCAACTGCCCGGGCGGGGATTGTCCATCTACTGCCGCCAACAGTCGACTGACCGGGCGAGGATCATCCAACTACTGCCGCAAACGGTCAACTGCCCGGGCGGGGATTGTCCATCTACTGCCGCCAACAGTCGACTGACCGGGCGAGGATCATCCAACTACTGCCGCAAACGGTCAAATGCCCGGGCGGGGATTGTCCATCTACTGCCGCCAACAGTCGACTGACCGGGCGAGGATCATCCAACTACTGCCGCAAACGGTCAACTGCCCGGGCGGGGATTGTCCATCTACTGCCGCCAACAGTCGACTGACCGGGCAAGGATCATCCAACTACTGCCGCAAACGGTCAACTGCCCGGGCGGGGATTGTTCATCTACTGCCGCCAACAGTCGACTGACCGGGCGAGGATCATCCAACTACTGCCGCAAACGGTCAACTGCCCGGGCGGGGATTGTCCATCTACTGCCGCCAACAGTCGACTGACCGGGCGAGGATCATCCAACTACTGCCGCAAACGGTCAACTGCCCGGGCGGGGATTGTCCATCTACTGCCGCCAACAGTCGACTGACCAGGCAAGGATCATCCAACTACTGCCGCAAACGGTCAACTGCCCGGGCGGGGATTGTCCATCTACTGCCGCCAACAGTCGACTGTCCGGGCGGGAATCGTCCATCTACTGCCGCCAACAGTCGACTGACCGGGCGGGGATCGTCCATCTACTGCCGCCAACAGTCGACTGACCGGGCGAGGATCATCCAACTACTGCCGCAAACGGTCAACTGCCCGGGCGGGGATTGTCCATCTACTGCCGCCAACAGTCGACTGTCCGGGCGGGGATCTTCCATCTACTGCCGCCAACAGTCGACTGACCGGGCGAGGATCATCCAACTACTGCCGCAAACGGTCAACTGCCCGGGCGGGGATTGTCCATCTACTGCCGCCAACAGTCGACTGACCGGGCGAGGATCATCCAACTACTGCCGCAAACGGTCAACTGCCCGGGCGGGGATTGTCCATCTACTGCCGCCAACAGTCGACTGACCGGGCGAGGATCATCCAACTACTGCCGCAAACGGTCAACTGCCCGGGCGGGGATTGTCCATCTACTGCCGCCAACAGTCGACTGACCGGGCGAGGATCATCCAACTACTGCCGCAAACGGTCAACTGCCCGGGCGGGGATTGTCCATCTACTGCCGCCAACAGTCGACTGACCGGGCGAGGATCATCCAACTACTGCCGCAAACGGTCAACTGCCCGGGCGGGGATTGTTCATCTACTGCCGCCAACAGTCGACTGACCGGGCGAGGATCATCCAACTACTGCCGCAAACGGTCAACTGCCCGGGCGGGGATTGTCCATCTACTGCCGCCAACAGTCGACTGACCGGGCGAGGATCATCCAACTACTGCCGCAAACGGTCAACTGCCCGGGCGGGGATTGTCCATCTACTGCCGCCAACAGTCGACTGACCAGGCAAGGATCATCCAACTACTGCCGCAAACGGTCAACTGCCCGGGCGGGGATTGTCCATCTACTGCCGCCAACAGTCGACTGTCCGGGCGGGAATCGTCCATCTACTGCCGCCAACAGTCGACTGACCGGGCGAGGATCATCCAACTACTGCCGCAAACGGTCAACTGCCCGGGCGGGGATTGTCCATCTACTGCCGCCAACAGTTGACTGTCCGGGCGGGGATCGTCCATCTACTGCCGCCAACAGTCGACTGACCGGGCGAGGATCATCCAACTACTGCCGCAAACGGTCAACTGCCCGGGCGGGGATTGTCCATCTACTGCCGCCAACAGTCGACTGTCCGGGCGGGGATCTTCCATCTACTGCCGCCAACAGTCGACTGACCGGGCGAGGATCATCCAACTACTGCCGCAAACGGTCAACTGCCCGGGCGGGGATTGTCCATCTACTGCCGCCAACAGTCGACTGACCGGGCGAGGATCATCCAACTACTGCCGCAAACGGTCAACTGCCCGGGCGGGGATTGTCCATCTACTGCCGCCAACAGTCGACTGACCGGGCGAGGATCATCCAACTACTGCCGCAAACGGTCAACTGCCCGGGCGGGGATTGTCCATCTACTGCCGCCAACAGTCGACTGACCGGGCGAGGATCATCCAACTACTGCCGCAAACGGTCAACTGCCCGGGCGGGGATTGTCCATCTACTGCCGCCAACAGTCGACTGACCGGGCGAGGATCATCCAACTACTGCCGCAAACGGTCAACTGCCCGGGCGGGGATTGTCCATCTACTGCCGCCAACAGTCGACTGACCGGGCGAGGATCATCCAACTACTGCCGCAAACGGTCAACTGCCCGGGCGGGAATTGTCCATCTACTGCCGCCAACAGTCGACTGACCGGGCGAGGATCATCCAACTACTGCCGCAAACGGTCAACTGCCCGGGCGGGGATTGTCCATCTACTGCCACCAACAGTCGACTGACCGGGCGAGGATCATCCAACTACTGCCGCAAACGGTCAACTGCCCGGGCGGGGATTGTCCATCTACTGCCGCCAACAGTCGACTGACCGGGCGAGGATCATCCAACTACTGCCGCAAACGGTCAACTGCCCGGGCGGGGATTGTCCATCTACTGCCGCCAACAGTCGACTGACCGGGCGAGGATCATCCAACTACTGCCGCAAACGGTTAACTGCCCGGGCGGGGATTGTCCATCTACTGCCGCCAACAGTCGACTGACCGGGCGAGGATCATCCAACTACTGCCGCAAACGGTCAACTGCCCGGGCGGGGATTGTCCATCTACTGCCGCCAACAGTCGACTGACCGGGCGAGGATCATCCAACTACTGCCGCAAACGGTCAACTGCCCGGGCGGGGATTGTCCATCTACTGCCGCCAACAGTCGACTGACCGGGCGAGGATCATCCAACTACTGCCGCAAACGGTCAACTGCCCGGGCGGGGATTGTCCATCTACTGCCGCCAACAGTCGACTGACCGGGCGAGGATCATCCAACTACTGCCGCAAACGGTCAACTGCCCGGGCGGGGATTGTCCATCTACTGCCGCCAACAGTCGACTGACCGGGCGAGGATCATCCAACTACTGCCGCAAACGGTCAACTGCCCGGGCGGGGATTGTCCATCTACTGCCGCCAACAGTCGACTGTCCGGGCGGGGATCGTCCATCTACTGCCGCCAGCAGTCGACTGTCCGGGCGGGGATCGTCCATCTACTGCCGCCAGCAGTCGACTGTCCGGGCGGGGATCGTCCATCTACTGCCGCCAACAGATGACTGTCCGGGCGGGGATCGTCCATCTACTGCCGCCAACAGTCGACTGTCCGGGCGGGGATCGTCCATGTACTGCCGCCAGCAGTCGACTGTCCGGGCGGGGATCGTCCATATATTGCCGCCAACAGATGACTATCCGGGCGGGGATCGTCCATCTACTGCCGCCAACAGTCGATTGTCCGGGCGGGGATCGTCCATGTACTGCCGCCAGCAGTCGACTGTTAGCGGCAGTAGATGGACGATCCCCGCCCGGACAGTCATCTGTTGGCGGCAGTAGATGGAAGATCCCCGCCCGGACAATTGACTGTTGGCGGCAGTAGATTAACGATCCCCGCCCACTTATATGATACCGTGGGCAATAAATAGTAAGACTATGTACTGAGCGTATGGCAGATGATATAGGATGGAATCAGCTAACCACCTAGTGTTACACTAGTTGGTTAGGTAACGTGCGTTCGGTTGGGTAGTTTTATTTTATTTTATTTAATGACACCTTTTATTAATTAATATTATATTTATTTTATTTATATGAGATGCAAACAAATATTTGTTTAGAAACATCGCGAGAGGTTAGCGACGACCACGCCCTCTACCGCCCGCAATTACCATGGCGCAACGTCCACACAGTGACCTGTATATACTATGACAATGGTGATAGTTGGCTTCACTAACCCAGAAGACTAACCCTAAGCCTCACTGTTACATTATCATAGAAATACATTGAGACACATTTATATTTATAACTCGGATTAGCTTAAACCTTTTTTAGCTAAACCTCTCGAGTAGCGCGGGTAGCCATACCTATCTGTTTTTTTTTTTTTTTTTTTTTTTCCTATTTATGGCCATAATGGTAAAGCCATTTGTTTTGCCAATGACAAGTATGAGAGATACACGTTAAAAAAAGGTAATACAAAAAAATAATTAAATGATTTTTCCATTATCCTGCTGTAAAGTCAAGTAACAAAAAGATAGTAAAGAACTGATATAACAAAAAATTAAGCCATAAAACTACATTATATAACAATATTTTGAAAAAAAATCACAGTTGTACATAAAACAAATTATAAAATATAAAGAAAAAAGCAATTGCCTACTATATAATAGATATATACAAACAAATATAAGTAATTAAGGAACAAACAAATCTAAGTAAATAAAACCACAATAAATATTGCAGCAATGAAATTATTACGTTAGCTACTAAAAAAACAATAAAATTACAAACAAAATTCTATGTATATTATTATGACACTAGGTAGTGATCAACACATATATAATATATTATATATATGTGCCTTTGTACAATAACGAGCTAAATTTACAAAAAGCCCAAATAATACATATTAGTGAACAGAATCACCCCAGTCCCCAGAACATCAGCCAAACCATCCAACCATCATCATCAAAACCAGTTCAGAGGGAACTATGCCAACGAAGTTCAGCCAATGGGTACTCCATTTAATGTTCCAGGGACTGGGGGTCATTATGATTTATAATTTAATTTTAAATCTATGTATATAATATCCTAAAATATTTACAAAGGGTGTATTTACAAGGCCTAATATGGATTTAAAGTTCATAGGTCTGGGGATTTTAGGGGGAAGGATATCATACAAGGACAAAGAGAAATTAGGACAATTAAAAAAAATGTGATCCATAGAACCTTCCTCTATGCCACAATCACACAAGTCTGATGTTCGAACTCTTATGAATGCAAGGTGAACTGGAGTGCAAGCATGACCCATCCTCAGGCGACAAATTGTGGATGTAACAGGTTTAGATAAGTTTTTTGCTTTGAAAAACCATTACCTATCTGTTAAGAACATAAAAAGTAGAATGTCAAACTGACATGTCACGTTGACGTTGTCACTTTTTTATTATTTTTTTTTTATGTCAAAAATCACAATATGAAGTGTGTTATTTTATTATAGGATTTCAATAAATCCGATTTAATCACATAATTGTGGTTTAATTTATTTATGTTTCATACATACCGCCTATTCAGCAATTATTTTATCTGCGCAAGTATTTAAGCAATGAACCACTATCTATAGTAGAAGGCTTGCCGCTTGTGAACGAATCCTATTATCAGTCATTACAATTATTAGAAGAACGATACGACAATAAATATATATTAATTTCCAACCATGTCTACAATATTATGGATATACCTGCAATAAATAAAGGTACAACAGAACATTTATTTCAACAATCGGACAGCAAATTGGTGCATTAAAAAACCTCGGACAACCGATTGATTCCTGGGATATGATTCTTATTCCTATTTTATCAAGAAAACTTGATCAATTTTCCTGCCGTGTCTACTATAACGAGAGGGACGATAGTAAGCTGCCTACGTTAAATGATTTTCTTAAGTTTCTCGAACGCAGAGCCTCCAGCTTTGAGGAGAGCCATAAAGTAGAGAAGACATATTTTGGTAAGACAAGCTTATCTAATTTTAATAACCTAAAAAACATTAAGTCTAATAGTGTTCAGTGTTTATTTTGTTCATTTCAAGATCACCGACTATATAAATGTCCAAGTTTTATTTCGGCATCTATAAATGATCGAATTGATTTTGTAAATAAAAATAACTTGTGAAAGATATGTCTCAATAGTCATTTTAATAATTGTAAATATATATTTAAATGTAATTATTGTTCTAGTAAAGAGCATAATTCTTTGCTTCAAATCCTTCGACATCTAACAATAGTAGTGCTATAACTACATTGTATAATACATCTAATCATGCTGTTTTGTTGCCAACAATATTGGTTAATATTAAGGCCTATGATGGCACATGTTTTCCTGTGCGAGCACTACTCGATAGTGGAAGCCAAACGAGCTCCATAGTCTCGGATTTAGTTAAAATAATCAAATTAAAAACTTATAAATATAATTGTAATGTATTAACATTAGGTGAACAGTCACTATTAGTGACAGCTTGTCAGTAAATATTTGCTTAACGAATAAATTATATAATAAATGTATTGAGTGTTCAATTATAAATAATATTTGTAGTTGTATGCCACAGAATATTGTAAAAAATATAATTATACCTCCACATATTTGTTTGGCGGATAACAATTTTAATGTTCCTGGACCTATATCGTTGTCGTTGGGTGCAGACGCATTTTTTGACGCTTTGCTTCCAGGTAAAATAAGACTAGGCTCAGACAAACTGTTTTTACAAAATACTACTTTTGGTTAAGTGGTATCTGGTGAAGTCGAAATGTCAGAAAGTCGTTTTAATTATTCTCTTTATTGCGACGAAGATGTGGAAAAGTCTTTAGAAAGATTTTGTAAAATCGAATCTATAAAGTCGAATTATAATAATTTAAGTGCAGAGCAATCATATAGCGAAGACGAATTTAAAAAGTAAAAATTGTAAATAGACATTTACAAATAAATAATTTAACTTCTGTGGATTAATGGCGTTATGTATTCAGTAAATCTAACCCCGCTGACTTATTATCTCGTGGTGTTGATCCTACAACACTGAGTAATAGTAAAAGATGGTGGCATGGACCATCATTTTTCCAAAATAATAAATATATTAATTTTGGACATAAAAACAAAATTGTTCAATTAGAATACTTTATATAATTTTAATGATACAATTGAAACAATTAAAGATCCATATTTTTTACCTTTTTAAGTAAAATTTCAAACCTAACTAAATTACAATATATAGTTGGTTATATTTATAGATTTTACAATGATTGTTCCAAAAATAATAAAAATAAAATAATAATAAAAATCTTACGGCTAAAGAATTAAAAAATAGTTTAAATAAAATCATTTATTCATATCAAATACATAATTTTAAGCAAGAATTTAATTATTTAGAAAATAATAAAAATATTAAATTTAATTTAAAGTTACTAACCTATTTATTGTTGGAGTTAGTATATAAAGAGTTGGAGGTAGATTAGACAATTCTAAAATCCTCTTGAACGAAAGCATCCAATTATTTTACCATAACGTTGTCATTTGACAAATTTAATAATTAATAATGATAATTTGCGTTTATTACACGCTGGACCAAAGCTTACGCTAAATAAATTAAATTAAAAATATTGGATTATAAACGCAAATAGAGAAGTTAAAAGAAATTTTAGACTATGTATAAAATGCTATAAACTAAAAGTTGAAACTTCGAAACAACTAATGGGTTCACTACCTATAGATCGTGTAAATGTTTTTTTCAAAACGTTGGTATTGATTTTTGTGGACTGTTTGATATAAAACAAAGTCGACTTCGTAAAGTAATTGTGACAAAGGGTTACGTTGTAGTATTTGTTTGCTGTGCCATTAAGGCAATTAATTTAGAATTAACTTCTGATTTGTCTACGGAATGTTTCATAAGTGCATTAAAATTTCACGTAGAGGTTTCCTAGTAATATCTATTGTGATAATGGCACTTTTAAAGGAGCCAATAATGCGTTCAACCAATTAAATAATTTGCATAAAGATCAAATTCAGCGTTTCACTGCGGTAAATAGTATTAATTTTAGTTTTATACCGAGCTATTCTCCTACTTTTGGGGGGCTTTGGAAAGCTGGTGTTAAAAACTTTAAACACCATTTTAAACGTGTAGTTGGTAATTTAATTCTAACATACGAAGAATTCAATTCTGTTGTTATACAGTTTGAGGGAATTTTAAATTCTCGTCCTCTAACACCCATGTCCGGAGATCCTACAGATTTTACTTATTTAACGTCAAATTATTTTCTAATTGGTACTCACTTATCAATGTTTCCAGAAACCGAATATAATGAAGCCTTAAAAAAATAATTAAAATTTTGGAAGTTATGTACACAAATTAAGCAATCTTTTTGAAAAATATGGCAAAATCAATATTTATGCCAACTACAAAACCGCCCAAAGTGGAAAGATACATTACCTAACTTAGAAGAAAGATCAATTAGTTATTTTAAAATTAAACAACACACTTGTTTTAAATTGGTCTATGGCTAGAATATCTAAGGTTTTTCCAGGTACAGATAATAAAGTTCGCGTAGTGGAAGTAATTACTCCTGATGGTAAATGTCATAAACGTGCAATCACTAAAATAGCCATTTTACCGTTTTATAAAAATAATTAACTTTGTTTTAATTATCAAATGATTTTTGATTTTTTTTTTGTTATTATTTGAGTTTGTGTTACTTATATAGTTAGAAATAAATCTTTAATAAAATAATGTTAGTGTATCTTAAGTGTCAGCTTTCTTATTTGCGAGCAGAGCTTACGATATATACCTATATTAATAATATTATTTTGTTTTAAACTCAAGTTTCACCCTTCCTATATGCTGGCGGAACTTATTTTTAAATACCTATGTATTTATTTTAAATTATATTATATGATTATTGTTGCTTAGGTTTTAGCTTTCTTATTTGCTAGCAAACTTAATAACATAATCTTTAAACTTTATTAACTAATGTTTCTAAACAGTATTTGAATCTTTCTTATTTGCTGGCGGAATTTATGTTAAGAACATAAAAAGTAGAATGTCAAACTGACATGTCACGTTGACGTTGTCACTTTTTTATTTATTTTTTTAATGTCAAAAATCACAATATGAAGTGTGTTATTTTATTATAGGATTTCAATAAATCCGATTTAATCACATAATTGTGGTTATATTTATTTATGTTTCATACACTATCCTACCTATGTTATAAATATTTTATTGGATTAAATATTTGATTAGTCGGTGGCTTTTGAAGCTTGGCAGATAACAGATTATTCAGCCTTATTTCCATTAAAGTTTAGTTCCTTCAACATAATTGTGTACTGTGGTGTTAATGTGATTGGCTACAACGGCGCGTAGGGGTACACGGAAGGATTTCCTAAAAAAGGTCCAACAATTTGGCAACAAAATTGTGTTCCATACATACAATGTTTGTTTACGTCAAAATATCCCGAAAATTCCGACGAAATTTCAGCGATTCGTAAGCTTAATGAAAAATCTAATTGCGTTCCACCGTTTAGTCCTGCCCGGTATATATAAGGCGGCTCGTTATGGAACCTTGTCAACCTACAAGCCGAAAACAAATTACATTAAATAATCAAATAATCCTTCGACAACCCTAAAACGGTGGCAAAACGACCGAAATGTTTTAAAATCAGGTTTAGTACATGAGGTGTATGCTTTCATTTTTATCCAAAACATTTCAATCCGTGTGTAAATAATGTTATTACGAAATACGTGGAATGCTCTTTGACCTTCCATTATTTTGATTTAATTTACTTTATAAAGATCCAATAAAATAATTTAGAGTATAATATAATAGATACCCAGATACTATATAAAAATGATATATGTAATTCAAAAAAGTACAAAAATAACTCCGATAAAAATATAATAATCCTTTCGACGTGTCCGATAAAAATATCTGTGACGAGCCCGAGAGGAAAGAGATATAATAATTATATTGGGATTTGCTATGAGATGAGAGATCGCTCGAAATAGACTGACATTTAGTCCGGCGGAGAGCGGCGGGCGGCGGGCGGCGGGCGGCGAGCTACATCAGTAATTTTTTTTTTCTTAACCTATTGTGTCCCACTGCTGGGCAAAGGTCTCCCTTCCCTCCCTCCATCTCTTTATGTCTCTACCTGTCCTAGGCCAATCCTTTGAAAAGGTGTCTAGCTCACATCACTCATATTTACATCATATATATATTTTTGGTATAGTTTTGAGGAAAGTTGCAAAGTGTTCCGACTGAACATTACTATAATAAACAAATGACTGATGGAACAATTTTGTACAAAGCGATGTTTCTTACTCTACTTCCTATTTCCGCGCTGAGGACGCGCACAGCTCATGAGTATAGACGCACTGTATTTAGTGTATCCGTTACAGCCTGGATATTTGGATCCTTTTTTTAGATGGGGAAATCCGCCATGGTTTCCTTCCGGTGCGGGGGGGGGGGGCACAGAGGAGTTATATGAGGGGGTTTAGTTGGACAGTTGCCGCTGGATAGAACAGCGTCGCCCCTCTTAACCGCTAGGAGGACATCTC
Organism: Monopis laevigella; assembly: GCA_947458855.1. Taxonomy (NCBI): domain Eukaryota; kingdom Metazoa; phylum Arthropoda; class Insecta; order Lepidoptera; family Tineidae; genus Monopis; species Monopis laevigella. The sequence goes on from OX381592.1 coordinate 21,843,747, forward strand.
GGGGTTTGGTTTTGCCCGCGACTAGAACAGCATCGCCCCTCTTAACCGCTAGGAGGACATCTCGGGGTTTGGTTTTGCCCGCGACTACAACAGCGTCGCCCCTCTTAACCACTAGGAGGACATCTCGAGGTTTGGTTTTGCCCGCGACTAGAACAGCGTCGCCCTCTTAACCGCTAAGAGTGCGTCGCCCCTCTTAACCGCTAGGAGAGCGTCGCCACTCTTAACCGCTAGGAGGATATCTCAGGGTTTGGTTTTGCCCGCGACTAACTACAAATGCTACTTACACCGACTTACACATACACCAACAACACATCTTTCTACAACCCATTGGTAAGAATGTGTCGTACATATAATAACATCAACAGGGGGCGGGATGTGCAGATTGACGTATTTGATGGTAATTTTGTTCGCTACAAAAGATCTGTTACGCCAGAGATCCTCAACCGTTTATGATCCTATCTATGGAGTAAAATCCTAAGTATATGCTTGCCGAAAACACACTGTCCTCATTGTTTCTGGTGGTAGGTAGTTTGTTGTATCTTACATAGTTTTCTTATAGTTTTTCATTCTTGTGTATTATAATTACAATCATTGTTATATTTTTGTACATGCAGTTGTGGTTCTTAGGGTAGTGAACGTTTTTGGACCTTAACTGTGCAGCGGCCGCGGCTCGGGTGCTCATTTTGTCATGTTTTTCTTCTCGTTCGTTATATGTGAATTTCGCGGAAGTGAGTGACTTGAGCAGAGGCTGACTGTGCCTTTGTACTCTGATAACGTTTTGTTTAAGTATGTTGTGTGCACTTATTTGGATCGCAATATTTAAAATTATTATGTTGTGGTGGTTAGGTTAGACACTAGGATAGATTCTTTTTTAATTCTTTCTTTAAACGGCTTTGGTCATTTATATGACCATGTCAGTCCTATAGGATTACAATTTTTTTAAATTCCGATCTTTTTTATGTCATATAATTTTCAAAGTTATATAGCATCCTAGCAGAATCGGGAAACGGTTCGGCTGGAATACTATTAAAGCAACCAACTTCTTGGAAGTTGGTGGAGGTCAGCGAACAGCATTTGTCTGTAGGCCTTGCTCGGCACGCACCGCCTTAACACATACCACAACTGAGTAACACCCCCTAGCTTCCCCCAGCCTCGCAGTGGGGAACCTTACACTTAACAATACTTCTCTAAGGCTCAAACCCGGAGTGTACATTTATAGATGGCTTTGGAATGTATCCATACGCCGCGACGAGCTGATTACTTGTTTAGTGTAGACTCTACACTCATAATATCATCGGTTATCAATAATAATAATATTTGTTTATTTTCTCATTACAAAAACATCAATACAATAAAATAATACAGAATCCATGTGGGACTGGAGCCCGAATTAGGCATAAGCCTGTATTTCGGATCTCCAGGAACCCACCCTAGCAGCATAACAATATTTTACAATAAAAGATGATTAAACAATGATTTATTTATACAGCCACAGCCTGCCCTTTCAGATCAAAAAAGGCAGGCAATAGCCATAAAATAATAACAAAATTTTGTAATTAATAAAAAATATATAAATAATATATTTTTTATTAATTAATCAATAGGTTATAGTGAGGTAATAAACCCCACCTAAATCCCTGGCTACCCTGAGGCCGTCTGGGCGGTGATGGTACATAATAATTATATTATACATCAACTTTCATATAAGCAGCAAATATAACTATAAGTACATAACTGGAATATTGTATAGAATTTCCATAAAAAGCAATTTCCCCAAAACAAAGCACAACAACAAAACGTAACTAAGGTGGATGAGACCGCGCGAGGTGCGGTCCGATTGAGGTTATGTCGCATCCCGCGGACTCGCTCACTCACCCGACAGAGATATCCTCGGACACTGTCGCACTCAATTCACTTAAATAAATCATTATAACATTGATAAAGCAGCAAAAAGTATAATTGTGGCGTTAGATATAGTTTGTTGTTCAGCAGATGGCAGCGCCAAGCAGCCGCGGCGCGCAGACGCGTTGCGCATGCGCGCGACGCGTCCGTGGAGACCTGTGGTGGAGACGCTATAATTATTTTGGTCAAATTTCCGCCTCATCGCCGGTCGGGACGCGAGCGGAAATACTTAGGTTCGCGGCACTTCCCACTATGTCACCTCACGACCAGTTTATATAGTGTCGGGTCGTGTTTACTTATTGACACTTTATGAATATTGCAATTTATTACTATAGTAACTGAAATTAATTTCTCCATCTCGCTGACAATAAATAATCGTGATGGCACAAGTAACGTTAGAAGTCAAAACAGTATGTTGTATATGAGTTTTGACAGTAGATAGCAATATCAGTCGATACTGACTGAACATTGTCTAACCGCATAATTAGTTTCCGAGTCTAGCCGAGCGTCTGTCCCGCCTTGTGGTGTTCTCCCTACTGCATAACGTACCCGCAGACCACCGAACGATTGCTACAAACCCACTACAAATGATAGACAAGTGTGCAACAGCTTTAACATCACTGTCTACTCTATTGTTTTTCTATTCGTTAAGTTTTCTACTACGAGTATAGACTGTATAAGTTTGCAGTAAGGTTCAAACTTCTTAGACAATGTAAACTGGAATAATAGGAAACGTCGTCAAGGTGTGTTGGTTAGGGATGTTACTAGTCATTCTGTTGTGATTGTATATATATATACATGGTGACTTTGAAAGGATGTACTTTGGGCTAATATGAGGTTCTACTGATCAATACGAACAACTTTTCCCATGGAACCATATGCCGCAAATGAAAAAAAATTGCCTTCTCCTGTATGGAGAAGGCAATTTTTTTTTCATTTACAAGTAGTAATGTTAAAATGACCAATTTGTATGGGGAAGCTAATTATTTTTGATTTGCGACACATGGTTCCATGGAAGAATTTGTTCGATTCCATAAGCAGAATCTCCTAATTGCCCAAAGTACACCCTTTTAAATTCACCCTGTATATATATACACGTAGGTAGGCCATTTAAATGTCGTTATAAATATACATGTGCTGTGTGACAGCTAGCCGGTGTCTGCGCAGACGGGTAGCGGGTGGCTCAGCCCCGCACAGCCACTAACACTAACCTTTTGACTATAACAATGTGAACGCCGTAGTAGCCCCGTATGATACTACGCTGTTCATTGCTAGGCTGCCACGCCGTAGTGTCCCGGTGATACTACGCTGTGCACTACTAGGCTTCTACGCCGTAGTAGCCCCCGTGGTACTACGCTGTGTACTGCTAGGCTGCTACGCCGTAGTAGCCACACCCCGTGGTACTATGCTGTGTACTGATATTCTGCTACGCCGTAGTGCCCCTGTGATATTAGGCTGCTACGCCGTAGTAGCCCCGTGGTACTACGTCGTGTACTGCTAGGCTGCTACGCCGTAGTGTCCCGGTGATACTACGCTGTGCACTACTGGCTGCTACGCCGTAGTAGTCCCCGTGGTACTACGTCGTGTACTGCTAGGTTGCTACGCCGTAGTGTCCCAGTGATACTACGCTGTGCACTACTGGCTGCTACGACGTAGTAGCCCCCGTGGTACTACGTCGTGTACTGCTAGGCTGCTACGCCGTAGCCCGTGTTACTACGTTCTGTATTGACTGTATAAGTTAGAAGGCATATTTTTTTTCATTTGCGACACATAGGAAAAGTTGTTTGATTTGATTAGTAGAAACTCATAATATTAACTCTCTTTTGCGTACAAAATTTTAAATATTATATTTTACTTTAATGTTTTACATTATAATATTAGAGAGAAAATATCTTACTTTACTGTTACTTTGTACCAGCTACATATCTCGTGTACTCTGTGCCAGGAGTTTATGTATCATACAAACTTTTTTTAATTTTTAAATTATTTATCATAAGTTTAGGTATTGGCGATTTAAGTCATTGACATTTATTGACACACGTATGTGTAATGTGTGTACATAACATAAATAAGTTAATAAAAATGTTTTTTTTAATCATTTTGTTGAGACAACTCTTCTTGAGATAATATGTCCCCTTCAATAGTTTGCGGCATTTGCAAGAAATGAATTTTAAGAGGGCTTGGGGAGCTGAGTCTTTTGTAAAATTAACTGGTAGCAGTTCCTACTAGATGCTGTCCCAACTCCAGTTGGTTCTTTGTTGCTCTCAACCAGTGCCAAACCTGAGAGCCTAACGGGAATCCACATGAAATCACACACGTCGATCGATCGAAAGTGAAAATAAGATGTATATAGACAATATTTCCTATACATATTTATTCATCCACGCTTTGATCGGTTTGTCGATGTGGCTTTCCGGTCAGGCCCCTGGTGGTATGTTCGATACGCATGTTGAGCTGCATCCTCTATATAATTGGGGGAAGACTAAATTAACTTTAGCGTTGGCAGCTGATCTTACGAAGATTTCGTAAAGGTGAGTGTAAAGAGTGCTAGTGAATACTCCTCCAAACAGAGTTACAAGAAGATTATTTCCTACTGTGGTAATTTCTTCGTTAGTGGTATCAGGCTGTAAGAAAATGATAACACCTCAACCAGCCGTGTTTTTGGAGGACGCGTCATATTTTGCATCTTTTCGTGCCCGAAAAGAGCAGAAAAGTGTCACAAGAACAGATGGTGTACACAAAAAGACAAAGCTCTGTGTGATTGAAAGATGAAAAGGAAAACGAAGATGTAAGGAGCCAGATCCATACCTGCCGCTTTTCTTGAAGATCACATTATCCACATTCAATCCCTATCCATTTAGGAAAATAGATTAGGATCCAATGTAGAATGGGAACAAACGTAAACATCATCTACAGCCTATAGTTATATTGCTTTTTCATAGGCAGTGCTCTTGTCTAACGCTGTTTACACTATAGCCTAGAAGAAATAATAGTACAAGTAACTATAGTGCAGTCTATAGTTTGCTTTGTTTAGATCGCCTCGTTTTCTAATCCTTAGCAAAATAAATCTACTTTCTTCGCTGAGGATTGAAAATGAGGGGATCCAAATAAAGCAAGCTAAGCATGTGCCGCTTATTGTCCCCATTTCATAGCAGTTTTTACTACAACATTTTAAATAAATGAATTAATTAACTCTATATTGCACTATAAAAGTGAGCACAGCGTGCATCAATATGTTAACAGTAGTACCTTGTCGCGTTTGTAAAAACACTTTTTTTGTGACAAAGCACTGAATTGAATGTTATTGATAGGTTATAAAGTGCTTACATATTGGTGTATGCAACAGTAAATAATTAATAATATAACTTAATTAATGTTATATCTTCAAATATTATTCGCTGCATGATTAAGCTGCCTACTTCTGTCCTTTTCGGGCATGGGAGATGAAAAAGTTATGCGTTCTCCAAAAACATCTGCAATTGGTTGAGGTGGCTACCATTTTTCTATAGCCTGATTCACGAAGAAATAGTCGCCGCTGCTGGAAATAAACTTCTTGAGACTATGTATGCAGGGGAAGTCACCAGCACTTTTGGGACTCGCGGTTAAGAAACTCGCGATGTAAAGTTCATCTGATCCCCAACTGAAGAGGTTGCAGCTTAATATGCATATCGAACATACCACCAGGCTCAGGACTGTTTGAGAGGAGACAAAGAACCAACCAACTGGGGCTGGAACAGTAACCAGCAGGGACTGCTACTCATTACTTCTTCAAAAGACCCAACTCCTCAAGCTATTTTAAAACTAATTTGTTACAAGTGCCGCGAAGAGTGCTTTGGACGGTTGCACGTCCCAGAAAACAGAGCAAAAGTGCTGTGTTCTCTGTCATTTCTGTCAGGGCAAGTCATGCTAAAATGTCCCTACAATTATAATAAATGAATCTGATAACGAAGAACAATATATCGTACAAAAACTACAATTTTTGAGGAGGATATGTTATCTAAAGATGCCTCAACAATTACCTCAAAAAAAGTTAAATTTTTATATGTTTGTAACATTTTAATTATTTTGTGTAAATGTGTGTCAGTAAATGTCAATGACTTAATAACTTTAATCTTTTTTTCACCGAATATCCACAATTTAAATTAGGGTAGGCCACAGGGGTAGGCTCATAATTTAAAACTAGTATATTGCATTTTTTTTTACGATTACAAGAGAACTATAAGGTTTATTCTGTTTCGTGCTTAATGAAAGGTAATTATATATTTTTTTTATATGTAGGATAATTTACACATATTGCTTTGTTCACAAACTAAGCTTTGTGTTCGGTTTGGTTTCTAATTATTTTATGTATGCAAAAGCCTAACCAAGCGCACACTTAGACCTTATACTAAATATAGTTTTTTTTTTTTTTTTTTGACTATGCATAAATACCTGTAAAGGTTTACATGAAATAAATATTTTTGACTTTGACTTTGAAATTAAATGTACTAAAACTTAATTTCTCACATAGCATGATCGGTTGTTCCGAATCATGCTGCAAGCAAACAATAGTACATTGTTCACCGAGGGAAGAAAGTGCGATTCCTAACTCGAGCGAATTAAGGCCCTCCGCTTCGCGTCGGGCCTCAAACTTCGCCCTCGTTAGTAATCGGTGACTTTCTCCCCTCGGTGAACAATGTACTATTGTTTGCTTGCAATACGTATTTTTACACTGCCCTTGGGTCCAAATAAGATACCAAAAATTCAGCTTTATATCATGAACGTTTTGACAGGTGAAAACTTGCAAGTCAGTTAAGAAAAAGGAGTCTAAAAAAATGGTGAATTAATTCTGTGTCCTGGTTTAATTATTTTGTTTTTAACTTTGAATAGCGTTCTTGCTCCGCCAGTTAGTTTGGACGGCCTATTAGAAATCTCATTTGCATATGTAGTGTTTGTTCGCCATGTATTAGGTGCCTACAAATAGTGATTCAGATTTGTCCCGTTGTGTTTCTTATATGGTTCCAACGCCGTATTTTACGTGGCTTAGTGCTTTTGGTTCAACATCGAAGTTATTGCATCCCTTGGGTACCCAGGGATCTCGACGCTGAAGCACCACAACAAGCCATTCGGTGAGTTTAGATTTGCGGTGCGGATCGTGTAAGAAGCCTGAACGAAGATTGTTTCCCGGCTTCTCGCACATTTCTGGTAGCAGAGCGTGGTTAGTACACATTCTAGCACATTTTGTTAGTGTGTATAACCTCAAATTATTTGTTCCTGACTCAGTTTAGAAACTGGTTTGTTGGTTAGATTTAGTTTATTTTGTTAATTGTTGGTTTTGTTGTACCATTTGATTTGGATAAATCATAAATTCTTTCAAAGGTACACCTTCATTTGTTATTGATGAATAAACATTTATTTTTTATTATTAGTTATTATAATTTTGACCTTATGTTGCTTGCCTGCTTTGCTACTGTTTTAGGGTCAGGCAGGTCAGGTTAGTTATAATATTCCTAGTGCAGTTCCAACATAATTAAGTAGGTTTTTTTTTATTTTAATTAAGTTTATTTTCTTATTATTAGTTTTGTAAATTGTTTTGTAAATTGTTTTATGTTTGTTTTCCCTTAGTAAGGGAACTTAAAACTTGTTTTAATAACAAAACTTATTTTGATTTGTTGCAAATGTAAGATGCTTAAATAATTCAAACAATATGTTGATGTATCTGCATAATTTATCATTAATTATAGTTTAAAATTAAATAATTTAGTTATAAATCATTACATTTGTTGATGAATAAACATTTATTTTTTATTATTAGTTATTATAATTTTGACCTTATGTTGCTTGCCTGCTTTGCTACTGTTTTAGGGTCAGGCAGGTCAGGTTAGTTATAATATTCCTAGTGCAGTTCCAACATAATTAAGTAGGTTTTTTTTTATTTTAATTAAGTTTATTTTCTTATTATTAGTTTTGTAAATTGTTTTGTAAATTGTTTTATGTTTGTTTTCCCTTAGTAAGGGAACTTAAAACTTGTTTTAATAACAAAACTTATTTTGATTTGTTGCAAATGTAAGATGCTTAAATAATTCAAACAATATGTTGATGTATCTGCATAATTTATCATTAATTATAGTTTAAAATTAAATAATTTAGTTATAAATCATTACATTTGTTGATGAATAAGTATGTCAATTGATTATACATTCGCCATCAGAGGGCGCTGTATATTTTATGACAAACGAGAGACTTCGACGACGACATTGTGTGTAATGGCGTCGTAGAAGTGAGTCGTTGATTGTAACGTTTTGTCGAGTTCTGTAGAATCTATTGTACTTTCGATTCATTAATATATTAATCTAAACAGTTTGTGAGTTTTATTTAATATAATATACCGTTGAAATAATTAAAGAGCTAACAAATCAAAAGTGAGATCGAAACAAGCACGTGCCGACAAAGAGTTCATTATTGTCTACAAATTAAGATAAGTATAAGTTATTATTTATTCAATAATTAGAGAGTTTTGGCATTTTTTTATATCGCTGTGAGAGAGTAAATGTGAATATAAGTCTATAAAAAAATAAACATCAAAGATTTATTTAATTTACAAAGGAGAATATGCTAACATTTTTAAGAAGATAGTTCAACAATTTTAAAGGGAAAGACCAATGTTCAATACAAATTTATATTTCACGCGTTATTTTATATATATATATTTAAATATATAGTCAATGCCCGTTTCAGATGACTGAAATTGACAAGTCAGACGATGACTGATTATGGAGCATGGTGGACAACGTGACTGACACGTTCACGTATTCATAGCCATGGCCTCGGATGCGGCGCTCGACACGGACGTAGCGCTCTGCAAGGACGAGGCGCTGCATGGCTGCGATGATTTACACGGTGGCGGCGTTCTGGATGTCCACGGCGCACTGTGTGGTGGCGTAAAAGGTAGTAAAATGATGAATCAGACAATACTTGGTTTTTTGACACATTTAACAGGTCCTTACAGGCAATCGTTACTGTTAGTTATGAAATACACTTAATAAAATTTAATCGTAATCTCGAAATTTAAAAAAATATAAGTAGGTAATTAAAAAACATTATTTAGTGCTAACGTGTCAGGAATGGTGCCAAGAAGGCTGGCAACGTTTCCCCGCTGAATAGCCAAACTTAAGCGTTGACAAAAATAATTGCCAGCCTTCTTGTCGCCTGATCTCTCTATCAGACGTCCAGATAATTCTTTGGTCAAGTCTTTGGCCGAAGGACCCCAGGTTCCCATCGTTTCGACCCCAAAAGGTGCAAATATGTAACTTTTGCTAAGATTTACATATTTACACCGTTTGAGATTTTCAGCAGAATTTGCTGCTGCCCCTGCACTCGTGGAGGTCAACCGTACGTGAGATGGTGCAAGTGTGTCAACACACGTTGCATCCCACAACAACGATCTTCCGAGTTTCCATGGCCCAACTGTCATGCCGTCGGGTCGTTTGCCATCGTTACGCACTATCTCAACAGGTTCTAGTATTGCGGGTACTCCAGCAGTGACAAAAGCCCTTCGGATAATGTCATTAAGGGCAGTGTGTCTGGAGAGGCGTCCGGCGCTTCGGCCGCAAGAAAGTCCATGGTGGCCTAGGGAATCTACAGGTTTACCACATCGGCACTGATGTGGATGAACGATGCGGGCACCGAGACGAAGGGATACTGCTATTGTGAGTGAATTTTTGTCTAAAAGTGTTCCAATAAAAGCTGATGGTAGTGCCTGTAACCAGAAGCCTGATTCCTTCAAAGAAACGGCCGAGAGACGAGCACGCTCTTGCAGGTTATGTGAAGTTGATAAAAGGTTTGCATGTGTGATTTTGCAAAGCGGCTCGTCCCAAGAACGCTGAAATTTTGATGAAATGGGTTGTTCAGTATTAGGACATTTCATCAGCCAGGCATCTCTAGCGTCAGTTAAGTACGGTGGCTCCACTAATCCCAAAGATGGGTTAGTTATATTTCTGTAGAGCTCAGCTGTACTGTGAACAGAAGATAGAAATGCCGGTAATGAAACATCTGATGTTTTTCGAATCCCCAGACCTCCAAAACGAACAGGAAGAGAAGCCTGGGACCAAATTCGGTCATTCATAGGACAATTTAGAATTTTGATTAAAGTATTTCTCAAAAGGTTATCCAAAACGTATAAATCGTCAGAATATTTCCAAAGTGGTGCGCAACGTAATGTATAGGTAAATTTGGGAACAAACTGACAAAACCTGATAATAAAAAGGGCCATGTGAGGCTGTATTTCGAATAAGCGATCAGAAGAGGACTTGAATTTAGATATTAGTTCTTTAATGTAATTTGGAATGGATTGATCTAAAATAGGGGTTCCTAAAAGATGAAGTGTCTCATCAGATACAATTTGGATACCAGATGCCAAATTATTGAATTGTGAAATTATTTCAGTTTTTCTATCTGAGTCTAATAAATTAGATAAATACAGTTCACATTTTGTAAAATTTAAATCTAATCCTATTGGACCTAATACGCTTATTAGTTTCTTATAATAGAATGAATTGCCAAACTAAAGAAGATTGGAGCAAGTGGATCACCTTGTTGGCAACCGACCGCTGAAAGAAAAGTGTTGTTTTTATAAACTAATTTTGTTGGTGCACTATAGCACTGCCAAGCTTATTGAAAAATATCAGGAGCATGTTCTTGTACCTGTCTTAACATAGCTCCTCTATCTACTGAATTAAATGCGTTTCTAATATCAACCTTCAGCAAGACCTCACCTCCGTGATTTAGTATGTAACTACGAGCAGAATGAACCGCAGCTTCGCAACCCCCCTTTAAACCGAAGCCTAATTGTATGGGCTGGAATTCCGAAATCATAGTAGTTGCAATATTTTTGCTACAAATTTTTGATACTATACGGCGCAAAGTACACCCTACTGCAATGGGCCTTATACCTCCATCCTTTTTTTTTAAAGCACACATATTTGCGCCATATAGTATACTCGTTATTTCGTTCGGTACTAGGCCTGATAACATTAAATTTGTAAGAGATGTTAGTGTGGCTAGAAAGGGAATAGCTTCATCGTCAGCTATACTACTTATAAGGTCTTTATAATGTTGAGGCGTTAGGCCATCGAGGCCCCCGGCTGATCCGCTTCTAAATGAGAAGATAGCATTCTTTACAGCATTAGTTGTTACCTGAAGACAATTAGAACTTTGATCCGGAGGATCAGGGAGCAGAGATGTTGTTGCAGGTGCAGGATGTTTAGAATGAAGGGCTGATAATGTTTCCGGGGAGTCAGGAGCAATAGTATCTTGAGAAAAAAGTAGATTAGAAGCTCCTTTTATGTCTCCATCGTTAATCTTGCTTTCAATTTTATTGATTATGTTTGATTTAATGTACTTGCGAGTGGAGGTCGGTGGAGGGATAATATCATATATTATATTGTCAGACAAAACACAATTACTTTTTATTTTTTTTGTTAAAGAAACGTTTTGGCCTTCCCCGGCTTTAACATATAGTATTCGGTATGCGAATGTTAGAAGATATTCCCACGAATTTTTAGTATTTTCTTTAAGTAGGTAATGATTTGATTGAACAAGGCTAATAAATGCTCTTTAAGATTATTGACATAGCTGAGACATCAGAGACTATCGAATATGTATTCTTTATTCTGGAAAATATATACTACTATATATACTGTGCGTGTTTTTTTGTAGTTATCACAGCTGCGTCAAAAATATATTAATTTGGTTTAATTAGTGTAACAATGTTTTATGTAAAAACTGTTTTGAGAACGAGATCATGTTCGCGCTACTATAAAATTATCTTTTTCTAATAAAGATGGAGAATCAAGTATATTTTTTACAATTTTACCCAAAAATATGGAGCCAAAATAATAATATAATCTACGGTATTGGAATATGTTTATGTCGCCTACTATTATATTATTTAGACGTTATTAGAGATTAATAATAAAAATAATTTATACGTTTATTAATCCAAAAATATTGAACAAAATTAAAGTAACAAAATATAATGAAGTGTTAATTATGTTCCTTATTTCATAAATTAGTTTTATTACATAAAACAGTATTATGTGTGTTTCTTAATTTAGAATTTAAAATGCACAGATGAAGGTATGGACGGGAAATTATCTTTAAATAAATATACTTAATTATCTGGGATTTACATGTTTAGGTAATAATAAAAAGAAACATATATATTATTAAAACAGCTTTATTAACTGGGACAATACGAATAACGCATTAGCATTACCAAAATTGGTAGGTATAGCCAAACTGGTATCACAGGAGAAATGCCAAACTAGGCAGAAATGCTAAGGTTGGCTTTCACGACATTATATAGAGACGATTATGAAATATATTTTTTAAAGCTTAAAATTGTTTACACTAAATAACATTATTTATTGCATTTTCAATAGCAAGTAGCTACGAATATTAAACATGGTTTATTTCACCAAATAGCAAAGTTAGGATTATTAACTTTGTCAGTGACACAATCGCTTTTAGGGTTATTAGAATATATTATATTAAAATCGAATTTTATTAAAGCGCCTAAGTGCATTTATTAGATTAATAGATATGATTTAAGTTGTTATGCAATCGCTCGTAAACGTTAAAAATCATGAGGTGTTTAAGATGAAACTGACGGAAACTTATATTATATTAATTACTATTGGGTAAAATTTAAACATTATATTATAATAGGTTTCAATAAATTTAAATAAATAATACTTATTATGGTATTGGTAGAACTTCGGCAGAGGTAATACTCGGATATAGATTGATAGGTTTAAAAGAAAGCGGATATTGGTTTAGACATAGATGAAAGCGTCGGTGTGATGAAGGATTAACTAATATAAGATCGGAAGTAAATGTACAAAATCTCAGGGGAAAACAAAGTGAAACATTTAATAAAAATGGGAAGTCTTGTCTAAAATATCAAATAGCAGATTTAGTACGGGTCGTAAAACCTACACACATAATTGGTAAAAGTACGAAATTAATACCTAAATGTTCTGGACCGTATCGTATAACTAAAGTTTTAGATAATGATAGAAATAACAGATACCCCAATAATAATGAAGGGCGGTCACATACATGTGACCGCCCTTGCAGGAAAATATTTTATCCACTGAAAATACAGTGGATAAATATTTCCCTGGCTTTAGATAGTGGACAATCTTCCGACACAGAAGATGATTCCGAAAATAATAATGACGAAATTAAATAAGACACAAGAGAATTTCATTAATTGTAAATCTATTAATGTCATTATGTCAATAATATTTTGTCAGGGTCTTGTTAAATGTGATGGATTAATTTAGAGATTTACTTATAATGAAGGATACTATTTTTAATAAGTCAGTTTTTGCACAATTGCTGATGTGAATTTATAGTGTTTAGCACAATGAAGGAGGTGGAAGATTAACTTATAGGTCGACACATTAAGTTCGTCTATGTACAACAGTTGGCAAAATAAAGAATTTTCATTAATTTATTAATTTCTTCGCACAGTGAAAGATTTGCAACGTTGGTTTATAGATCGGTACATGAGTGTCGAGCACAATGAATGGTGTGCAACGTTAGTTTATAGGTCGGCACATGAGTGTCGAGCACAATGAATGGTGTGCAATTGTAATAATTTAGAGATTTACTTATAATGAAGGATACTATTTTTAATAAGTCAGTTTTTGCACAATTGCTGATGTGAATTTATAGTGTTTAGCATAATGAAGGAGGTGCAAGATTAACTTATAGGTCGACACATTAAGTTCGTCTATGTACAACTGTTGGCAAAATAAAGAATTTTCATTAATTTATTAATTTCTTCGCACAGTGAAAGATTTGCAACGTTGGTTTATAGATCGGCACATGAGTGTCGAGCACAATGAATGGTGTGCAACGTTAGTTTATAGGTCGGACCATGAGTGTCGAGCACAATGAATGGTGTGCAATTGTAATAATTTAGAGATTTACTTATAATGAAGGATACTATTTTTAATAAGTCAGTTTTTGCACAATTGCTGATGTGAATTTATAGTGTTTAGCACAATGAAGGAGGTGCAAGATTAACTTATAGGTCGACACATTAAGTTCGTCTATGTACAACAGTTGGCAAAATAAAGAATTTTCATTAATTTATTAATTTCTTCGCAGAGTGAAAGATTTGCAACGTTGGTTTATAGGTCGGCACATGACTGTCGAGCACAATGAATGGTGTGCAATTGTAATAAATATTGAGAGCACAATAAATGGTGTGCAACGTCAGTTTACAGGTCGGCACATGAGTGTCGAGCACAATGAATGGTGTGCAATTGTAATAAATATTAAGAGCGCAATGAATGGTGTGCAATTATGTTATAAAGCACAATGAAGGATGTGCAACGTTAGTTTATAGGTCGGCACATGAGTGTCGAGCACAATGAATGGTGTGCAATTGTAATAAATATTGAGAGCACAATAAATGGTGTGCAACGTCAGTTTATAGGTCGGCACATGAGTGTCGAGCACAATGAATGGTGTGCAATTGTAATAAATATTGAGAGCGCAATGAATTATGATAAATATTGAGAGCACAACGAAGGATGTGCATAATGTTTTGTAACAAGCGATGTGCTATTTTATTGTGTGGAGCACAACGAAGGATGTGCATAATGTTTTGTAACAAGCGATGTGCTTTGTTATTGTGTGGAGCACAACGAAGGATGTGCATAATGTTTTGTAACAAGCGATGTGCTTTGTTATTGTGTGGAGCACAACGAAGGATGTGCATAATGTTTTGTAGCAAGCGATGTGCTTTGTTATTGTGTGGAGCACAACGAAGGATGTGCATAATGTTTTGTAACAAACGATGTGCTATTTTATTGTGTGGAGCACAACGAAGGATGTGCATAATGTTTTGTAACAAGCGATGTGCTTTGTTATTGTGTGGAGCACAACGAAGGATGTGCATAATGTTTTGTAACAAGCGATGTGCTTTGTTATTGTGTGGAGCACAACGAAGGATGTGCATAATGTTTTGTAACAAGCGATGTGCTATTTTATTGTGTGGAGCACAACGAAGGATGTGCATAATGTTTTGTAACAAGCGATGTGCTTTGTTATTGTGTGGAGCACAACGAAGAATGTGCATAATGTTTTGTAACAAGCAATGTGCTTTGTTATTGTGTGGAGCACAACGAAGGATGTGCATAATGTTTTGTAACAAGCGATGTGCTTTATTATTGTGTGGAGCACAACGAAGGATGTGCATAATGTTTTGTAACAAGCGATGTGCTTTATTATTGTGTGGAGCACAACGAAGGATGTGCATAATGTTTTGTAACAAGCGATGTGCTTTATTATTCTGTGGAGCACAACGAAGGATGTGCATAATGTTTAGTAACAAGCGATGTGCTTTGTTATTGTGTGGAGCACAACGAAGGATGTGCATAATGTTTTGTAACAAGCGATGTGCTATTTTATTGTGTGGAGCACAACGAAGGATGTGCATAATGTTTTGTAATAAGCGATGTGCTTTGTTATTGTGTGGAGCACAACGAAGGATGTGCATAATGTTTTGTAACAAGCGATGTGCTTTATTATTGTGTGGAGCACAACGAAGGATGTGCATAATGTTTTGTAACAAGCGATGTGCTTTATTATTGTGTGGAGCACAACGAAGGATGTGCATAATGTTTTGTAACAAGCGATGTGCTTTATTATTGTATGGAGCACAACGAAGGATGTGCATAATGTTTTGTAACAAGCGATGTGCTTTATTATTGTGTGGAGCACAACGAAGGATGTGCATAATGTTTTGTAACAAGCGATGTGCTTTGTTATTGTGTGGAGCACAACGAAGGATGTGCATAATGTTTTGTAACAAGCGATGTGCTATTTTATTGTGTGGAGCACAACGAAGGATGTGCATAATGTTTTGTAACAAGCGATGTGCTTTGTTATTGTGTGGAGCACAACGAAGAATGTGCATAATGTTTTGTAACAAGCAATGTGCTTTGTTATTGTGTGGAGCACAACGAAGGATGTGCATAATGTTTTGTAACAAGCGATGTGCTTTATTATTGTGTGGAGCACAACGAAGGATGTGCATAATGTTTTGTAACAAGCGATGTGCTTTATTATTGTGTGGAGCACAACGAAGGATGTGCATAATGTTTTGTAACAAGCGATGTGCTTTATTATTCTGTGGAGCACAACGAAGGATGTGCATAATGTTTTGTAACAAGCGATGTGCTATTTTATTGTGTGGAGCACAACGAAGGATGTGCATAATGTTTTGTAATAAGCGATGTGCTTTGTTATTGTGTGGAGCACAACGAAGGATGTGCATAATGTTTTGTAACAAGCGATGTGCTTTATTATTGTGTGGAGCACAACGAAGGATGTGCATAATGTTTTGTAACAAGCGATGTGCTTTATTATTGTGTGGAGCACAACGAAGGATGTGCATAATGTTTTGTAACAAGCGATGTGCTTTATTATTGTGTGGAGCACAACGAAGGATGTGCACAATGTTTAGTAACAAGCGATGTGCTTTGTTATTGTGTGGAGCACAACGAAGGATGTGCATAATGTTTTGTAACAAGCGATGTGCTATTTTATTGTGTGGAGCACAACGAAGGATGTGCATAATGTTTTGTAATAAGCGATGTGCTTTGTTATTGTGTGGAGCACAACGAAGGATGTGCATAATGTTTTGTAACAAGCGATGTGCTTTATTATTGTGTGGAGCACAACGAAGGATGTGCATAATGTTTTGTAACAAGCGATGTGCTTTATTATTGTGTGGAGCACAACGAAGGATGTGCATAATGTTTTGTAACAAGCGATGTGCTTTATTATTCTGTGGAGCACAACGAAGGATGTGCATAATGTTTAGTAACAAGCGATGTGCTTTGTTATTGTGTGGAGCACAACGAAGGATGTGCATAATGTTTTGTAACAAGCGATGTGCTATTTTATTGTGTGGAGCACAACGAAGGATGTGCATAATGTTTTGTAACAAGCGATGTGCTTTATTATTGTGTGGAGCACAACGAAGGATGTGCATAATGTTTTGTAACAAGCGATGTGCTTTATTATTGTGTGGAGCACAACGAAGGATGTGCATAATGTTTTGTAACAAGCGATGTGCTTTATTATTGTATGGAGCACAACGAAGGATGTGCATAATGTTTTGTAACAAGCGATGTGCTTTATTATTGTGTGGAGCACAACGAAGGATGTGCATAATGTTTTGTAACAAGCGATGTGCTTTGTTATTGTGTGGAGCACAACGAAGGATGTGCATAATGTTTTGTAACAAGCGATGTGCTATTTTATTGTGTGGAGCACAACGAAGGATGTGCATAATGTTTTGTAACAAGCGATGTGCTTTGTTATTGTGTGGAGCACAACGAAGGATGTGCATAATGTTTTGTAACAAGCGATGTGCTTTATTATTGTGTGGAGCACAACGAAGGATGTGCATAATGTTTTGTAACAAGCGATGTGCTTTATTATTGTGTGGAGCACAACGAAGGATGTGCATAATGTTTTGTAACAAGCGATGTGCTTTATTATTCTGTGGAGCACAACGAAGGATGTGCATAATGTTTAGTAACAAGCGATGTGCTTTGTTATTGTGTGGAGCACAACGAAGGATGTGCATAATGTTTTGTAACAAGCGATGTGCTATTTTATTGTGTGGAGCACAACGAAGGATGTGCATAATGTTTTGTAATAAGCGATGTGCTTTGTTATTGTGTGGAGTACAACGAAGGATGTGCATAATGTTTTGTAACAAGCGATGTGCTTTATTATTGTGTGGAGCACAACGAAGGATGTGCATAATGTTTTGTAACAAGCGATGTGCTTTATTATTGTGTGGAGCACAACGAAGGATGTGCATAATGTTTTGTAACAAGCGATGTGCTTTATTATTGTATGGAGCACAACGAAGGATGTGCATAATGTTTTGTAACAAGCGATGTGCTTTATTATTGTGTGGAGCACAACGAAGGATGTGCATAATGTTTTGTAACAAGCGATGTGCTTTATTATTCTGTGGAGCACAACGAAGGATGTGCATAATGTTTAGTAACAAGCGATGTGCTTTGTTATTGTGTGGAGCACAACGAAGGATGTGCATAATGTTTTGTAACAAGCGATGTGCTATTTTATTGTGTGGAGCACAACGAAGGATGTGCATAATGTTTTGTAACAAGCGATGTGCTATTTTATTGTGTGGAGCACAACGAAGGATGTGCATAATGTTTTGTAATAAGCGATGTGCTTTGTTATTGTGTGGAGCACAACGAAGGATGTGCATAATGTTTTGTAACAAGCGATGTGCTTTATTATTGTGTGGAGCACAACGAAGGATGTGCATAGTGTTTAGTAACAAGCGATGTGCTTTGTTATTGTGTGGAGCACAACGAAGGATGTGCATAATGTCTCAGGATGGGCCACCGGCGGACTCTCCACTTCGCGATGTTGCTTTTCGGTGTAATTAAGTTTAAAACGCCCAATTACCTTTTTGATAAGTTGACTTGGTCACGAAATTTGAATACCTATAATACCCGCTCTTTTAATTTATTATGTATACCTCGGTATAAGACTTCATCTTTTCGGGGCTGTTTCAGATACGCGGCTGCAAAAATTTGGAACAACTTGCCCCCACCATTGCAGAACATGCAGTCGTCAACTGCATTTAAAACCAAATTTAAAAAAAATCTGGTAATAAGTCAATTATAGCCCAAATAACAATAATAATAATAAAAGATATTTATAATAATAATTGATATTTATAATGATAATAATAATTGTTAATAATATTAATAATAGATAATGATACTAATAATTGATAATAATAAATAATGAAATTAATAATTGATAATAATAATTAAAAATGATAATAACAATTGATAATGTTAATAATAACAATTGATAATAATAATAATTGATAATGATAATAATAATTAATAAAAATAATAATGATGGATAATAGTAATATTAATTGATAATAGTAATTTTAATTGTTAATGATAATAATAATTCATAATGAAAATGCTTTAATAATAATTGATATTCATTATAATTATAATAATAACAACAATAGTATTAAATGATACAAATTCTTTACATTTTCATATTGTGTATTAGTATGCTTGCGACCGTTGATGCTCATAGAATCTTGCGTTGTTAAATGTTGTTTTATTCTGATTTAAACCTGCCTACACGTGTATTATGTTACAGTACCTATATAATGTATGACTTTAGTGTATAACCAATTTTGTCATTCCCGTGATGGTATTATTTATTCTTCATTGTATTATTATATTATATTTAGATAGTGTTAGTTGTGAATCTGTATGTAAAATTTTGTCGTCCCCTGTAAAATTGCTTAAAATTGTATACATTTGTAATAAGTAAACATTGAGTTATTCTGTACTTATAACTCTAACACAGGCGTCAGCTGAAAATCAGTGCTTCATCCTAGAACGATGTAGCTTATACTGAGCTGATTACCTTTTAGTCGCCACGCAACACACTCCTTTGAAAAAAAAAAAAAAAATTTTAATGTTTGTAATTATATTTGAATATATTATATTAATTGTCTATGTAATTGTGTTGTTAGCGAAAATAAAGTTTTTCTTTCTTTCTTTTCTTTCTAATGTTTTGTAACAAGCGATGTGCTATTTTATTGTGTGGAGCACAACGAAGGATGTGCATAATGTTTTGTAATAAGCGATGTGCTTTGTTATTGTGTGGAGCACAACGAAGGATGTGCATAATGTTTTGTAACAAGCGATGTGCTTTGTTATTGTGTGGAGCACAACGAAGGATGTGCATAATGTTTTGTAACAAGCGATGTGCTATTTTATTGTGTGGAGCACAACGAAGGATGTGCATAATGTTTTGTAACAAGCGATGTCCTTTATTATTGTGTGGAGCACAACGAAGGATGTGCATAATGTTTTGTAATACGCGATGTGCTTTATTATTGTGTGGAGCACAACGAAGGATGTGCATAATGTTTAGTAACAAGCGATGTGCTTTGTTATTGTGTGGAGCACAACGAAGGATGTGCATAATGTTTTGTAACAAGCGACTTGCTTTGTTATTGTGTGGAGCACAACAAAGGATGTGCATAATGTTTTGTAACAAGCGATGTGCTATTTTATTGTGTGGAGCACAACGAAGGATGTGCATAATGTTTTGTAACAAGCGATGTGCTATTTTATTGTGTGGAGCACAACGAAGGATGTGCATAATAATTTGTAACAAGCGATGTCCTTTATTATTGTGTGGAGCACAACGAAGGATGTGCATAATGTTTTGTAACAAGCGATGTGCTTTATTATTGTGTGGAGCACAACGAAGGATGTGCATAATGTTTTGTAACAAGCGATGTGCTTTATTATTGTGTGGAGCACAACGAAGGATGTGCATAATGTTTTGTAACAAGCGATGTGCTTTATTATTGTGTGGAGCACAACGAAGGATGTGCATAGTGTTTAGTAACAAGCGATGTGCTTTGTTATTGTGTGGAGCACAACGAAGGATGTGCATAATGTTTTGTAACAAGCGATGTGCTATTTTATTGTGTGGAGCACAACGAAGGATGTGCATAATGTTTTGTAATAAGCGATGTGCTTTGTTATTGTGTGGAGCACAACGAAGGATGTGCATAATGTTTTGTAACAAGCGATGTGCTTTGTTATTGTGTGGAGCACAACGAAGGATGTGCATAATGTTTTGTAACAAGCGATGTGCTTTATTATTGTGTGGAGCACAACGAAGGATGTGCATAGTGTTTAGTAACAAGCGATGTGCTTTGTTATTGTGTGGAGCACAACGAAGGATGTGCATAATGTTTTGTAACAAGCGATGTGCTATTTTATTGTGTGGAGCACAACGAAGGATGTGCATAATGTTTTGTAATAAGCGATGTGCTTTGTTATTGTGTGGAGCACAACGAAGGATGTGCATAATGTTTTGTAACAAGCGATGTGCTTTGTTATTGTGTGGAGCACAACGAAGGATGTGCATAATGTTTTGTAACAAGCGATGTGCTATTTTATTGTGTGGAGCACAACGAAGGATGTGCATAATGTTTAGTAACAAGCGATGTGCTTTGTTATTGTGTGGAGCACAACGAAGGATGTGCATAATGTTTTGTAACAAGCGACTTGCTTTGTTATTGTGTGGAGCACAACAAAGGATGTGCATAATGTTTTGTAACAAGCGATGTGCTATTTTATTGTGTGGAGCACAACGAAGGATGTGCATAATGTTTTGTAACAAGCGATGTGCTTTGTTATTGTGTGGAGCACAACGAAGAATGTGCATAATGTTTTGTAACAAGCAATGTGCTTTGTTATTGTGTGGAGCAAAACGAAGGATGTGCATAATGTTTTGTAACAAGCGATGTGCTATTTTATTGTGTGGAGCACAACGAAGGATGTGCATAATGTTTTGTAATAAGCGATGTCCTTTATTATTGTGTGGAGCACAACGAAGGATGTGCATAATGTTTTGTAACAAGCGATGTGCTTTGTTATTGTGTGGAGCACAACGAAGGATATGCATAATGTTTTGTAACAAGCAATGTGCTTTGTTATTGTGTGGAGCACAACGAAGGATGTGCATAATGTTTTGTAACAAGCGATGTGCTATTTTATTGTGTGGAGCACAACGAAGGATGTGCATAATGTTTTGTAACAAGCGATGTCCTTTATTATTGTGTGGAGCACAACGAAGGATGTGCATAATGTTTAGTAACAAGCGATGTGCTTTATTATTGTGTGGAGCACAACGAAGGATGTGCACAATGTTTAGTAACAAGCGATGTGCTTTGTTATTGTGTGGAGCACAACGAAGGATGTGCATAATGTTTTGTAACAAGCGATGTGCTATTTTATTGTGTGGAGCACAACGAAGGATGTGCATAATGTTTTGTAACAAGCGATGTGCTTTATTATTGTGTGGAGCACAACGAAGGATGTGCATAATGTTTTGTAACAAGCGATGTGCTTTATTATTGTGTGGAGCACAACGAAGGATGTGCATAATGTTTTGTAACAAGCGATGTGCTTTGTTATTGTGTGGAGCACAACGAAGGATGTGCATAATGTTTTGTAACAAGCGATGTGCTATTTTATTGTGTGGAGCACAACGAAGGATGTGCATAATGTTTAGTAACAAGCGATGTGCTTTGTTATTGTGTGGAGCACAACGAAGGATGTGCATAATGTTTTGTAACAAGCGACTTGCTTTGTTATTGTGTGGAGCACAACAAAGGATGTGCATAATGTTTTGTAACAAGCGATGTGCTATTTTATTGTGTGGAGCACAACGAAGGATGTGCATAATGTTTTGTAACAAGCGATGTGCTTTGTTATTGTGTGGAGCACAACGAAGAATGTGCATAATGTTTTGTAACAAGCAATGTGCTTTGTTATTGTGTGGAGCAAAACGAAGGATGTGCATAATGTTTTGTAACAAGCGATGTGCTATTTTATTGTGTGGAGCACAACGAAGGATGTGCATAATGTTTTGTAATAAGCGATGTCCTTTATTATTGTGTGGAGCACAACGAAGGATGTACATAATGTTTTGTAACAAGCGATGTGCTTTGTTATTGTGTGGAGCACAACGAAGGATATGCATAATGTTTTGTAACAAGCAATGTGCTTTGTTATTGTGTGGAGCACAACGAAGGATGTGCATAATGTTTTGTAACAAGCGATGTGCTATTTTATTGTGTGGAGCACAACGAAGGATGTGCATAATGTTTTGTAACAAGCGATGTCCTTTATTATTGTGTGGAGCACAACGAAGGATGTGCATAATGTTTAGTAACAAGCGATGTGCTTTATTATTGTGTGGAGCACAACGAAGGATGTGCACAATGTTTAGTAACAAGCGATGTGCTTTGTTATTGTGTGGAGCACAACGAAGGATGTGCATAATGTTTTGTAACAAGCGATGTGCTATTTTATTGTGTGGAGCACAACGAAGGATGTGCATAATGTTTTGTAACAAGCGATGTGCTTTATTATTGTGTGGAGCACAACGAAGGATGTGCATAATGTTTTGTAACAAGCGATGTGCTTTATTATTGTGTGGAGCACAACGAAGGATGTGCACAATGTTTAGTAACAAGCGATGTGCTTTGTTATTGTGTGGAGCACAACGAAGGATGTGCATAATGTTTTGTAACAAGCGATGTGCTTTATTATTGTGTGGAGCACAACGAAGGATGTGCATAATGTTTTGTAACAAGCGATGTGCTTTATTATTGTGTGGAGCACAACGAAGGATGTTCATAGTGTTTAGTAACAAGCGATGTGCTTTGTTATTGTGTGGAGCACAACAAAGGATGTGCATAGTGTTTAGTAACAAGCGATGTGCTTTGTTATTGTGGGGAGCACAACAAAGGATGTGCATAGTGTTTAGTAACAAGCGATGTGCTTTGTTATTGTGTGGAGGTGTGGAGTACATTAAAGAATGTGCAGTGGTATTATCAAATGTAAGTATGTAGCACAATGATGCGTTTTCTAAATATTAACCTGTGCAGAATATGCATTTTAATTAGCACTATAAATGATGTACCTACTATATTTATTTTATTATCGACACATGCGTCGAACACAATGGATAAAGTTTATCGTTTTAAATCAGTTAAATATATTTTGTGATGTTTAAGTTATTATCGATACCATGTATCGAGCACAATGAGTCGAGGCTGTTCCAGTTGTTAGTAGTTGGTTCTATAATAATAACAATGAAGGTTGTATACACCTTAGCACAACAGCATCGATACTCTCGATACAAATCGACAAAATCGATTTTATGAATTCATTCTTTAACTTCATTATACCGACTGTCAAATTATGTGGTTAAGCTAAGCTGCCTAGCATGTTTGTTTTATTATCGATACATAAGTTATTTGGCAATTTAGATTGTTGGTAACATCAAAAGTGTTTGTCATTAACCACCCAAACGTCCGCGGATACTTTAGTATCCAGTACACTTAAACAATGCGGCATTGCTATAAGCATCATCTAGTGAATTACGTCGTCTCTCTTTAGTTTGTTGTTATAATATCACAGACAATGATATTACTTCACTAAATAATCGGTAGATGGCTAAATATAAAGATTATTTTATGACAAAAAAATATAAAAACTTTCTTTTCGTATTAGAATATTGTTGAAATATATCTCGTAAATAATATTCCCTGATATTATTAAACATCAAAATGATCTTGAGGATTTGTTTTTTAAGATTACAGCTATATTTTATTGTATGTAATCCTAGTCTAAATAGAGGGTTACAATTATAGATATTATTAGGACGAGAACAATGGCCGGTTTTGACTGGTTTTTTGTGTTTTACAGTTTACTTTACATTCCTTTTAATAAAATAATATCACAAAAATATATAATAGTTCACTATTTCCATAACCATATACTTATATTATAGAAAAGTATTAAGATGTATGATATCTCAATAAAAAAACGCATGAAACTTAATACCGCGACCGAAATTTGAGAACAGTACCCCTAGTGTGAGTTTTCTAACTATTACTTTGCGTTTGAGTTAACTAAAATTTGTATGGGAAATTGTACAGCGCTCCAAGCAGAAATTTTGAGAACTAGAAATGCGGTCGTGTGATTGGTCAAAATGTTAACGCAATAGTATAGTTAACGCGAAAGTAAATGTTAAAAAATCTTACACTAGGGCTACAGATATCATGGTTTATATTCATCGCGTTCCGACCTCAGCATCGCTGCCACGGATCGCTGGCTTTTTTTAGCCAAGGTCGTTTCACCGCGCGGAAATGTTAGCAATTCAAGTTACCATCAAACGTTCCGCGAACAGAAATTTTAACACGAAAAGTTTGCCTGGCTACTTTTTGACAGATGTTAGTTTACATGTGAATATCTATCTACAAATTGGAATTTAATTAATTATTTTATATATTTATATCTGTTTTAGTTTTAAAAGTTCGATTAAACCTAAAAAATAAATATCGTGTAACTAAATTCAGCTTTGGTATGTTTAGTTTGAGGTTGTTAATTAAAATAATATTGTGATATTATAAAATTATTGTATTTAAATAATAGTTAATTAAAAAATATTGATTTATTTTATAATGATAATATTTTTAATTTCAATTATTTAATTCAAAATAGTGCTTCTTGTCAAAAAGTGACATCGAAAATCCACACCGATCGTTTCCGAGCTGCATTTTAGCATCGCTAAAAATAATTACATGGCTGTTGAAAGGGGCGGTCGCGCTGGTTTTTGAAGTCAGCACGAAAAACTACCCGCGCTAGCTCTCGGAACGCAGAGATTATTAAAGTATCGCGCAAAAACGGGTAGCGTATGACCGCGCGAACCTCGGACGTTAGCTATTTTGGTTTCGCGCGCTGGAAGTTGAGTGGTTAACTACTGATTTAATTTATTAATTTGGAACACCGACGAAAAAATCAAGTAGATATTAATAATTTGTTAAAAACTAATACTTACCTGTATAATGTTTCCACTTAGTGGTGTTTATACCATGCTGTAATTATAGCATACATAATATTAATTATTACAGCAAAATTAGTTATGAAAAACTAAATTTAATTAATAAAATAAGATTATACCTAAGTAACTTGGACTGGATAGTTGAGTTATAAGTTGTTTAGATGACAAGATATTCAATTTTAACACTTTTGCGTCCATAGATAAACAAACACTCGCACCCAAAACAAACATACATGCATACACACATACAAGCACTCAGTAACCCAAAAGCACGAATACATATTTCGCGCGCCTTACAGTGTTAAATTTATGGTATTGTAAAATCAAATTTCTACATGGCTTAATGTTTTACTAAAATATTTTGTAAATATGATGTGCGAAATGCTGTTTAATTAAATAAATAAACAATACATACACAGTACGTACCGCGTATATAAGGCAAGGCATATAATTACTTAATATTAAGTTCACGAGGACGTGAACTTTTGTCAGGATGGACGAGCTGTAAGATGCTTAAATAATTAAAACAATATGTTGATGTATCTGCATAATTTATCATTAATTATAGTTTAAAATGAAATAATTTAGTTATAAATCATTACATTTGTTGATGTATAAGTATGTCAATTGATTATACATTCGCCACCAGAGGGCGCTGTATATTTTCTGACATACGAGGGACTTCGACGACGACATTGTGTGTAATGGCGTCGTAGAAGTGAGTCGTTGATTGTAACGTTTTGTCTAGTTCTGTAGAATCTATTGTACTTTTGATTCATTAATATATTAATGTAAACAGTTTGTGAGTTTCATTAAAAATAATATACCGTTGAAATAATTAAAGAGCTAACAATAGGAAGTAGACGTGAATTTGGTTTAGACAATAACTTAAAGTTAAAAAATACTTAAGAATAGGACAACAAAAAATATAAGAGTTATCCAGAACCTACTCGTAAATACTCTTAGGAGGGCGAAGTAAATACTCTTAGGAGGGCGAAGTAAATACTCTTAGGAGGGCGAAGTAAAACTAGTAGTGTGACGGAATAAAGCTGTACAAACCAGCGCTTTTAATTGGCTACTTTAAAATTACCGCGTCAAACTATGACTTTTATGCATTGAACTAATGAATGAAGATCGCAACATTATACCATCTTCTGTTAGGCCTGTGCTCCTGGTACAATTACATGCAGGTGTTTGTAAAATTGGTATTTTATTAGAAATACTAATTACATATTGCTGAGTTCTGACTTTTTTATTATTTAAGTTTCCATAAAACTAAAAGCTAGATACTGGTGAGCGAACAAAGGAGTATCTACGGTTCAAATTCAAACATAGCCCTCGTAACCGACTCTGAAATAGGCGTTTCATCCACACGCAACATAAAGCGAAGGAAGCGCGAATAGTCTAGATATACAGGGTGATGTTCTCGCAGATATACAGGGTGATGCTCTCGCGGTGATGTTTAACAAATGGGCAGCTCAACAAGAAATTAAATATTCAACGCTTTTATTTACAATGAATGAAATCAAAGAACAAAATTAAGAAAAATATAGCAATATACAAAAATTCAATCGAATACTCACGCAAACAATATGACGATGCCTTAAAAAAACTAACTAGAAGAAGTTCAATGTAACGACCAAAAGATCATAAAACTACTTGGACATGATTGAAGGGAATAGATAGTGCCACTTGCATTGAAATTAAATATATTCCAGTGCAACAAAAAGAAAATAAGAAAAGCTATCGAATATTGATCAGCTACCCTATAACCAAAAGAAATATTTTTATCAATAATAATATTAAATATAATTGTCATAAATACTAAACTTTGAGATACTTAATATCTGGCTTTAATATGTTAAAATGAATATTCGAATTATTGTTAATTATAGCTGTAAGGTTTCTTTATAAGTAATAAATAAATAAATTATTACTGAGAATATTAGGAGCATAAATAGATATTTCCTTAGCTTTCTCACCTTATTAAAACGATTAAAACTGCAATGCGACATTATAGTATTACCTGAATTTTGGCTACCTTGTCCAGTTAACTCTCTTGTGCCTGGATATGAGTACCATACTTCACAACACACACAATCAAAATGATGGCATAATTATGCACGCAAAAATTATCTTAAATATTTCATTGAAGAACCTTATATACCCAATGCAAACTGTTTAGTTATTAAAGTTACCAATAAGTTGGCTGTTGTAGCTGTATGCCGGTCGCCATCAAATAATATTACAGAAAAAAAATCTGTGATGTTGTTTTAAAAAAATGATAAAACAATGAATTACTCCCGCCGATTACACATATCTGTAATTTGTCTTTATCTTCAGATGTGTTCCCTAGAGCGTTTAATTCTATCATACGACTCATTTTTAACTATGGGTCTATGATTACTTATCGGATCGCATACAATGTGTAAAGATTCATGACCGTACTAACACAGTCATCCAGGTGCACTATGGAATCCCCCAAGGAAGTATTCTGGGTCCAACTCTCTTCCTGGTCTACATCAATGACCTCTGTCCGTTGTCTCTATGTCAGGTAAAATTGTGCCTTTTGCAGACGACACAGCATTATGTTTTCGAGCAAATACATCCCTTCTTTGTCCCCTATCATGAAGGTAAAAACCGTGCCCGTCCGCGCGCCCCTACGGCGGGTTATTTTAGCTTCATGGCCCCTATAATACAAAAGGAAGCTACTGTCAAAATTTAATGACCTAGCTACAGTACACAAGCTCTTCATTAAAAAAAAACTCCAGTTGCGTCAAAGTGTCCGTCAAAGTAATTGTAACGATTAAAAGTTAAAAATGGCGTCAAATTTACCAGTTTTATTTTGAAAATCGATTGACAGCTGGTACGAATGACAGTCGGTAGATTCGACGCCATTTTTAACTTTAATCGTTACATTTACCTAGACACTTTCGTGCAACTCAGTCTAAGCAACATGCATCATGATACAAATTATATTATTAATGATATATCTTTTTTTTATAAAAGGTAAGGACATCATAAGCTTTTTGGTATTTTTAATCTTTATTTCATCAATATTTTGAATAGAGTTTCGACAAAATGGAATTGTAAGACATTGTTTACTTCATGAAGCAACGTCATTTGAACGCAGATGAAATGCAAAGAGCTGTAAGGAAGCGGTAATGAATCAATCTCAGGTATTTTGGTCTCAACAGAAGCGTTATTTTGGTCTCAACAGAAGCATCTTTGGCGGCGTTACAGAGTAATACGGTCTACGAGTAGACGCCCTCAGATGCTCACATATACGTCACGGGAATCGCGCTTGCCGAAATGAATAGTGTAGGGAACACATAACATGAACCCAAGAGCAATGGGATCTCGGTTCGGTTTAAGGTTTGACACAAGAAGGGTAAGAGTGTACCGTCGCCGCGTCGCCCCGACAATACTGAAAGGCTGAAGTGCGTTCATCCATATAGCGGCCCAACAGTTCGTATTTGTAAATAGAAACATGAACTTTGAAAATTACGTTGAGGATATTCTTAGGCCTTATGTATGTCCCATTGCACAAACACTTGGCTCCGATTTCACGACAATGCGCGTTCGCATTTATCCAATTCTTTTACAATGCATTCATTTTGTTTATCATTTTTTGAAAGTTTAGTTGCTTCGGTATCTTAATTCTTAGTTTGTACTGCGTATATCATACAGTTTATGTTAATAAAAGAACAATAAAAAAACTGTTGTTGTTGTTGCATCCACAAGACACTAACATTACACATACTGACCAGCAATCAAATGGTTTATAACTTTTGTATGAACCATTTTTAACATGACAGAAAACTATGTTAATATACTGATATATAAAAATTACAGCGAGTTTGTTGGTAGCTACATAAAAAGGTAAATTTCCTCCAAAAGATAAGAGAAGAAACGAAAATAACATTTTATTTTATTTAAACAACTCATTGAGATATTATAGTACCGAGGACCTAGTGTTATTTATACCTTGTTTGCATACATGTTTGTTTTTTAATATGAATTCAACTGCTTGTTTCGTAACCGCACCTTGAAAGGAGAAAAATCGATGTTGTAGTTTCCTAAAATCCTGTGAAGACTAAAACTGACACATGAATAGGTCACTTGACGGGTTTTAGATCTTTACGGGCGGTTGTAACAAGACCGGTTGGCCGGCCTAACGTTATAGGACAGAGTTATAGGAAGCAGAGATAACATAAAGATTTAAAGAACTTTATTTCCACAAGAATTTACAAAATTCACTTAACATGGAAATGTTAAAATATAATAAATTGTTAGTTGTGTTAGTATCAGCAGCTAATTTAATTTATAAATGCAAAAAACAAAATAAAAATATAAAACAAAAAAGAAGTAAATAAAAAGTAACTAAAATAAAATAAACATAATTATTGTCATAGAAACAATTATGTGGGTAAGTTTTATAAATACAGTAAATGACAACGTTAGCCAGGCGAGTCGATTACCTACGCGCAGTCGATAACCAGTTTCTTTTGTTTTACACGTTTGTACTAGCTTCGGCAGTACATATACTAACATAGTAATTAGTCGTATAACCATATGAGTTGGGCTGACTCACTCTCATGGCACAGATGATATACGTTTTTCTCGTCCTCAGTATACACTCGTAAGAAGTAAGCACCCCGCGGCAACAATTTGTCTGCTTGTAAGTGTCACACATAGAGTATGTGTCATATTAACGGTATAGTTTTTCATCTCGACCTTTTTTTGCAAATACTCAATATTTAATTACAATTATATATTGTAAAGTGTAATAAAGTAAATTGTAGTGCTTATATGTAAGATAATACAAACCATCAAATAGTGCGTGGAATAACCACAAGTTGTAAATGTTGGCGTTCAAACACTTATTTTAATAAAACCTTCCTCCTATCTAATCTATTGTGTGGACAGTGCTCTGAAGAGCTGTTTGAACTCATCCCTCCTTCCCCATTTCGTTTCCGTACTACACGCACTGGCACTAAAATGCATACACATACAGTGGATGACAGGCCCACCAGAACAAAAAGGTATGGTGACTCTTATATATGTCGCACGATAAAAAGGTGGAATGCCTTGCCTGCGTGCGTTTTCCCTTCTTCCTTTAATCCAGAGTCCTTTAAGCGTAGCGTGAATAAGTTTCTCAAGCAGACATAGTGGAATCAACCAATTGAAGCAAGCACCATAGCTACTATTGGTTGAGAACATTCTTGGACGTTACATTGGCACTTACCATCAGGTGGATGTAGGGTCACATGTCCTGCTATATTAAAAAAAAAAAAAAAAAAAAAACAAGGTACGGTAGCGGGAGCGGGAGGCTGAATTGCCAATAGGACAGCGGGCATACGTCATGCGAATTCGTGTCTGTGCCGCCCATTTCGTAATCGCATCATATAGACGGCATAGTGGGACCAATCAAAGTTGTTAAAAAAACAACAATGTATTGGTCGACCCCATTCATGGACTTTGTAGGTCTTCTTACCACTTTGGTACACAAAGCTTTGCTTAATTTTTTTTTATTTCTATCTGGTAATCCTAAGTAATTATTTTAAAACTTATCCAAAAAAAAACATATAAATTGGTCTAGTAGTTTTAAAGTTATGCGTGTACATAAAAACAAACAGCAGACACGAATCCTAAATACCTATGTAAACTATGTACCTAATATTTATTTTAGAGCATTATATACATGGTGACTTTGAAAGGATGTACTTTGGGCTAATATAAGGTTCTACTGATCAATACGAACAACTTTTCCCATGGAACCATGTGCCGCAAATGAAAAAAAAATATTGCCTTCTCCATATAAACTAGTAATGTTATTGTAAGGGGAAGTCAATTTTTTTTTCATTTGCGACACATGGTTCCATGGGAAAAGTTGTTCGCTTTGATCAGCAGAACCTCATATTAGCCCAAAGTACATCCTTTCAAATTCACCCTGTATATATATTTCTTTTAAATATACCGAATAAATATAAATAACAATATATCCGAACAATAATGCTTTTTGTACAATAACAAATGCTGTGTTATATCTCAGATTGTTATACTTTGTACCTCATCCCCATTCATTATGATTGAGAATAATATAACCAAGATACGTTGCGCATGCGACGTACCGTACATGCCTGCGAGTATATACAATAATTTCGCTGTCACCCACACAGCCGAAATAGCTCAGTTGGGAGAGCGTTAGACTGAAGATCTAAAGGTCCCCGGTTCAATCCCGGGTTTCGGCAGGTATACTTTTTATTTTATTGTTTTATTTTCTTATTTATTTGCTTTCTGGTTTATTATTTTCCTATTTAGTTCTTTTTAATTTATATAGTTTTAAATTGTTTCGAATTGATATGAACAGAACAATATGAATATATGAAAGTTTACATTTAATAAATAACTATTAAATAAATAAAGTAGCTACACCTACCTAAGTATACCTACCTAAAATAAATCTATCAAATACAAGTAAGTAACGTCAGGTCGCTATCATGTCGCGATACATTCATTTATCATCCTGTATACAATATTTACATACACGTTATTGCTACATCAAATTTATAAGGCGCTATTTTGAATGTGATTATTGCTATCTGAGATATTAATAATTAAGGCGCGCTGTGGCCAGGGCTATGTACTCGTATTAATTCCACAATTTTATTACACTACAGTAAAAGTCTCACAGCGCTGCCGCAAACGTTTTTTTATAAGACAAGAGTGACGAAAAAACGGCCCAAAAATATGTTTTTAATACATAAAGTTATTCCGAGCGTTTATTTTTCTTTTGTCAGCTCGAGTACCAGTAGTTTATTGTGTAAATTTACTATTACAAAGTATGTTTATAAGAAACCCAAGGAACTTGCTCGTCTATCAAGTTTAATATTTGGTAATAGCTGAAACTACAATTACACATTTGTTATGATTGACGAACAAATGTTGCGGTCTGCTAAATACATTTAGATAGTTCTATTTATTCTTTATCGTCCATACAATATAATAGTACATTACTGCCGCGGTCTATAATGACTACTTTGCTGGTCGCGCTGATGATGGCCGACAGCGCAGCGTAGAGCAGCTCCAGGCCGACACAGCGCGGTCAGCGTGCAGCACTTAATGGACGAGCTGAGATAAAGGCCGAGACCGTAGGTCGAGGCTTTTACAGCGAGGACAGCAAGGGCTGCAATGATGGCCAAGCTGGAAGGCCTGGAGCGTAGCTAGGCTAGCTCGAGGCAATCATAGCGTGACCAGCGAAGCAGTCATAGTGGGCCTTTACTCAAAAATGCAAGTACCTAATCTAAATAAAACCAGCAAGTAATTTAAATGAAATCTATTTTGTACCTATAAATACAAACAGCTGTGTTTTAAATAAAATCTTTTTGCATTTGATTTTTTAAAACGTTGAAACGTCAAAATAGCGGCCGGCAATGTTTTGCCGGCCTGTTATAGCGACCAGCAAAACTTTGCCGGCCGCTCCATGAAACAGAACGGCAAGGTCGACTTTGCTCAAATAAGGTTGTCAAAATAATGACCACATTATATGCATTTTTGAGTAAAATAATAATACCTATTAAATTAGTATGCTTTTACCTACAATCAATTTTTTGATTGATTATTGAACGGCTGATGGTCTCATCACAATATGCCACAGTAGAGGTAAAACCATGGAAATATATAAAGGTGACCGCCACCCCCCACCTTCCCCCACTTATATTCCGAAACATAGTGCAGATACATGACGTGTCGAACAGTTCCCAGTTTCCCTCTCCCGTCAATTACTGTAAATTCCAAACACCTATGTATTTATTTTCAAAGCGAAGCCTCCTACCTACATATCCGAGGCTTAAGCATCCTCCATTACCGAGATATTAACTTTCCCCAAAATTCCTTTATAATCCTTTTTTCACAATTTTAATAATTCTTATGCGAGTATTTTGTAATCGAACAATAAACTCAAGTTTATAAAAGTTAAAATAAAAAAATACTTGGAATTTTCCTTTTTCGAATATGATTGAAGTTGCGGTTCCGAGACGAGACTATTATCCAAGTTCGTAGATTTGATGATTGATGTGCGCTTTAATAAACAGGTTTTTTTATTTTAACAATAGTTTTACAAACTTGAGGGTTTTTTACAAACTTAAACTCTATTTTTTACTAACTGTGAGGATAATAATTATTAGCCAGTTCTTATTATAAACAATGTGGGCCCTAAATCTTAATACTCACCCCTTGGGATTAAAAAAAAAACTTGATTGGCTCCTAGCCCTACAATACTAAAGGAGGTGTCTGTCCACATTTCATATTTTAATGTATATATGTATAGGTGAAACTAAACATGTATTATAGAAATGAAACAAATTGTGAAGAATGGACTCGAACCCATAGCTCGGGGAACCTTCGCTTTGAGGTCGAGGTCCAACAAGCCATCCGCAGATTCACGGAAACGCTCTTTGTCTGCCATCTAGTGGTTGACGCTGGGACTTGTAATTCGCCCTCTGTATCGAAGTAATTACAAAACAATAACATAGAGGGCGTTGGTGTACTACTTAAATAGTAAAATAATTGTAGCACCAGTAGTCGTGGCATGGCGTTAAAATAACGTTTTAAAATAGTTTGGTAAGTTTTTAATAAAACACTTAATTATTGTAATAATTTATTTGTTAAATATAAATAAGTTTATTTACATTAGCATGGGGTCAATGGTCGCGTCTCCGCGGTTCCCGGGCGCGCGGTGTCCGGGCGCGCGGACTGCCTCGCCCCCGCCCGGGCGCGGTACCGTCGGGCCAGCAGATGGAACACCCCCATGGACGCGAACATCATGCCGGAGTATATGAAGAACTGCGTCGCCTGAAAGTACATCACTACTTACAACTACCATCACGTACCTCCTGAGGTTCTTGTAATACATTATTATCTACCTGAACCTGTAATAAACATTCGACAAGAGACAGAGGGAGCGCAAGTGTTAATAAAGTCTGCTCTCACCAGGGCCTTGGTCAGCACCGTCTGAAGCAGTACGTTGTCACTGACCGAGATGTTAGTAATAACTACCGATCCTTATTCTGCTACCATTCAGAGGATAAAATCTGCGCGAACTGTAGGTACATATCAACGTCTGGTAAGTCGCTTTCCGCGGTACCCAGCCGTCATAGAGGATAAAATCTGCGCGAACTGTAGGTACATATCAACGTCTGGTAAGTCGCTTTCCGCGGTACCCAGCCGTCATAGAGGATAAAATCTGCGCGAACTGTAGGTACATATCAACGTCTGGTAAGTCGCTTTCCGCGGTACCCAGCCGTCATAGAGGATAAAATCTGCGCGAACTGTAGGTACATATCAACGTCTGGTAAGTCGCTTTCCGCGGTACCCAGCCTTCATAGAGGATAAAATCTGCGCGAACTGTAGGTACATATCAACGTCTGGTAAGTCGCTTTCCGCGGTACCCAGCCGTTAGTCATCTTATGGTTCGCCGATGTATACAGACGCCCTCTGATTCATTTGACTTAGGGTTCATAAATAATAAAGAATAAATTCAGTACGTCGTTTTCTGCCATACCTTACTAATGATATCGACTACATTACAAAGGTTACAAAAACACCTTGTAGGAATTGGGATTTTGCCTTAGGTAACATGGATAAGGTTTTATAATTAATGTGAATACCTGGGAATGCCCTCGAGGAAGCCGTAACAACATGAACTAAATTGACACGAACAGCACAATAGTTGATAAGCTCTGGAACAACTATTGCGTTCGCAGTAAATAGAAGAGTTTTTATAAAGAGACCAGTAGGTAATTAGGATCGGTTTTTTTTTCTAAAAAACTTTAATATTACTGAAAACAACATATTGATCGATCCCATTTATGAACTCTGTAGGTCTGCTTATTATCAGGTAGATACAAAGTCACATGCCGTGCTACATAAAAAAAATCTTATACTTTTAATAGAGTGGAATAAACATAAACGCAAAAAAAAATGTTCAACCATTTATTAAAATATAATAACATAAGGTTTAATACATCGTTAACATTAAACAACCTAAAAAAAATATGTGGCCGCTCAATTTTAATTCGATAAAGCAAAACGCAAAAGTAAATTGTTTGTATATTGATAGTTTAGGTACCTACCCTATGAATGAGCATAGTTTAGGTACTTACTCTATGGATAAGCATAGTTTAGGTACCTACCCTATGGATGAGCATAGTTTAGGTACCTACCCAATGGATGAGCATGGTTTAGGTACCTACCCTATGGATGAACATGGTGTAGGTACCTACCCTATAGATGAGCATAGTTTAGGTACCTACCCTATGAATGAGCATAGTTTAGGTACCTACTTTATGGATGAGCATAGTTTAGGTACCTACCCTATGGATGAGCATAGTTTAGGTACCTACCCAATGGATGAGCATAGTTTAGGCACCTACCCTATGGATGAACATGGTGTAGGTATCTACCTTATAGATGAGCATAGTTTAGGTACCTACCCTATGAATGAGCATAGTTTAGGTACCTACCCAATGGATGAGCATAGTTCAGGTACCTACCCTATGGATGAGCATAGTTTAGGTACCTACCCTATGAATGAGCATAGTTTAGGTACCTACCCAATGGATGAGCATAGTTTAGGTACCTACCCTATGGATGAGCATAGTTTAGGTACCTACCCTATGGATGAGCATAGTTTAGATACCTACCCTATGGATGAGCATAATTTTGAACGAATGAAAGCTCAGCGTCATGAGTAATTTTATCTCACAATTCGCAGTTCTAAAGGTTGAATTAGTTTTTAATTAGCTATATTTAACATCAATGTGAGCTCACACGGATACCGCATTTCGCATTACCAGAACATAAATTATGACATGAGCATGCTTCACCTTACCTTTACAAATTTAGCTCTACAGAAGACAGACCGATAAAGTTGTAGTTTAGGGACGACGAAATAAATGTTTCAACACAGTATAGCAATATGTGATGTAACAGTAAAACAATATATGAAGTCTTCATTTAATTTGCTAAAATAGTCAACTTGCTTTTGTCTACTGCAGAAAACGCAGGGGACGAGCTCACACTGCACTAGCACGTGAAATACTGGTCCGTAAATTGTGCTCGTTAACTTCTGCATGCTGTGGCTCTCTCAGTAATGCTGCGGACATACTAATGGGAAGTGTCAATTCCCATTATCACAATAATTATCGCGCCATAATGCCGTTGTCAAATTGTCCCGTTTAGTCATACGCGTCTACACCGACGTTAGACGTCCAACATCACGGTAATTAACGGCGTTTTCCGTGACTCCAGCACGAGGAATGCAAGGTTATGACGCAGTCTACCAGATGATTTTTTTTCACTTATTTTATTTTATTGTGAACAATAAACATATATACAGTGGAGTCTTAAACTAATACATTAGTAGGTATAAAGTGTATATAGTAACTATACAAACAGCATCATTACCGTTATATACTTATGAGACTATTTAATAATCAACTTAAACTAAAGCATTTTAACAAATGAATGAAAACACGAAATACCTATACTTTAATATCTAATAATTTAAACCATCAAGTAGTTGGTATACTATATAAAGTATCAATTACATACCCTTTATAAGACTGTATGGAAGATACTAATAAATCAATATGGTTGAAATGTGTGTTGTGTAAATGCATCAATTGTCGCAAGTGTGCACGCTCTCCCGCCACTGTGCGACAGGTCTTCGGGAAGAACAGCTGATGAGCGTACGCCCCTCTAATACGAACAGAGCTGCTGGGGACTCTATAAATTACGCTATTGGCTAAAGTAGAACAGTCAAATTTGTTATGACACAGATGATATAGAAACATTGCTCCTAGCAACAGTCGCCTTTTATTGAGTGGCAATAGTTTATATCTATTCAGTGACTTTTCATATGATAATTTTGTACGGGAGCATTTGAAGTTAATAAACCTTATAAACTTACGCTGAACAGACTCAATCTGACTACTGTATTTTTGGTAGTATGGGTTCCATATTATTACGCCGTATTCAAGTTGTGATGTAACCAGTGAATTATAAAGAAGATGATATGTGCTAGGTTTTTTAAAGCCGACGCAAGCTCTAACAACAAAACCATACATTTGTAGGGCACTATTGGTTATATAATCTATATGGGCATTCAAATGAAGTTTAGTATATGTTAGGTATGTGACATGAGGGTAGGCCTCGGTTGCATTATGTAAAATATATCAGTGCGTAATAACTGCTTGTTTGATTCATACGCCCCGCGCCAAACCTAACACTGGCGACGGTAGCTGGGATTTTTATTATTTATCGGTCACCATGAGTTCAGCCTCGTTATCTTTTGGAGTGCTCAGTAGTTACGACCACCGTAATGCGGATTGGAATACCTATAAACAGAGGCTCCTGCAATGGTTTATCGCTAACGGAATTGGTGCAGACACGGACAAAGCAGGCATAAAAAGACGAGCTATACTTCTCAGCGCACTCGAGGAGAACACCTATAAATTGGCGAGCGACCTCGCGCTTCCGGGCTCTTTGGAAACCACCAGTTTTGAAAACGTTCTGACTGTTCTGGATAACCATTTCACTCCAAAGCGCTGCGGTTTTGCCGATCGTTTTAAGTTCTACGATTCCGTGCAGAGACCGGGCGAGTCTCACGCGGACTGGGCCGCACGATTACGCAGCCTAGTAGCACATTGCGGTTTTAAAGACATGGAGGAACAGCTGCTGGATCGTTTCGTCATCGGTCTACTGCCCGGTCCGGAACGGGACAAACTGTTCGGCAAGAAGATAGAGGATCTGACGCTCGCCAAGGCACAGGCTCTGGCCGAGAGCGTGCAGGGCGCCCGTCGGGGTGCCGCCACTTCGCCCGGGGCTTAGGGCGCCCCCGCCGTGTCGGTGTTCCGGGTGTCGCACGCGGCCGACTCCGCCGGAGCGCGAGGCGCAACCACCGGCTCTGGGCCGCCGCGGCCGCGGTATCGCGCCTCTCAGGATAAGTGTGGTGTTTGTTGTTATAAAAATCACAACCAAAGTGAATGTCGGTTTGTAAATTACAAGTGTAATAAAGTGTAATAAAGTAGGGCATCTGCGTAAAATGTGTCAACAACAAAATTGTAATTATATCGAGGCAAGTGTTGTGACGGGCGTGGATGACGACGGTGAGTCATTTTATACTATACGTAGCAAAAGGGGCAAACCGATGACAGAGAGAGTTTTATTGAATGGTATAACGTTAGAGTGCCAGGTGGACAGCGGCTCGGCTGTAACGGCGATCTCTGAAGATACCTACAATAAATATTTTTCAAAATGTTTGTTGACGTCGAGTGATAAGAGATTGGTCACATATACCGGTAGTCAAATAACTACTATAGGCTACATAAAGTTATCTGTCGAGTATTTAGAGAATAAACGCGAATTAAATGTTTACGTTATTAAAACCGGTGGGCCGCCCATACTAGATTTAGATTTTCTTAGTAGTTTTAACCTGCAATTGTCGCCTATAAATTTTTGCCAATCAAATGAAGACGATAATCTTATACAAAATTTAAAAAATACCTATTCGTCTATTTTCACCATGAAGCTAAAAAAACGCGCCCCGCGCCAATGGAGTAAGCATGATACATAAATTGTTTCATAATAGTGCGATACCGGTGTCGCCAATTTCTGAGTCAAACAAATGAAGAACGGGAAAAAGGTGTGGCTTCAAATGGCAGCTCAACGCTTCTGACACTTAAAAAACTGCTTGAGAAAAAAAGAGATACAAGCAAACACGAATGTGTGCGCGTGTCTATGAAGTGTATTGTTTTTTTATTATAAAAAGCTAAATATTTAATTGCATACTTAATAGTTTCGATAGTGTTGCCACCGACAACAAATATTATTACTTATCGATATAAACCAAATATTT
Source organism: Monopis laevigella (assembly GCA_947458855.1). Taxonomy (NCBI): domain Eukaryota; kingdom Metazoa; phylum Arthropoda; class Insecta; order Lepidoptera; family Tineidae; genus Monopis; species Monopis laevigella. The sequence continues at coordinate 21,883,099 of OX381592.1, forward strand.
TGGGATTTATAGAGATCATCAAAGATTAATAATTATTTATCGATATACAATTGTAATACACACACATATCATCAAGGTAACCAGCGGAGGGGTTTTAATCCCACCTCGTCGTAGCCGATGGTATGAGTCTACACCGAACAAGTGGCTAGCTCGTCGCGATGTTTTGAAAAGACTCAATAACTTTGAAAAATATACTTTGGGCTAATATGATCAAATCAAACAACTTTCCCATGGAACCATGTATCGCAAAAGAAAAAAATGGCCTTCTCCATACAAACTAGTAACGTTAAAATGACCAATTTGTATGGGGAAGTACATTTTTTTTTTCATTTGCGAAATATGGTTCCATAGAAAAAAATGTTAGATTTTATCAGCAGAACCTCATATTAGCCCAAAGTACATCCTTTCAAATCCACCCTGATAGACACTTTCGCATTTATAATACTAGTGGAAAATGTAGGTATATAATAATATAACAATAAGTTAAAATACTTTATTAAATTAAATTATTTATTAAATTAAAACACATGCACAACTAACTACATGTACCTACTAAACGCAATCTCAACATTTTTGACCGACCTCCAAGAGGAAGTTATACTCAAACTAAAGGCGAAAAACAATTAAATCGTAGCTTGATTCGTCAAAATGTACTGAACATACGGGTATTCTTGTTGGTTATCAATTTTCTTCTCTTTTAATTGCCTCTACCCATTTACGTTTTAATGCCGGATCTTTCGGGAAACTGTATCATGTATAGAAAATATAATTAGTATTATATAAAAAAAACAATAATTGTATAATATCTCATAACCATGAAAGTATTTACAAAAATCGAGTATATCAACTATAAAATCACATCACTAAATAGTAACTGACAAACCTCATTGGACGCTTCTGTTGTCGCCATACCTTTTGATTAAATTAAATTGAAAAGATTATAAATTATTTTAAAGTATCGAAATTCTCATTAAAAATAAAAACACATCACTAGTTCTTCAACTTCTAACTGATGCACATAGTTTGACAGTTACCATAGTTACGACGTTAGATTTTGATATTTTAATTATGGGTTTTATTATATTTTTTTATTAAGGTTTAATATAAGAAAAACATGTTAAATACATACTTGAAAAACGTGACACTAGGTACTTTTTTTTAATAGTAGTTTCTACACAGCTTTAATGCAAAATTAACCATTTTTCCGACAATAAAAGCGGAGCTCTTTTCGACTTTCTCCGCCGAACGCACAAATCAGACTGAGGATGTAAAAAATGTAAAGGTGTGTGTGAGTGACAAATTTGTCACTCGCGCGGCACCCTGCCAATTGAATGATGCTTACTCCAGTAGGGGCGCGCGGACGGGCACGGTTTTTACCTTCATGATTTTCACTGACAGTTTGGGCTGTTTTAATAAGTATAAAGTTAATTTAAAATTAAAACCAGATTCAAAACCTGTGTCTTTTAAGGCGCGTGCATTGGCGTTTTCTTTAAAAGACAAGGTAGACAAGGAACTCGATCGGCTGATCTCCTTGGGCATATTAAAACCCATAGCGTTTTCAGAATATGCTTCTCCCATTGTCCCGGTTCTAAAGAATAACGGCTCAGTTCGCATTTGTGTAGACTACTCGGTCAGCATAAATAGTCAACTATTAGTTGATAGGTATCCGCTACCCAAAGTCGAGGAGTTATTTTCAAAACTCCATGGTGGTCAGCAGTACACCAAACTGGATCTTTGAAATGCGTATGATCAGCTGGTATTACATGAAGACTCACAGCATCTAACTTGCATCAACACCCACCGTGGTCTGTTCCAATATACACGCTTGGTCTTCGGGTTGTCGAGCGCTACCGCTATCTTTCAGAAAACAATGGAAAGTATTTTTTCCGGACTTGAGGGGGTACTATGTTTTCAGGATGACGTATTAGTGACTGCTATTGATAAAAACCAACACGTTCAACGTCCTAATAATGTACTAAACAGATTGCAGGATGCAGGTCTAACTTTACGATTGGATAAGTGTAACTTCTTTCAAAATGAAGTATGTTATTTGGGATATGTAATTAATACAGAAGGTATTAAAAAATCACCAGAAAAAGTAAAAGCTTTCATGGAGGCCCCGAGACCCACCACTGTCAATGAACTCCAGTCATTTTTAGGCTTAGTTAATTATTACCGTCATTTTGTTCCAAATGCTTCGTCCGATTTGAATCCGTTTCACAAATTATTACAGAAAAACGTAAAATGGGAATGGACAGTGGAACACTATAACATGGGATTTTAGGTAGTGGGTGTTTCAGCCTTATTCTCAGCGTTAAAAATAATATATCAATAAATAATGATAAGAGATTCTGTAGTTTTATTAAATTGGATATATATTAAGCTGAGAAGAAGGCCAAAGTCACTATATAAAGGCAGCCTAAGAGGAAGTGAAATTATGAACTCAGATTTTGTGAAAATGAAGGAAACAGATATATATTTAAAAAAAAATACACAAGCCTAAACAGGTGAACAATAGAATAGTTAGATTAGTTAATAAAAAAAGGACTTAAGAGGTAACAATTAACAATGTGTGATGAGTTGGCACTCCTGTGCTGGCACAGCTTCACAGCTCTAAAGCTTTATTCTAAGGCTTTGAATACAATACTTTATAGTGCTTTCACCTGCAGTTGTGAATGGCACTATGCTAAGAGTTAAGTTGAATAAAGTTACACTAGAAAATATTAAACACTGAGTTTCACAAATTGTACAGATTACTATTAGTTTATAAGTATGAACCAGGGTGTGGGTGAAGCCTTTTGGTTATCACCCAGACATTCTCACAGCTATGGTCTCCAAGACCCTAAGTTAATTTGTACAGAAAATAAGTTACTATTAAGTTTGTCTATATTCAAGAGGTAAGTAGATGGGCGCCATGCACTTTACTAGAGTAGTATAATAAGTACTTGCAAAGTACAAAAATCAAGCAGTAGATAGTTTAGTAGGTGTACCCTTGAACACAGAACACATGATGAATTTACTTGTATATTAGGTAGTTATCATTTAAAAATTTCTTGTCTCATTCTTAATCATTTAAAGATTAAGAATGAGACAACCTCAGCTATGGCCAGGAGCAGTGTCCCTCTAGTACTCCAAGCAGGCTTGAACTCCAGGCACGTCAGCACCAGGGTGTGACCAGGCAGTAGAAGAGAAACTCAATAGCGCAGTAGATGAGTGATAGTGGGCAGAACGCAGTGTAGATGCATGTGTGTTTGTGACAGCAGGTGGATTGCACAGCAGAATGTTACAGCAGAGTATGAGAGGATCTAGAAGTCTATATCCGGAGGCACTTTATAACTCAAGAATGTGTTGGCACCATGGCCGCGATGCACTAACAATGAACATGTTTCTTTTTTCCTCGCTCCATGACTGTAAAAACCTTTATATGGTCCAGAAGCGACCTTTTATTGCTTTCATCTAGGTGTTAATTCTACCCACCATTTAGACAAAACACAATAAACCAAACTTGTTGGTATCTGTAAAATGTTTTCAACGAAGAATTCAAAATTGACTAGTGTCTCAGGGTTACTATTATTAAAAAAATTATAAACTCAAGTAAGCGTTCAATTCAATTGACATAAATAGAATATTATAAATATATTAAAGCAATTTTATTATATTGTTTAAATATTTATAAGTAGAAATAGTAAGTTATATAAAAATATGAGTTAAAATGATACCAGGTGACTATTCTGTACAATGTAGTACAAATAATTGACAACAGATGGCAGTAGTAAATTCCTGATAAGAGATTAGCGGGAAGGTTCAAAATTAATTGTGTAGATAGGCATATAGGATGTAACACAAAATTTATTCGTGTTACAACACGATCTCACCTTTTCAAAAATAAAAAATAAATTATCATCAAACCAAGTCTTAGCACACTTTGACATAAACGCTAAATTAATTTTAACAGTGGATGCGTCCCCAACGGGTCTTGGAGCCATCCTGTCGCAAGTCAGTGACGATAACCTGGAGCGCCCCGTGTCGTTCGCGTCGCGCTCCCTCTCCAGCGCGGAGAGGGAGCCTCCCACTACTCGCAGATCCAGAAGGTGGCGACTGCGATCGTGTTCGCTGTCAGACGGTATCATCGACACCTATTCGGCAGGACGGAACCATTTACACTTCGTACAGACCACAAACCTTTGTTAAGTATTTTTGGCCCTCATCGTGGCATACCAGAAGTATCTGCTAACAGACTACAAAGGTATGCGATATTTCTATCGGGTTATAACTACAAAATTGAATACATTCGTAGTAATAACAATAGTGCCGATTACTTATCGCGAGCGCCATTGCCCGCGGCGACGCTTACCGCGGCTCAAGCTGACGTAGATTGGCCAGACGAGCGCGCCGCGTATGTCAATTTTATATTAGAGGGAAATTTACCTATCACGTTAGATAAATTGCGCAATGAAATACTTAATGATCTAATATTAAAAAAAGTAATCTCATATGTAAAAAACGGTTGGCCTAAAAAGACATCCGATTATAGTTTATATCTTCCTTCGATAGTTCCAGCGGTCGATTCAGAATCACCCTCACAATCTCATAGTTGTACAGGTACCGTGAGTACCGACCAAGGGGGGGTGAGAGATGACAGGCCGAAGACAACCTCACCATCACGTGATATTGTTCACCATATATAAAGTATTTCGACAGCCTTAGTGCCGAAACCTTTAACATTATATCGCAAAACATTAGAAGCATTTATAAAAATATAGACTCATTTACTGCCCTATTAACGTCTTTAAATTTAAATTGCCAATTTATCATTTTGACGGAATGTCATTTATCTTCAACTAAATGCCCTCCCATTTTAGATTCATACAACATGCATTGCACACAAAATTTAATAAACCAATGTGATGGAGTTGTAGTATACGCGAAAAATAATACAAAATATAAAATTGAAGAACCAAATATAGTGAATGCTTCATGCTTAGTCATTAAACTTGACGACACTGTAATTGTAGGAATATATCGCACCCCATCAATTAAAAATATTGACAGCTTTATGAATTCTTTACATTCTCTACTTGTATCTTTAGACTCATATAAAAACATAATTTTAGTTGGAGATATAAATATTGATGTTAAAATTATTAATAGTGATCGATCTAGTTCTGATTATTTAACTGGTCTAGCAAGCCACGGCCTTTTACCAGCTCATAGATACCCTACACGTGAAAATAATTGTCTCGACCATGTTTTTGTTAGGACAACGAGCTCGATCCTGGTTGCCGTAATAGAAACGTCTATAACTGATCATTCAACAGTACTAATTAATATAAATTATAAAACTAAAATTAATAAAGTGCCCAAATCTTATATTAAATTTGATTATGATAAAGCAATAACCACCTTAAATATAACTGATTTTCAGGAAATCATAAATTTAGCTAATCCGGATACTGCAGCCGAAAAACTAGTAGAAAAACTTAAGATTATTATTGATGATAATTCCAAAAAAGTGTATATTCCCTGTAGAAAAAGAATAATACAACCCTGGATCACATCTGGAATCCTACGATGTATACGTAACAGGGATCGTATGCACTCAAAATTGAAACTTCAACCAGATAATGTAGTTCTAAAAACAACCTACAGAAGGTATAGAAATTTCTGCAACAACTTAATAAAAAAACTTAAAAATAACTATGAAAGGTCTTTGTTGCAAAAATCTCCTAATAATACTAAAATGCTATGGAATAATGTTAAGAAAGTTACGAATATGTCTAAAATCAAGAATAACAATTTTAAATTATTAAAAATTAAACCAACTTATAATGAGTCTTTAGATTATATAAATAGCTATTTCTCAAATATTGGCAAAGCCCATGCTGAAGAGATTATGTCTAATAATGACACATCTTCTATATTTCCCTATAAATGTGCATATCAAACTAATTCATTTGTCCTTTTAGAAACTGACTTAGCCGAAATTCGATCGATCCTATCGAATCTAAAATGTGACAGCGCTGCTGGATGGGACAATATCACAACAAAATTTATCAAACTGGGTCAAGATATAATAATGCCATTGATGTGTCATATTTGCAATAGTATTTTTAATACGGGTATTTTTCCAAAAGTTTTCAAGCGATCACTGATTCACCCTATTCACAAGGGTGGGAATACAGACGATATCACAAATTACCGACCTATCTCTGTTCTTCCAGTTCTATCTAAAGTTATTGAGAAACTGTTAAATAACAGACTTAAAAAATATCTTAATGATTACAATCTCCTCGTTCACTCACAATATGGATTCAGAGGTGGAATATCATGCGAAGACGCTGTATTGGCTCTAACCAACGATGTAGCAATGCATCTCGATCATGGTGATAAGTGTATAGGAGTGTTTTTAGATCTAGCCAAGGCCTTTGATACCGTCTCTATTCCCATCCTTTTAGATAAAATGGAGAGGTTTGGTGTTAGGGGCACACCTTTGCAACTATTTAGAAGTTACCTTCAGGATAGACAGCAAAGCATCAAAATAGATTCTTACGTCAGTAATCAAACTTTGGTATCATATGGTGTGCCACAAGGTAGTGTCCTTGGACCTACACTATTTTTAATGTACATTAATGACATTGCCACATTACCACTTGATAATTGTAAAATATACTCCTACGCTGATGACACGGCCCTGATTTTTAATGGCAATTCTTGGAGCCAGGCACGTGCTTTCGCTGAGACAGGTCTACATATTACTGCACAATGGCTTAAATATAACCTATTAACCCTAAATGTATCGAAAACTAAGTGCTTGACTTTCTCCATACTCGACTCCACACAGCCACCAGAAGACTTTGATATAAAAATACACTCATGTGAACAGCCGAAATACAACAAATGTGGTTGTGCGGCGGTTACAAAAGAGTCAAGTGTCAAGTACTTGGGTGTAATCATTGATAATCATCTATCTTGGCAAGCTCAAATTGACTATCTGGTTGATAGGGTTAGGAAACTTATTTGGATTTTTAAAAAAACTTAGACATATCGCACAACCTAAACTTCTGAAATATTTGTATATAGCCCTAGTACAATCTGTTCTTTCTTACTGTATACCAGTTTGGGGAGGTGCCCGTAAAACCAAACTTCTTAAACTTGAGGTGGCTCAGAGATCGCTTTTAAAAGTAATGCTATTTAAACCTTACAGATTTTCCTCTCATGAGCTTTATTGCACAAATGAACTTTTAACTGTACGTCAACTTTATATAGTAAACTCAGTCCTTAGGGTACAACGAAAATTAATATTTGATCCCAATTACAAAGATAAAAGACACTCAGATATTGTTAGTTATGCAGTGACAAACAGAACTGTATTTTCCCAAATACAGTTTAAATCTCTATCATCTCATATATATAATAAAATAAATAAAATACTTAAGATATATACTTTATCACGGAGTGAGTGTAAGAAGGTCATATCTGACTGGTTGTATAAGAAAAATTATGAAGGTACAGAATCACTTCTGGGAATTATTAAATGATTAATAAATTAAATTACTACTATATTGAATATAAGTATAGATACCCTATATATTCAACAACAACTTACCTATTATATTCAAACTTTCTATCTTATGTGTTTATTTTTTTTTTTTGTTTTTTTTTTTTGTTATTTGTATTTTTGTATTTTTTATATTTTTATTTCTAATTTAATTTGTAGTTTGGTGGATGAAAGGGAATGCAAACATTATAATGTTAGTTTGTTTGTTCAACCAGCTCCTTCCACCTTACTTTACTTTAATATTTTATTATTATTATTTTTGTTTAATTACTAATGAAATTGTGAAATGTAATTTGACGGAAGTGCGGGATCCCCTGTTACACAGGTCTCTTGACTTAGCACAGGGGTCCCAACATCCAAACAATGTAATATTTTGGTAAATAAACAATTTTTAATTTTTTAATTTTAATTAACCATTCACTCCGAGCATCACGTAATAGACCTAAAGTTAATTATAAAATTTAAATGTATTTTCTATAGTTGTTTACTTTTCTAATTGTTATACCGTGTTACATACTTATGGTGGAGGGATGTTAAGTATGTGACATGAGGGTAGGCCTCGGTTGCATTATGTAAAATATATCAGTGCGTAATAACTGCTTGTTTAATTCATACGTCCCGCGCCAAACCTAACAGTATCTAAAAGCACACTCAGATCTCTTATGGCTGGAACGTACTGTTATGAAGTATTATTTATACAATAGTTGAATTTAAATATATTTTAATTTTTGGTAAAAGAAATCACTTTACATTTTGACAGACTTAATTGAAGCTTATTAATGAGTACATAGTTTGTGAGTCTATCTAGGTCTGATTGAAGCTTATAACAGTCATCCACATTTTTAATTTCTGGATAGATTTTAAGATCGTCTGCATATAAGAGAAATTTACTATTATGAAAACATCGTCCAATGTCATTAATAAAAAATAAAAACAATAAAGGAGCAAGAATTGAGACTTGTGGGACACCCGACGTTACTGTCACGAAATCAGACTCAAAGCCGTTAATCCACGTTACGCCACTTTTTGTGTTGGGTTTTCAATATAAGTCTGAAACCAGCGCAAAAGGTATGCCATTAAAAGCTATCTTTTTAAGAAGTATTGCATGATCCACTTTACCGAAGGCCTTCTGAAAGTCCGTGTAAACTAAGTCTGTTTGTGTACCATACTATTAATCAAAAATGTTGAATACACTAAAAGATTTGTGACTGTTGATCTCTTTCTTACAAAGCCGTGTTGTTCTGGGATAATGTGTCGATGCAGACGAGGATACACATCGTTGTGAACCAGTCTCTCGAAAAGCTTCGACAAAGTAGACAGCGAGAGATCGGTCGATAATTCTCGACATCGTTCTTTTTACCGCCTTTATAGGCTGTCCTCAACGTTAGAGGTATTAAGAATGTTGCTCCAATCGATCTCACGAATATTGTTATTGATTGCTACATAATCGGCCTGCAAGTACCTACTGGTACTTTAACATAGGGCGTCTTCGGAGTGGTTTAATTAGGAGTTAAAAGATATATGCATTGTAAGGAGAGGGTGCTGAGGGTCAAGAGGGAGTAGGGGGTACTGCGACCTTGAACAAATACATGTTTGAATTTGCCCACTTTTGTTAAAAATGTCTATTGATTTCCGACGTAATTATTTAATAAAATATGACTTAGTTTTATTTAAAATATGCATTTTATGTTGGTTTGGGTATTGGACAATGCGATTTTTAACTGAAGTATTGCGAATATTGATGACATATTTCATCTAAAAAAAAACCTTTTTTTCAGTGGGTAAAAATGAATGGTGCTGAAAATATATAATGTGGGTTTGTGGTTTCGGTACCTGCGAGTGGTGAACGCACAGCCTGGTGACGAGGATGATGAGGAGGTTCCCGGCGGCCTCCGTGAGCAGCCAGGCCGCTGCCATCACGGCCGCCATGCTCGGCGGGCTCTGCCGGAACGCGAACTCGTTGCCCGTCACGGCGAACAGAACCTGCGCACACACTCTACTCACTCCTCCAAACAACTCATCTTTTAATAATTAGTAATAACTGAGTTTACATTGGTCGAGTCCCGAGACCAGTAAACGTTTCATCTTTAAATATTATAAAGAAGTTTCAAGAGAAAGGATAAAATTGGTGTCGTGTATATAGTGTGGTGTGGTGTGATGTAGTGTAGTGTAGTATATAGTGGCGCGGTGTGTACCTCGGCCACCGAGGTGATGTATATAGTGTGGTGTGGTGTGATGTAGTGTGGTGTATACCTCGGCCACCGAGATGATGAAGAACTGCGGCACCAGCCACGCCATGGACACCGAGTTGGCGGCCGTCGTCACCAGCACCTCGCTGTTCTGTAACGTACAACAATCAGGGCGGTCCAATTCACGTTAAATTCTGTAAACGCTGTAAACACCGGTTCAATATGCTATTTGATTTGATTTGATTTGATCGTACGCTGCGTAAACGGTTAAAGTAAGGCAGACGAAGTTGCGCGGATCAACTAGTATTCGAATATATGTTGGCGGCCGTCGTCACCAGCACCTCGCTGCTCTGTAACGTACAACAATCAGGGCGGTCCAATTTACGTTAAATTCTGTAAACGCTGTAAACACCGGTTCAATATGCTATTTGATTTGATTTGATCGTACGCTGCGTAAACGGTTAAAGTAAGGCAGACGAAGTTGCGCGGATCAACTAGTATTCGAATATATTTCAAGTGACGTCACACCAACGGGCCTCGAAAATAGCCCTAGATACGCCCATTACCAGCGTTCCGTTATGGGCGCTGACGAGGATGGCGTACACCCCGCCGCTGTCGATGTGGCAACGCCGCAGCACGCGCCCGCCCACGCCGGTGCCGCCCGCGCCGCTGGTTCCGCCCACGCCACCGGTGCCGCCCGCGCCGCCGATGCCGCCCACGCCACTGGTTCGGCCCGCGCCGCTTGCGCGCACCGAGTACGCGCCGGCCGGGAGCGGGACCAGCGCCGACACGCCGCCCGTCAGCCACAGCGCGCGGACGTCGCGGGCGTCGTCCTGTAGCCACACGTCCGCCGTGCCCGCCGCCACCGGCGACACCAGCAACCTGCGCATGACAACGACGCATATATACCTTATCGTAGATCCACAAACTTACATAAAAGAAGGCATTGCTGTGGAAGGGTTTTCCATTACAATTTAAAGATTGGACGAAGTGTTTGACAACTATACGCGATACGTAGGTACCGACAACAATTTGTTGCCAACATAATATCCGACCACTTTATATATAATATTACAGAGTAGGCACTTACAGGGGAGACAATTACAGAGTAGGCACTTACAGGGGAGACACTTACAGAATAGGCACTTACAGGGGGGACACTTACAGAGTAGACACTTACAGGGGAGACACTTACAGAGTAGGCACTTACAGGGGAGACACTTTCAGGAGAGACACTTACAGAGTAGACACTTACAGAGTCGACATCGTTCTTTTTACCGCCTTTATAGGCTGTCCTCAACGTTAGAGGTATTAAGAATGTTGCTCTTACAGGGGAGACACTTACAGAGTAGGTACTTACAGGGGAGATACTTACACGGCAGACACTTACAGGGGAGACACTTACTGGGGGAGACACATACAGGGGAGACACTTACAGAGTAGGCACTAGCAGGGGAGACACTTACAGGGGAGACAATTACAGAGTAGACACTTACAGAGTAGGCACTTACAGGGGAGACACTTACAGAGTAGGCACTTACAGGGGAGATACTTACACGGGAGACACTTACAGGGGAACACTTACTGGGGGAGACACATACAGGGGAGACACTTACAAGGAAGACACTTACAGAGTAGGCACTAACAGAGGCGGCACTTACAGGGGAGACACTTACAGAGGAGACACTTACAGGGTAGGCACTTACAGGGGAGACACTTACAGGGGAGAGACTTACAGAGTAGGCACTTACAGGGGAGATACTTTCAGGGGAGGCACTTTCAGGGAAGACACTTACAGAGAAGGTACTTACAGGGGATATACTTACACGGGAGACACTTACAGGGGAGATACTTACTGGGGAAGACACATACAGGGGAGACACTTACAGAGTAGGCACTTACAGGTGAGACACTTACAGCATAAATACTTACAGAGTAGACACTTACAGAGTAGGCACTTACAGGGGAGACACTTACAGAGGAGATACTTACACGGGAGACACTTACAGGGGAACACTTACTGGGGGAGACACATAAAGGGGAGACACTTACAGGGGAGACACTTACAGAGTAGGCACTAACAGAGTAGACACTTACAGGGGAGACACTTACAGAGGAGACACTTACAGAGTAGGCACTTACAGGGGAGACACTTACAGAGTAGGCACTTACAGAGGAGATACTTTCAGGAGAGGCACTTACAGGGAAGACACTTACAGAGTAGGTACTTACAGGGGAGATACTTACACGGGAGATACTTACACGGGAGACACTTACAGGGGAGACACTTACTGGGGAAGACACATACAGGGGAGACACTTACAGAGTAGGCACTTACAGAGTAGGCACTCACAGGGGAGACACTAACAGGGGAAATACTTACAGAGTAGACACTTACAGAGTAGGCACTTACAGGGGAGACACTTACAGAGTAGACACTTACAGAGGAGATACTTACACGGGAGACACTTACAGGGGAACACTTACTGGGGGAGACACATACAGGGGAGACACTTACAGGGGAGACACTTATAGAGTAGGCACTAACAGAGTAGGCACTTACAGGGGAGACACTTACAGAGGAGACACTTACAGAGTAGGCACTTACAGGGGAGACACTTACAGAGTAGGCACTTACAGAGGAGATACTTACACGGGAGACACTTACAGAGTAGGCACTTACAGGGGAGACACTTACAGAGTAGGCACTTACAGAGGAGATACTTACACGGGAGACACTTACAGAGTAGGCACTTACAGGGGAGATACTTACTGGGGAAGACACATACAGGGGAGACACTTACAGAGTAGGCACTTACAGAGTAGGCACTTACAGAGGAGACACTTACAGAGTAGGCACTTACAGAGTAGGCACTTACAGAGTAGGCACTTACAGAGTAGGCACTTACAGAGAAGATAATTACACGGGAGACGCTTACAGGGGACTTACAGAGTTGGCACTTACATTTGAACTCATTGTTACTTTCCATTACACAGATACAACATTATTCGCATTTGAGTATATTAAGGTCACTGTAACCGACTTGCCGCCCATACAAACGTACTTCTAATATTACAACTTGGCTGTAGGTCAAAGTTCATTTTTTTTTATGTTCGTAATTGTGCGTAAAATTCTTTCTGTTGTGGGTATTTTTTTTTTGTATTGTAATAATGTAATTTGTAAAAAAATAAAAACAATAACCCAACACAGAAAGATTAATAAATATGAATATAATGACTGACAAAAATATTATTATCATTCTGCGACAATCAGTAATCGAGTACAAAACATCATTTTGAATGGAGAACGCGGAGTTCGCGATTGCGACTCCAGGGGCCGTGTTCGTAAACTAACACTTTAACACTGGGTAATATCACTACACTATATGCATCTCTTCTTCTCTAAGCATTTTTCAATATTTTTATCGCACTCTGTAACACTACCCAGTGTTAAAGTGTTACGTTTCCGAACACGGCTCTGGGCCGTGTTCGGTAGAGTGCGATAAAAATATTGATAAATGCTTAGAGAAAAAGAGATGCCTATAGTGTAGTGACATTAGCCAGTGTCAAAGTGTTAGTTTACGATCGCGGCTCAGGAACCTTAATACGTAATACGTTTGAAGGTATTACTAATGTAATATATCTGACCGTACAACAGGAAAACCGCTTCTAGATTTATCCACATTGTCCTTATAGAAGTCAGTCCCGTTTTCATGTAAAAAGTAGGAATGTGCCGCATTTTGCTCCAATCGGAGCAGCAGGTTCGTTGTAGGAAGACATTCCCCGGACAGTGTGTACGGGGTCTCCGCGGCGGCGCGCACGGGCACGTCGGTCCGGACGCGGGACAGCGGCGGCACGGCGTACGAGGCGTTGTCCCGCTCGCTGCGCACGGTCACGGCGCACGGGTGGGCGTTATACCATCGCAACTGACAGTAACCGGCTTTCGGGAGCTCCGGGTATGTCGTCTGTAAATAAGTGCAACTCCATTTAACATTCAATATATATTATATTATATATATATTTTATATTATATTTTATACAATATTTTTTGTTTAATTTTTATATATAATTTTAATAATTTATCAATCAAACGGTTAGATTTAGTATCGATTAAAAAAAATTACAGAGTGGGTAACACCGAGAAGTTTTGATTATTGGCAATACCTGAATTAATTTAATTTAGTTAATTTAAGTTTAATGTTATTATTTAAATTATTAGGAATATATTGTTAACATTTAAAACCAGTAATAACATATTCAATAGTGTATAATAACTCTTCCCACTATTTTGCGGTAGTAACGTTTGATTGTCAGTTTTTGTTATTATTTATTATGTCATATTTTTTATTTGTAGTAACCTACCTAATCCATTGTATCAAATACCACACATGGTTTTTACATTAACAACACTTATTAACGATTCATTTACGTCAGGAGTATTTCCCGATAGGAAAAATAGCTAAAAATCTTGCGAATCGACAATGGATCTGAGGTCGTTCTAATGAAGACCCCAACATCACTTCTCTAAAAGTAGGCTATACTTGGCCTCCAAAGTCTGCAAAAAGGTGTTTAACGGGCAGAAAAGGAACACATTTCACGGATAGGGCAATAACTCCTCATACGACCTGCCGTAGCTTTTGGCAGCTTGCTAAATCCGTGGAATCAAATTTCTGTCGCTCCTCGTTACCACCGCTGCGGAATCATGATGGATCACTGGTTTACATTCCAAAAGAGAAAGCACAACTTCTAGCTAAACTCTAACCACCTAGTCTTACACTAGTTGGTTATGTAGTGTGTGTTCGGTTCGTTAGTAATTTTCATATTAAGATTTCCATTCCATCGTGTTTAAGTTCAATTAATATTTTTTGTCGTTTTTTTGTTCATGAATAGCAACCTAACCAAACGCACTCTAGACCTCATTGTTACACTTTTTTTTTTTTGACTATTCATAAATATCTGTAAAGATTTACATGAAATAAATGATTTTGACTTTTGACTTTGACTTTGTATCGAATTCCCGAATCAATGATGGAGGCGCACTTCCACCTACTATAACCGACTGTGGCTTCACAATGCCTAATGCTCGCATGAATTGTTATCTTGAGTTGTCTCCCACCCTCACTCGATTTTACCGCCTTTCATATTTCTCTGGAATTGTCCCTGCAGCTTGGAAAGTAGCCAATGTGCAACCAATTCCCAAAAAGGGAGATCGATCCGACCCCAATAACTACAATGTGCCATCACCTCAGTCCTGTGCAAGGTTTTAGAAACTATTATTAATACACAGGTCATGCGATTCCTTGAAGGTCACTCTATCCTGAATGATCGCCAATATGGTTTTCGCTAAGTAAGATCAACGGGTGACCTACTTGCGTTCATTACGCATGTTTGGGGTGAGGCAGTGGACAAATGTGGGCAGGCCTTAACAGTTGTTTTTTTAGATACATCGTTCAACCGCGTTTGGTACCAGGCTTTGCTATCCAAGCTGTCCTCTTATGGATTTTCGACGCGGCTATGTAACTGGATATCCAGTGTTCTCTCTGATCGTAGCGTCAGGGACCTAGTAGATGGCGTAGCCTCCGATTGGGAGTCTATTGATGCTGGTGTACCCCAAGGATCAGTATTGTCTTCTTGTCTTTTTTTTCTGCATATCATTGACCTATTGTCTTGTGGCAACATTCATTGTTATGCAGATAATAGCACTGTCCACGGTCGATACTTTGCCAACGTCCACTTAGCCGCGTCCAAACAGAGGTATTCAGAAAGGTTTTGGTAAATGAGTTGGATCAAACCCTGCTAAAGATTCAACTTGGGGTTCGAGAAACTTATTTTAAGTTTCTCGAACCCCAAGTTAAATCTTTAATAAATCAAAATATTATCAAATAAATAAATACCATCACGGGTGCCAATTTGGCTCCCGAGAACCGTTTAAACGGCCTCAGGGTCCCAGCGGAGGGATTAACCCATCCTCATTTCGCCGATGGTATTCGGAGGCAACACCTAACAAGTGGCGAGCTTGTTGCGGTGTTTATGATGAAATAGCTTCGTTGTATAAAGCGGTCACCCATCCCAGGCCGGTCTTGTTGTCATCTGCTTAACTTGCTATCAGTTGCGCAGTAACTTAACCACTAGGCTGGGGCCGCTTTTCGAGAAACTTGGTCCAATGTAATCCAAACAAAACACAATGTGTGTAATGACGGCGAAAAAATTACGAAAATGACCTGTAGGTACAGCAAATTCATAATACACGACCTGTAGGTACAGCTCCAGACAGCCAGAGACTATGAAGGAGATCCCGGCCAGCACCCCGCCCCAGTCAGCACATCGCACGACCTGTAGGTACAGCAAATACATATCGTACGACCTGTAGGTACAGCTCCAGACAGCCGGAGACTATGAAGGAGATCCCGGCCAGCACCCCGCCTGCAGTCAGCTTGTGAAGAGGGTCCCGCAACACGTTATGCTTTTCCAGATATGGGTACACAATCTGGAAATAAATAGTTCTTATAATACTAGTGATCACTAGGCTTTTAAGGATCATCTAAATAATTGTAGAGTATTGTCAGCAACGTCTGTAGTAGTGGGCCGGGCTTATGGGTTAGAAAGCGTTCCTACTGCTGCTTGGCGGAAGCTCATGCTAGACCTACATTAATTGTTTCATGTTAGCATCAAGCATGCCTAAGTGCAAAAGGTATAACAACAAAAAGTAATAGCGAAAGAAGAACCAGCAGTTAGTGTCCCTTATAAAGATCGAATTCTAGTAAGTAATATCTAGTGGCACACTTTCGCTCCTTGTGCTCATGAGACGGGCCCTCAGATCAGTAAAGTAGGAGACGTGGTCGGGCGCGCGGACACTGTAACTACAAATCGTCTCGTTCGCCGCACATTCGTAGTTTTCTTTTATCAGAATGTCCCGATGTTGTATCACGACGTGCAGATGGAAGTAGACAATAATGCTGATGGGATAACCTGTTTTTTTTTTTTTTTTTTTTAATATAGCAGGACATGTGATGACATCCACCTGATGGTAAGTGCCAATGTAACGTCCAAGAATGTTCTCAACCAATAGTAGCTATGGTGCTTGCTTCAATTGGTTGATTCCACTATGTCTGCTTGAGAAACTTATTCACGCTACGCTTAAAGAACTCTTTGGATTAAAGGAAGAAGGTTACATATATATTTATTATTTTAAGTACCAACTCCTATATTCGCGATCCCTTAGTGCTCTCCATCTTTATCGATAATTTATATACGAGATATTATATTTAATTCTGTGCTTCCGGTGCTAAATGATTCAACTTGAGTTGTATAGTTTTTCAGTTTTCTAATGTATGTATGTTGCTAAAAAAATATACGCATTTTTTTATGTAACTCACGTGTCGCTATCTCTTTTAGTTTCGGAGATAGCTTCGTGTCCAGTAATACAATTAACGGTTTTTTGTGAAATTTTAGTGCTAACTGATATTTATAAAGTTATTTCACTCAAAATTAATTTTGGTAAACGTTTTTTTTGTCTTAAATTATACAACTTCAGATATATTATACTTAACGATATATTTACTATGAATTTATGGGTGTAATGATTTAATTGAAGATGTATTAGTTTGCACTAGCACTTACTTCAACCATATCTCGGGTATAACATGATTTAATTAAATCAACAGGTTGAAAATTTTATTCATCAATATTTCGTACTAAATGTTTTAACTCAATTTCAATTATTAAACACAAGTGATAGCGTTTTGTGCTTGTTGATTCTACTCGAGTTATATTAATCAACCGAACAAACTCATTGAATTTTAAGTCTTACTTCGTTGTGCAATATGATATAAATAACAAGGAGTGGCAAAGACGGGGGAAGTTAGATGTGGGAGAGGAAACTACTGCAATGAACACTTATCGTGCCTTTTTCGATTTTATATTAAATCAGCCTAAGCCTACAGGTAGACCGCGCACCCCAGTACCCAAACCGGCTTGTGTCACGGGTGCTCGGAGGATCGAGGCCGCCGGATAATCCAGGTAGCAGACAATCCCCGTGGGAGGCCATAATGATTCTCTATTGGAACCCCGGAGGCATTAAAGCAAAACGGACTGGGACCAGGGGCCTAACCAAAGAACACGATCACCAATCGAATCGCCGCATCGATAAATAAAAATGTATAGGAATTGTACTCTATTGGTGTGGGCCAACTTTCGTGACCCCAGCACCAAACGCGAACTCAACCGGGCCAACGAAGAGCTCGCGGCGGAGATCGCCGCTTTTCGGGGAAGGTCGTGGGAAGAATACATGGACTCCATTGGTAATCACGTTACCTTCGAGTGCCTGTAGCGTCTCACCAGATGACTAACCCGAACGCCCGAAGCCATTCATCGGCTGCACGTCGAGCAATGAATGGCGCTGGACTATGCCTTCCAAAACAGAGCTGATATTCTTGGCAGGCATATGAAGGAGCAATTTAAACCTTTTTCCGTCGTCGACCAGGCTTTCAACGGGCATATAGAGGATAAAGTGCGGAAATTCTTGTGTGATTAAACAAAAGACCCATTACCGAGGTACTGTTTCATTTGGCCGGCTGAGATGGAGCGAGTCGCGCTCTGCCTTAAGCACAATGGTCCTGTGGATTATTGACCCGGTTCAGACGGGGTCACTAATGCACAACTAACGCAGCTCCCGCGCAGAGACATAGTCGAATTCACCCGGCTCCGCAATGGAATACTTTGTACGATTTTATACAGCTCATTTTCCCAGCGCATGGAAGCAGGGGAAAGTCATCATGATCCACAAGCCCGGCAAGGACGTCTGCCGGGTAGCTACCGCCCTGCTCCCGCAAATCTATTTGAGAGACTGTTACTCCGGAGACTGAAAACCTATATTGAACTTCGTATAGAGCAGTACGGTTTCTGTGAGGAACACAGCACCACACTCCAGTTTACCTGGGTGCTACACCACATGGCAAGCTAAGGAGTATTCCATTGAAGTAGGTGTCCCTCAGAAGAGCTGCCTCTGGCCCGCACTTTATGCTCTGTATACCAATGATATCCATAATCTCCCATTTTATTTTTATTTTTTGTTAAATAATAAATAAAATACACTAATTTCGTCTGCACTATATAGCGGTCCGGATGAAAGAGGATTTTTTTTTATTAATTTTGTTTATTAAATGTTGGTATTAGTAATTTTATTCATGCTTATTTAAATGATCAATATGTTTCAAAACATTTTAATTTGTGAGAAAAATTAAGGACATTATTAACTACATACATATGACGTAGGTATTTAATCTTTAACAAATTCGCCATACTTACAGACTTCTATAATTGTAATTATTTTAAAATTTGACATTAATCAAAAGTAGTAGAATACATCTTTTATTTTCTCCCTTTTTACATCTGATTTTAAGTACATTGTCAAAATTATAAACTGAACATGTATTATTTAACACACATTATTTTTTAAAGACACGTTGGTCTAACCCAAGTTCCTTCACTTTTCACATAATGAAATGGTAGTTTTTTTCGATTATTGATACAAGTAACTTCAAAAGTAATAATTTTAGATTGTTACTTACAGATATTTGATATTCAATAAACTTGCATCACTTCGTGTTATTACAGTGGGTCTGTATTGCTTATATTAACAGCGCAATAACATTAAGAATTCAAAGTTGTATGCACCAACGTCTAATGTTTAGTGCTATTTGATACAACTCTGAATGTATCATTTTGAACGATAAAACATGTATTAAACAAAATACTTTCGGTACAAATCAACTTTTTTCTTTATTTTTCATGGAGTTTATTGGATAGTACCAAGAAATGCACATTGTATTGATTGA
The DNA here is from genome assembly GCA_947458855.1 of Monopis laevigella. NCBI lineage: Eukaryota > Metazoa > Arthropoda > Insecta > Lepidoptera > Tineidae > Monopis > Monopis laevigella. The sequence continues at coordinate 21,902,682 of OX381592.1, forward strand.
CCCCATTCATAAACTTTGTGGTTCTGCTTACCATAAGGTAGATACAAAGTCATACCGTGTTCCAATAAAATAATTAACGCGTCTATATAGATTGTCCTACTCCTCCGCAAAAGTTCTCACAGTTTGGAAAGTAGCTAATATACAGCCAGTGCCAAAAAAGGGTGACCGCTCCGACCCAAACAATTATCGCCCTATTGCCGTAACCTCAATCTTGAGCAAAGTTTGTGAAAAACTTATTAATGCACAAATAGTGCGATACCTAGAAGATCACTCCATTTTGAGCGATAAACAATATGGATTTCGTTCAAAATGATCAACATGTGATTTCCTAGCGTACGTCACGCACGTTTGGGGAGAGGCAATAGACCAACACGGCGAGGCTTTGGCAGTTGGCCTAGACCTCTCCAAAGCATTTGATAGGGTCTGGCACAGAGCCCTATTGTCCAAGCTGCCTTCGTATGGACTTTCCAATCGGTTATGTGACTGGACCGCCAGCTTTCTTTCGCAAAGGAGTATTAGAGTCGTTTTAGACGGGTGTGACTCAAAATACAAAGACATAAATGCTGGCGTGCCTCAGGGATCAGTGCTGTCACCAACACTGTTTATTCTGCATATCAATGACATGCTAAAACTTGGTAACATTTATTGCTATGCAGATGATAGTACTGTCCATGGGCGATACCAGTCCAAGAGACCGTTAAGTCTAATCGAAGTAGAGGAGTCTCGACGTTCCTTGGTCGCAGAACTGGATAAAACTCTAGCTCTATGTCTCTCTGCGTGGGGTCAGATAATCTGGTCCGGTTCAATGCCGGTAAAACGCAAGCGCGCGCAATGACGGCAAAGAAGTCCCCTTTTTCCCTACTTCCGTCTCTTCAGAGCACCGCCTTAAACTAATGTCCGTTTTTAATATCTTGGGGTTAGAATTGCGCTCCGTACTTAACCACCGCAACTATATCGAGAGCATTACAAAATCAGCATCTAAAAAGTTGGAAGTCTTAAATAAGGTGCGGCGGATTTTCTCATCCAAACTCCGATTAATGCTATATAAAGGTACGGCCATTTGTGGAATACCGCTCGCACCTTTGGGACGGGTCCGCTAAATACCTGTTGAATGCTCTCGATTCACTGCAAAAGCGTGCAATTCGTATAATCAACGACGATCAGCTCTCTAAAACAGTGGAGCCTTTGCACCTGCGTAAAGAGGTTGCATCGTTGAGCGTATTCTACCGCATATATCACGGACAGTGCTCTGAAGAACTGTTTGAACTCATGCCTCTTTCCCCATTTCGTTTCCGTACTACACGCACTGGCAATAAAATGCATACACATACAGTGGATGACAGGCCCACCAGAACAAAAAGGTATGGTGACTCTTATATATGTCGCACGATAAAAAGGTGGAATGCCTTGCCTGCGTGCGTTTCCCCTTCTTCCTTTAATCCAGAGTCCTTTAAGTGTGGCGTGAATAAGTTTCTCAAGCAAACATAGTGGAATCAACCAATTGAAGCAAGCACCATTGCTACTATTGGTTGAGAACATTCTTGGACGTTACATTGACACTTACCATCATGTAGGGTCACATGTCCTGCTCTATTTAAAAAAAAAAAATGATAATAATAAAAAAATAATAACTATACTTTATTCACGTTAAGAAAAGTCCGCTGAAGGTTGGCATGGACAAGTACTCTTTGACATGGACGATAGAACGTATTTTTTTACTTTAGATTCATATTGCAACGACGCTTCCGAAACGCATGAAAAAGGCGGTTACGTTTAAGTGTTTTTTTTTACTAGGGAATCAAACCCACGACCTCTTGATACAACGATTTTGGTCTTCCAAACCACTAGTCTACGGAGGCAGTCAGCGATGTTCCAATAAAATGTGTTTAAAACTTCTAATAATTTTTTTAAATGGAGTTTTTTTTATTTATTTATATAATAAGTATTTGTTTATAAATGAATATTAGTTTTCTAAAAAAAGTTTAAAATGGATTTCGTGTAGCACATAATAATATCTTATCATCGGGGCTATGAAAATGGATTTCGTGTAGCACACAATAATATCTTATCATCAGGGCTATGAAAATGGATTTCGTGTAGCACATAATAATATCTTATCATCAGGGCTATAAAAATGGATTTCGTGTAGCACATAATAATATCTTATTATCAGGGCTATGAAAATGGATTTCGTGTAGCACATAATAATATCTTATCATCAGGGCTATGAAAATGGATTTCGTGTAGCACATAATAATATCTAATCATCAGGGCTATGAAAATGGATTTCGTGTAGCACATCATAATATCTTATCATTAGGGCTATGAAAACATTATTTCGTGTAGCACATAATAATATCTTATCATCAGGGCTATGAAAATGGATTTCGTGTAGCACATAATAATATCTTATCATCAGGGCTATGAAAATGGATTTCGTGTAGCACATAATAATATCTTATCATCAGGGCTATGAAAACGTTATTTAATTCAAAAACAAAATCCAATTTGAATATGAATAGAGAATATGTATTTAAGTAAAATATAGAACAAGAGCTGTTATTTGGCAAAGTAAAGTGCGAGATATGAACGTTGTAAGTAAACAAATGGGTAGACGGCTATACACTGTGGACATCCGTAATAAGGTCGGCAATTCTTTATGGAAGTCGAGTAGTACGAATACGAGTAAACAATTATGTTTATACTACACCTGCTCGGAAAGTAGGTTCTTACTTGCGTAAGAATAGGTCAGAAAGTACGTCTTTGTAGTCGTACAAATATGCGGGAGGAAAAAGTGTATGAAAATCCATTGTTAACGTGCTTAAGCGGGAGGAAAAAGTATATGAAAATTCATTGTTAACGTGCTAGTTTTTTTTAAAGTTTTTTTCTTCAATTCTTCCAAATTAGGAAAGGCAAGGGTTCAAAGCCATACAGCCTAGTTTTTTTTTACAAGTTCGAAATTTTAATCAAAATAAAATAAAATAAAATAAAAGTATTGTCTTATTGGCTGTTTACTTTCTTTGCATTTTTGATTTATTAAGTTTTAACAACTGTAATAATTTTAATATAAACTTTAATTAATAGAGATTTTATTTTTTATTTTCCTCGTAGGTGTAGTAAAGCACTATGTATCACTCGGCGAGAAAGTGCGATTCCTAACTCGAGCGAATTAAGGCCTAAAAACTTAAACTTCGCCCTCGTTAGTAATCGGTGACTTTCTCCCCTCGGTGAACAATGTACTATTCTACTTCGCGGTTTGTTACATTTATAACAAACCTCGAATAGGTTCCTATTGCAACACGTTGCACGCTGAAAGCTTTCTATTAAATATTGATCCAACATATACATAAGAAAGCAGTGTCTAATAACGTAAGGAGTTACGTTACTTCTTCTATATATACATTTCTTTTTATTTTCTAGCAATAAACTAATAAATTAAAATTCAATTCAATTAATTTACATTTAAAAAGTGTAAGAGTGAAACTTACTTGGAAAATAATTATTAATCTGTGAAAATTGGCGACACCGGAGTTGTACATGAATTGTTTCCTTGGCACATATCCTTACTGGTCTGTGGACGTACCGCATTCTCACAGCGATAAATAAACGCGATTACGTCGTGACTCGACACTAATGGGAAAATGAGGATTTCCATTTTTAACAAACTGATGTCTGTAGTTATCATATATAAAATACGATTAAATCCATTATGAAAACCTCGCCTGGAAACTTGTGTTGAAAGTGTATAATAACTTGCCTTGTGGAATATAGGAATGATGATGAGGACGAAGACCGGGCCGAGCACCTGCACCTGGTCCGGCCGCAGCGAGACCGGCCCGAGCCGTGCTGCCGTCCGCGCGGCCTGCAGCGACCAGCGCGACCCCTGCCGGCACAATGCAATACGGGACTTAGGAGTTATCGTGGATTCAAAACTTACATTCGTACCTCACATTGACAAAATATTCAACACATTCTCATCGCCCAAAACTACTGTAGCAGGAAGCAGGAACATAATTGTATTGTAGGGAGCCCTACAACACTGGAATGGAGGAATTTTTAAAATTCTAATACCAAAGTGGTGGAAACTGGGGTTAACTTTGTTTTAATAAAGTGAACATAATGGATAGGAAAGTTGGAATGAACGGAATGGATGATGTTACAAACTTGATATTTATTTGGTTCGGACTCTTCTTATTAAACTATTTTATACCATTTTTAATTGTTTATATTGTTATGTAATATTTGCCGTACGGATTCTTTTTGCAATTCGACTCGGTGACATCAATATCAATAATAATTTTAAAAATATCTAATTCTGATTACCATTTTTTTTGGATATTGTCATCCGTTTTTGACGTGGAACATGGCTTGACTCACCTTAAAGCCATCAAGAGAATGCTCACTACAAAACACGCGCACGCCATAATAAAATTACTACCACTCAAATAAATGCTACGGTACATGTGGATTGTGGACTAAATTCATTTGTTTACAAAATGAGGGGGGACTGCCGCGAGGAAAGCTATTTGAGTCGACCTTCATTACAATATCTGTCGTAAGACTACTAAAATCTTGCCACTAAGCAAGTTTCGTCGAGGTATGTGCGCTATCCATCAGTAGTGTGTATATATGTTGTATTTGTATGTGTAGTGTGTAAGTGTGGAGTATGTGTATGTGCAGTACACATCATCTGGTCGAGCAGGGACCAGAACACCGGCAGCACAGAGAACAGCGTGAGTATGTCGAGCGTGTTCTTGGCATCGCGGAGGAAGGCGCGGTCGTACGAGGTATGTGCGCTGTGCGCAGTAGTGTGTATGTATGTAGTGTTTGTATGTGTAGTGTGTAAGTGTGGTGTTCGATTTTGATAATAGTCTTTGACCTTTTGACATGTCAGTTAGTTAAGAGAAAAGTAGAAAAATGGTATAATTATTTTGTCCTTAGTTAATTATTTTGTTTCTAATATGATTTGTGAATAGAGATTTTGTCCCGTAAAAGTGATTTTGGTGCGGCTTATTAGATATACCATTTATATATGTAGTGTTTCGTTCGCCATGTATTCGGCGCCTACAAATAGATATGTCGCGTTGTGTATTGTTCTCATTATTATAATGTTCCAACGGCGTATTTGAGTGGCATCTGTTAGTGGTTTACAAACAGAACGAAGATATTGCATACCTTAGGTACCCAGGGATCTCGTCGCTAAAGCCCCACAACAAGCCATACCGTAAGTTTAGTTTTTAAGTCAATTACGGTGCGAATCGCACCCGTATGAGAATCTTGGACGAGATCAGTTCCCGGCTTCTTGCCCATGTGAAGTGTGTGTATGTGTAGTACACACCATCTGGTCGAGCAGGGACCAGAACACCGGCAGCACAGAGAACACCGTGAGTATGTCGAGCGTGTTCTTGGCATCGCGGAGGATGGCGCGATCGTCGAGGTCTGTGCGCTATCCATCAGTAGTGTGTATGTATGTAGTGTGTAAGTGTGTAGTGTGTGTATGTGCAGTACACACCATCTGGTCGAGCAGGGACCAGAACACCGGCAGCACAGAGAACAGCGTGAGTATGTCGAGCGTGTTCTTGGCGTCGCGGAGGAAGGCGCGGTCGTACGAGGTCTGCGCGCTGTCCAGCCAGTGCGCGTTGTTGTCATACTTATGACCAGACGCGATGGAGTTCTTCAAACCCAACTAAACGATAATGAGAAGAAATAAAAATCGGTGCGATAAAGCATAATACTACAATTAATTTAATACAGGAAATGTACTATAGCATATTAGTATTCAACTAAACGAAATTTCTGCATTGATAATATCATAATGTTTTTGATTAAAAATTGAGGTAAACATTAATTCTGAACCTAATAAGGCTTTCATATATTTCATGACATGTATATGCCAATAATAAAAATTAAAAACTATACATGTAAAACGGTAAAGTGGATATCTAATCTATGCTGTAAAAAGAAATGCGAGCTATTATGAAAATATCGAAATAATCCTAACATGCATATATTTCCCTACTAAATCGAAATTTAAAATATATTCTAATAAACTAAAACGTATAATTTAACTGATCCAAAAAGCACAAAGCAACTATTAGGTACATCGAGACGTCTAAAAGTAACTCAAAAATAACATGGAATAATAAATAGAAATAAGGTAAATGTACCTAAAGAAACTATTCAAAAATAACAACATGGTTGTGTTGTTTATGATTTTTTTAATATATTTATATATATATTATATATTAAATTTTTAAAGATAAAAATGCAATGAAAAAATTCCTGGTGGCGGGACTCGAACCCACGAACCTCGCTATCGCGGCAAGGCGCTCTATAAGCGGTTGAGCGCCTTGCCGCGATAGCGAGGTTCGTGGGTTCGAGTCCCGCCACCAGGAATTTTTTCATTGCATTTTTATCTTTAAAAATTTAATATAAGATTATCCTATAAAAAGGAATTTATAAAAATGCATAAATATATATATTATATGTTTATATAATATATTGTGATGTCGGGAGTCGATGTGTGGATTAAATGAAACACGTCCGTTCTGAGTGCACTCTTTAATACGACTAACTTAATACTATACCTATGCTACATCTTCCCCCCAAATTATTTAAAATTAAACAACTAAGTTTTAATTTTAAAACAAATTAATAATGAAAAAAAAAATAGGTATAATAGGTATTAATATTATACACTTAAATGCTTATGCGTATTTTCTAATGCGCCTATACTTTCATGGTAGAATAGCTGTAGAATTTATTTTATTTATCTTTAATAATTTACACATTTCTTCGAAAGTACTACTCATGAATTCTGTTCTGTTCTATAAATTTCTATCTGTTGCTATAAATTTTGGAATACCATATCTTAAAATAAAATTATTTACTAATGACCTTGCTACTTCAACAGTGCTTTTTGTTTTTAATGGGTAAACATCTACGAACTTTGTAAGTTCACATTGTAGGGTTAATATATAATTATAATCATAATAGTCTCTTTGTAAAGGACCTTGAATGTCTAAAAATATTTTTTCGAATGCTGAATAAGCCGTTGTTGTAACAGTCATTGGTTCTTTTACGTGAACAGTATACTTCTGTTTTTGACATTTTTCACATCTCTTAACAAAGTCGGTAACATCTTTTTCCACGTTGGACCAAAAATAATATTTTTTTATATTATTTAGCATACGTTTTATTCCTGCATGCCCACTCGTGGGTAACATGTGGAAATCATTTAAAATTATTTTTATATCGTCGATATTTTCTACTCTTTTGCATTTTTCTAATATGCATAACCTTGGAATAGTCCTTTTTCTTATTTTACTCTTCGTTTTAGCTAGCATTTTAATAAAATCTTTGTCATAACATTTTTCTTTTAATATATATATCTCTTTCACATTAATTAACTCGCAAAATTCCTGTAATTCCCTCGCAAATTCGTCTGGCGATATTTTCGATCGGGAACCCGAATTAACAACTACGATCATTTTACTTGGAACATAATTGAACGTTCTACTTTTCTTTATTATCATATTTTTCTTTTCATATTCATTCATTTCTTTTTCATTAATAAACCTTAATTCAGTAAATTGCTTAGGTGTATTTTGAACTTCCACGACTCTTGGCTGTACACACCGATTGTCTTGAAAATCAATAATCTCCCTAGCCTTACTTTCACCCTCGTTTTCACTCTCACTTTTACCTTGATTTCGTTCTGTCTCAATTTTCTTTCTTTGTGCTCTTGTCATTACACATATTACGCTTTCATTCATCTCTTTTAAATCGTTACACGTCAAATTTATTCTCGATAAAGCATCAGCATTACAATTGTCTTTACCTTTTACATATTCTAAAATAAAATCATATTCCTCTAAAAGTAATCTAAATTTTAATAACCTACTCGATGGATCTTTTAATCCAAATAAATATAATAACGGTTTGTGATCCGTAAATATTCTAAATTTCCTACCATACAAATATGGTTTAAAATATTTAATTGCCCAAACTATTGCTAGTAACTCTTTTTCTATAGTTGGATAATTCTTTTCTACCTTATTTAAACTTCTACTTGCTTATGCTACTGGTCTATTGTTGGAATTGGATAGCACTGCGCCTATTGCGTATCCTGATGCATCCGTTTGTACTCTGAATTCATTTTCTACACTAAGATCTGGATATTGCAATACCGGTGGAGATATTAAAGACTGTTTTAATAATTCAAATGATTCTAAACACTTTTGATCCCAAATAAATTTTACATTCTTTTTTAAAAGATTATTTAATGGTTGTGCTATGAAAGCAAATTTTGGAATGAATTTTCTGTAATAGTTTGCGAAAGCTACGAATCTCCTAACTTCATCTGCTGTTTGGGGTTGTGGATACTTATTTATTATTTTAATCTTTTCTGGATCCGGTATTACACCTTGCTCTGATACAATATGTCCTAAATAATATCTCTTTCTTCAAAAAATCGCATTTCGTAATGTTTAACTTTAAATTAACCTTTCTTAACCTCGTGAAAATATCCATTAAATTGTTATTATGATCCTCTAAATTACGTCCATAAACACATAAATCGTCCTGATATACTAGACATTTTTCAAAATTTAAACCTGTCATTGCCATGGTCATCATCCTTGCAAACGAATTTGGACTGATTTTAAGCCCCATGGGCATTCTAGTCATTTGGTATCGACCAGAATCGAATGCTGTATATTTCCTACTTTCTTCACTAAGTTCGCATTGATAAAATCCTGATTGTAAATCTAAATGAGAAAAGTAGACACATCCTGAAAGTGAATCTAAGACTTCTGTCAAATTTGGTAACGGAAATAGATCATTTTGTATACACTCATTAACTTTCCTATAATCTATCACTAACCTCCATTGTTTATTTCCTTCATTGTCCGATTTTTTTGGTACTAATAGTAGTGGTGAAGACCATTCCCTATTTGTTTCCTCTATAATTCCTTCACCAAGCATTTTATTTATTTGTTTTTGAATTTCCGATTTCTGTGAATGAGGTAATCTATATTGTTTGCTGTAACTAGGAGTAATCCCTGGTTTAATTGTAATATTTTGTTTGTATAAATTAGTTATACCTAATTTGTCTCCTTTTAAATAGAAAATATCTGAAACTTTTGAACATAAATTAATTATAGAATTCCTCTCTTCTTGATTTAAATATATTGTGACGTTGTCCTACCTACAGGTCATATATTGTGACGTTGTCCTATCTACAGGTTATATATTGTGACGTTGGCCTACCTACAGGTCATAAATTGGCTAAAGAATAGAAACAACGTACATACAAATAAACTAAAATTATATTTAAAAAACTTAACTATATACAATTATTATAATGAGAGAGAGAGCTATAAGAATGGGTTCTATCAACATCCAAGTTATTCCTATTGAGAGAATATTACTGGCCAGATTTTGCTGCGATCGGGGGGTAGCGTCCAGGGTTCTGCGGTGACCAGGCCGTGGCAGGCCAGGCTCTGCGGATGGGGACCGGGCAGCGTACAGTTATGGCCAACAATGACCAGCCGTGACTTCCACGTCAGGGCGGGCAGACGGTGGAGGTACGGCTCCGAAACAAGGTTCAGGCTGGGTTCAGCTACGAGGTGCTGCAGTGACTACTCCTGGTTAAGCAAGCGGTGGTAGACCAGGCTCCGAAAGAAGGGTCCAGGCCTGATTCTACCCGTGGCGTAACTCTTTCGCGGTGGTTTTCTCCACCCTTGACTCGGTTTATCCAACCCAGACTTGGTTTCTCCACCCCTGACTTGGTTCCTGCAATCGTTCGAAGGGAAACCTATGCATACTGCTCCCAGCTTTCGTTGTCTTCAGTTTTTGGCAGGGCAGCAACAATAATTGTACATTGCGTAAAACTGCAGGTCGGAAGCTGGGGTGCAGTGCTAGACAGAAACAAGGACACAATACTAAATGTATAATGAATCCTAAAAACGTCCCTATGAAAGCACTGTATAATTAACTCACCAAATTAATGTTGTAACTTCGAACTTTGTGCGTCACTATTCTATATTTTTGTTTAACTAACTTATATATACGAGGTACAAACAACCACACACTCGCGAGGTTAGTAATTTATCAAATGGCCCGCGGTAGGTACTCTGACCGCTGCCTATTTATCTAAAATTTAAAAACATTATCGTTGATAATGCATTTATGTGATTTATTTAAACTACCTGCCTCTTTTGCATTTTGCACTTTTGCAAAGGGTACTTTTAAGTCCTTAACAATCCGTTCCATATCGCAGACCGCTGCACTTTCGATATATTAAAAGTAACGTTCCGTTACACCGCCTGTGCAACCTTATCAGCAAATAAATAATTATTTATAATAATCCATGAACAACTGAATATAGGTAGTTGAAATTCATAAGGATTCTGGTCCTGATGGTGTCCATCCTCTCCTCTCATATCTAATTATGCAAGTAAACTGACTAGTGCAGTTTACTTACTCTTTAAAAAATCTATCACAGAAGGATCCTTTCTTATGGTCTGGAAGCCAGCACTTAGAACACCACTTTTTAAAGGAGGTAATTATTACGACACCACAAAGTATAGACCAATTTCAAAACTGTCTGCACTGGGCAAGATTTTGAAAAAAAAAAAAACTTCTTATTCAACAACTGTTTCCGGGCACAATTTCTTGCAACAGCGTGGTTTTTAAAGGCAAGATATGTTGAAACCAATCACAGATTTCGTATTGAATGTACTTGATGCAGGTGGTCAGGTGGATACCATGTATACCCATTTTTTTAAAGCCTTTGACAAAATTCACCACAAAATACTTAATGAGAAATTATTTGACCCTGGCATACATGGTGACCTGCTGAGAATTTCACAATCTTACATCAGTAACCGAAGCCAAGCTGTCGCACTTACAGGATATACTTCTGGGTCACTTCAGTTGACGTTTGGAGTCCTGCAAGGTTCCCCACTTGAGTCCTCTTCTGTTTACAATGTACATCAATGATATTCACGGAATTTTCTTAAACTACTGTTATCTTCTATATGCAGATGACACAAAGATTTTTAAAGCAGTTTTAACATAAAATGAATGCATGAAACTCCAAAGTGATCTATAAACTTTTGCACTGAAAATCAACTTCATCTGAATATAGGTAATAACTTTCACCAGAAGAAAAAATCCCATAATTTTGATTACCACCTTGGAAAGACTCGCATAGCCCAAGTGGATCGTGTGCAGGATCTGGGAGTGTAGCGTGACTCCAAACTGCACTTATTAACTTGCATATTGATCAAATCATAACGAAAGCAGATGTATCGGAATTTAGCAGTGACTATACTACAAAATTCTAATACACTACGAACATACACAAGTCTATTGCTCTACACACAGCGATATTAGAGAAGATTCAAATTATATTTCTAAATACCCTTGAGTATCGAGATGGTAACTACCTCTCAAGCAGTGCTGTTATGGGAGGCTTAGTACTCCGCTGGGCACGCATCGTTTGATTGTTATATATTACAAGCGGAGGTCCTGAAAAGTCGTCTACTATAGGCCGGCGGGCATTGAAAACATGTTGTGTTTTGTAATTCTGTACTTTTTTCATATTGTAAGATAGTATATCTGCCACGGGGTGTTCTACACGTGCTCTTCAGTAGGATGAGAGTATATTACCATATACTATAGGCACAGGTGTAAGTCAATAACCATACTCATTTAAACTTAAGAAATATAGATAAAATCGATATACCAAAGTTTAGACTGAAAAAAACTAATAAATGTTTCGTCATTAACAGTATAAGTGTGCGAGAAGCCGGGAAACAAAACTCTTCAGTCCAGACTTCTCACACGGGTGCGATGCGCACCGCTTGACTTAAAATCTAAACTTACCGTATGGCTTGTTGTGGGGCTTCAGCGACGAGAACCCTGGGTACCCAAGGTATGCAATAACTCCGTTCTTCTTTGAAACCACTAACAATAGCCACTCAAATACGACGTTAGAAATATAATAATAACTAAAAACAACACACAACGCGACTACTTGAATACTTGAAACTATTTGAATCACTTGTAGGCGCCTAATACATGGTGAACGAAACGCTACACAATTTATATTCATTGTTTTGGAGGCCGCACAAAATCACATTATGGCACAAATCTACTAGACTAACAACTATAATAGAAAAACATAATTAAAATTAATTCAAGGACTCCACCATTTATAATTTTTACGACGACTAACTTGTCAAAAGGTCATGACTATAGATTAGCGCCCATAGTCTATTATCAAAATCGAACATTCCCCCGCCCCGGATAGAAAGAATCTATACGCTACACAACGGGCAAACGGGAGAGTGTTGCCACCGCTCTTTTCAAAACGGAATCTCCAACCATAACCTCAGCAAAACGAGGTGCTCCATCCGCTCCTGGAAACAAGTTAAGAATGCGCCCCCTTCTCCAATACAATGGGGACAGGTTAGAATCCTTAACCAGGACGAGGTCTCCTATCTTTAGAGGGTCCGTCTTATCAGTCCACTTCACGCGTTGCTGCAATATGTGAAGGTATTCGAGCGACCAGCGATGCCAGAAATGCTGGATCATCTGCTGGATCAATTCAAATCGCGACAGTCGAGTACACTTCATATCTCTGAAGGAGTATTCAGGCAAGGCGACAAGTGGCTGCCCTATCAAAAAATGATCTGGAGTCAAAGCTTCGAGGTCGTTTGGTTCTGAAGAGCGCGGACACAACGGGCGTGAGTTGAGGACGGCTTTAATTTGACAAAATACCGTAGCAAGTTCCTCAAAGGTTAATACGGTTACTCCTATCACCCTACGTAAGTGAGTTTTGGCAGCCTTAATAACAGCTTCAAATATTCCTCCCCAACGTGGACATGATGGTGAATCAAAAAGCCATCAGATTCCACGTTGGGAGAGTGCAGTTCCAATTACATTATGATTATCTGCTACAAATGTATATACATTATTTAAATAACGGTCGGTGCCCTTGTAGTTTGTTCCACAATCGGACCGGATCAACGATGGCAAACTACGGCGGGACACAAATCTACCAAGGGCAGCGACGAAGGCTTCAGTGCTTAGGGTAGAAACCAATTCTAAGTGTACGGGTTTGGTAGACAGACATACAAAGACACACAAATAGGCCTTAACAATTTTAGCGTTCCTGAGGTGTGACACTTTCACAAAGAACGGGCCAGCAAAATCTGTACCCACACCAGCAAAGGGACGAGACTCATTCACACGGCCCTATGGCAGATCTCCTATTTGAGGCTGCATGGTAGTAGCCTTGAGTGTGTAACAAGGCATGCATCGAAAAATCACACTTCGTATGACTCGTCTGGCGAACAGAATCCAATATTCGCGCTGTAAGATGGCCAACAAAGCATTACAGCCAGCATGCGAGTTCTTGAGGTGGTGATCAGCAACCAACAAATTCACCAAGTGACCAGAATTAGGGAGCAACAAGGGGTGACGAGCTCCAAAGGGTAAATTGGCATTCCGAAGTCTTCCTCCAACACGAAGGATGCCCAAATGATCAAAAAACGGATTTAGGCGTCCAATTGCTCCCTTGAGCTTACAACGTCCAGCCCGCAGTGTCTCGATTTCAGTCTTAAACTAATCGTCCTGAACAACCTTAATCCAATATAAAAGCGAGTCCTTCCGTTCACATGATGTGAGGACTAGCGACTGGCGTTTCTCCCGGGAGTATCGACAATTAAAAATAAAGCGTTTAATCCACGCAGTCACACTCAACAATTTATCCAGGGAGCTAAATTTATTCAATAGAACAATTCACATTCATGATTAACAGGATTGAACGAAAACGGTTATCAACAACAGGTGGGGGGGGACCATGGGTTGGGCTCATTATAACAGATCCCAAGATTGTGGGTATCGCTACGAGGCCACCTGTACCTAGGGCCTTCACATTACCTAAGAGCAACATTCCCAAAACAGCGGCACCAAGCAACAAATCAATTGGTCCCGAATGTTGAAAGTGGGGTCAGCCAAACACAAACCCCTTGTCAGGGTCACCACAGCTGGGAACAACTTTACCTGGGGGTGTTGACCCAATATATTTTCTAAAACTATTGCCGAAGCAGTGATGCTCGGACAGGAAACCGAGAACGGGGAGAATGTGAAAGTGGTGTTACCAATCAAATTCTCAACTTTGACATTACCAACTCCCCGAACAGAATCCCAGTGAGGTTTCAAATCTAGGCATAGGCCACTCGCTAACCAAGCCGAAACAATACAACCCTAGGCACCCGTATCTAAAAGGGCACGAACAACCAAATAGTTGCTGTTCGGGCCCCAAACACAAACGGAGGCGGTAGGTAAAATTACAGTCTCTGAGTGGGTGGCGGCTGGTGAGCGGGCAGCGAATACCTATTCCTTATGAACCGGAAGTACGGGAACATTCGGATTCGGTATCCACTGGTAATTGTGGATCTCATGTAATCGGTCCCATGGCATTGGCTCGACAACATGAGGATGTCGTCCTGAAGGTCTTCTCTGGTAACGAGACATTACAGCAGGTAGTTGCGCTGCACATCGGTTACGACCCATGGGAGCATAGCGAGGGGGCGAAGCATTGCCCCCGCACCGCGCGAGGGGCGTCGGTCCTCAGTACATGAGGAATCATAAAACCTCGGCGATCGTACCTCCCTAGCACCCTGGGGTTCGTAGTGAACAGGTTGGCGGCCTCCCATATTTAAATTGGCATACAAAAAAATATGATGTCGGCCACTGCACTGCGAATCCCTTTGGTGGTGCTTGCCCAAGCACACCTAACATCATTACCTCTGTCGGGCCATGGCACGTCGGGCCTGGACCCGCATGTTACAAAATTGTAGGCAATGCGGCACCAAATGTCCAGGGTCCCTACAATATATACAATTTTGTGCTTCAACAGCAGCCACAGCAAATCGATTCCTGGGACGCTGGCCAGTTTGACCAGGTGGTTGAACAGGGGGCCGGACCATCTGATGGTCAACAAATCTTGGCCGCCCTGCACCGGCAGAGTTATCTACTATTCGGCAATCTTCCTCGAAAAAGTTCAACAAGTCTGAGAACAAGGTATTACCACCATACCTATGCTCAAAGCGCAGCTTAAGTTCGGGGGACAACTTCCCGAGCACAATGTTATGCAGTATAAATGACCACGAATCGACTGGCAGGTGGTCTGGTCTTCTGGCTGGAGGTGAGGTCCCCCCGCCCGTGCACAAGACTATCAAACAGGTTCAGGAAGCCTACCCAGGCATCAAGTCGTCCGTCAAATGGTGGGAGGTCAAGGGTAAAAGGTTTAAAAAACCCACTAACAAAATGTGCTAGAATGTGTACTTAACACGCTCTGCTACCAGAAATGTGCGAGAAGCCGGGAAACAAAACTCTTCAGTCCAGACTTTTCACACGGGTGCGATGCGCACCGCTTGACTTAAAATATAAACTTACCGTATGGCTTAAAATATAAACTTACCGTATACCTTGGGTTCTCGTCGCTGAAGCCCCACAGGCTTCAGCGACGAGAACCCAAGGTATGCAATAACTCCGTTCTTCTTTAAAACCACTAATAATAGCCACTCAAATACGACGTTGGAAATATAATAATAAACACAACGCGATAACTATTTGAATCACTTGTAGGCCTAATACATGGCGAACGAAGCGCTACACAATTTCTATTGATTGTATAGAAGGCCCTACAAAATCACATTACGGCACAAATCTACTAGACTAACACTATAATAGAAAAACAAAAATAAAATTAATTCAAGGACTCCACCATTTACAATTTTTACGACGACTGACTGGTCAAAAGGTCATGACCACAGATTAGCGTCCATAGACTATTATCAAACAATAAGGTTATTTAATAAATTACCTAAAAGCATTATAGATCTGAGTGAAATAAAGTTTAAAAATAGTATAAAACATAGTATTAATCAATAAGGCTTACTATAGTGTAAAAGACTATCTTAACGATAAAGACGTCTGGAACCGTCCTGATATGCAATTGAGGTCTCGCAACTAGTAAACAAATTGCTTATGTAGAATCTACCCTAGTTTAGTAGGTATATAATGTCCGATATAGTATTAATTTTATATTACATAATTTATTTTCATTACATTATGTAAATTTTGTCTTTGGATATGAAATCATCAGGGGCGTGCATCTCATAGAGACAAAAAGACACTGTCTACCCTGATAACCCTGACACAATGCACAATAATAGATATTTTATTAAAACCTTTAATTTATGTTAACTATTCATAAAATATAAGAAAAGCGCCATCTATTGGCAACTATTACATTTAATTTGTAATTCGACAAACGCGCCCTCATGCATAAAAGTATGTAAGACGTTAAACTAAACTGTCTAAGTTTGCACAGATAGAAAACGTGTAAAAACCTTGTCTGTATATGAAATACAAAGATAGTAAACTACACGCACATACTGGACACTGTCTTTTCGGATAATATAGGTATCAATTAATTTTTGAGCGAAATTGAAATGACACAAACATAATTATAATCATGATATAAACATAAATTTAGCTTTTTAATTTTCTGAACATTTTTAAATATGATTTATAATTAGGAAAATGTATAATAATAAATATTTTTACTTTACTATTGCTAAAAGAAATAAAATTGCTTTTTCAAAATTTATGACAAAGACCTTCAGTCACTATCACTGATGACGGCGCTCCAAAGAGAGGCGAAATATTTGGCAATAAAATTTTATAGTTTCAATTTATATATTTTACCTAATAAGAAAATATTTAATACCTAATTTAAGTGTAAAAATAAATAATTACCTGAAAATATACTTTCAGAAGAAGGTTACGAACAAAACCTAATAATCAAAGAAGAAATATTTCACTAAATGACTTCGACTTGGTCCTCATTCTTAATGCCATCAAGAAGCCATGTTCCAACCAAAAACATGGCTTCTTGGTGGCATTAAGAATGAGGAATACTTCGGTGATCGGTACATCGTATATATGTAAATAGCAAGTGGTGTATAGTGATAATATGTACTTAATAAAACACAGCGTATTCGAGACTGACTACGTTTATTGTCACATTAACAGTTGTACTTATATCTACCCTCTCTTATTATATATACCATTCTCCCCCCCTTATTTTTTTTTTTTTTATACATTTCATACAAATAAACGTAGATATTATATATTTTATTTTATTTTTACAACCCAAAGGTGATATATTAATAACAAATACCTAAAAGTTTATATATATATATATATATTATGAAGAGAATCCATAACGGTCGACAGGGTAACGAATACGATTAGGTCGATCCCTGATGTTAAGAAGAACGCCCTCATTATTATTATCGGCCACGCTTACTTGACATGATGATGATCTCTGATAATTATCCATCAAACAATTTGGTTCCACGGTTACTTTATCTTCTGTTACGTCATTAAATATTTGATTTAAATGTTTTTTTACTATTTTATCTCCGTATTTAATTTTATAAGAAACCGGACCTACATTTTCTATAATCGTTCCACGCTCCCAATCATATTTATTATTATTATATTTCTTAAAAAATACTTTATCTCCAATATTAAAATGTCTTTTAGGGTCGCCGCCTTTATAGTCAATTTGGTTTTGCTGTTTTTTAATTATTTTATCGCCTAGTTTCGGAAGAAGGTTATCTAAAGGGGTGCGCACGGTACGCCCCAGTAGCAGCTCCGACGGTGACTTGCCTGTGATGCTATGTGGAGATGCGCGATACATCAATAAAAAATCGTCTAATGCTAAATTAAGTGATTTGTTTTCATAGACCGCCTTTTTCAAAAATGTTTTTATTATTTTAACTGAATTTTCAGCCGCGCCGTTACTACTAGGCATATACGGCGTAACTAATATGTGTTTAATTCCGTTTGAAATGCAATAATTGTTTAGCTCGTACCCATTAAACGGAGGGCCATTATCCGTAACGATTTCTCGGGGAAGGCCGAAACGGGCAAATACTTGACTCATTTTACCTATAGTACTGGCCGCCGCCGTTGACGTCATTCTGAACGCCTCAATCCATTTTGAGTGAGCATCTACAATTACCAAATACGATGCACCGGAGCCCGACATGGAGAAGAAATCTGCATGCACGCGGTACCATGGGAGCTGCGGCCACGCCCACGGGTGCAGCGGCGCCGCGCGCGGGGACGGCCGCTGTCGCGCGCAGCTCTCGCAGCTTCGACACTCGCGTTCGATGTCCGCGTCGATCCCCGGCCAACATACATACCCACGAGCTAAACCTTTACATTTGACCATGCCTTGGTGAGTACTGTGGATTTTCTCTAGTACTTTATTTCTAAGACTACTCGGGACAATAATGCGATGACCGTACATTAGACAGCCTTGTTCTTCGCCTAGGCAATCTTTTAATCTAAAATATGGATTAAGTTCGTCTACGTTGCAGTACTGCCAATTAGATTTAATAGCCTGCATGACTTTTGATAAACTTTCGTCCGTCTTTGTATGTTTTGCTATTAACTTACAATCTATAGGCGCGTCATTATCTATAAAATTTAAATAACCTTCTGTCCTATCAAAGTACAACAGCTCTTCGTTCGCTGGTATGCGAGACAGACTGTCAGCTACACAATTTTGTTTCGATCCTATACATTTAACCGTATAATTGTATGCACTTAATACTACCGCCCACCGCTGTAAACGACCTGTCACCATTAATGGAATCCCTTTCTTTTCACTAAATATCGACGCTAATGGCTTACAATCTGTTACTAGTGTAAATTTTCTGCCATATAAAAAATCGTGAAATTTTGTCACGCCAAAAATTATAGCTAAACCTTCGCGACAAATCTGTGCGTAGTTCTGTTCGGCCGCCGCGCCGACAAGACGCGAGAGGCGTGACACACGGGGCGCTCCCGACCCGCGCTGTCGGTCTGCCGCAGCACGGCCGCCGACAAGACGCGAGAGGCGTGACACACGGGGCGCTCCCGACCCGCGCTGTCGGTCTGCCGCAGCACGGCCGCCGACAAGACGCGAGAGGCGTGACACACGGGGCGCTCCCGACCCGCGCTGTCGGTCTGCCGCAGCACGGCCGCCGACAAGACGCGAGAGGCGTGACACACGGGGCGCTCCCGACCCGCGCTGTCGGTCTGCCGCAGCACGGCCGCCGACAAGACGCGAGAGGCGTGACACACGGGGCGCTCCCGACCCGCGCTGTCGGTCTGCCGCAGCACGGCCGCCGACAAGACGCGAGAGGCGTGACACACGGGGCGCTCCCGACCCGCGCTGTCGGTCTGCCGCAGCACGGCCGCCGACAAGACGCGAGAGGCGTGACACACGGGGCGCTCCCGACCCGCGCTGTCGGTCTGCCGCAGCACGGCCGCTATGCCGCGCGGCGACGCGTCGCACGCCAGCGACGTCGCCCTCGCAGGGTCGAAATGTGATAATAATGATGATCTACTCAAAAGCTCCTTTACACGATTGAATGCACTTTCGCAACCTTCAGACCATTTATATTCATTTTGTAATTTTAATAAGTCGTATAACGGATATAACTCGTTGCTCAAGTTATAGACAAATTTACCATAATAATTAACGAGGCCCAAAAATGCTTTCAATTCGTGTATATCCTTAGGCTGTGAGGTATTATTGATGGCGTCTATTTTAGAAATTTCAGTTCTTAACCCGTCACCGTCTATGACGTGTCCTAAGTACGAAACGGATTTTCTAAAAAAAAATTATTTTTCCGGCGATACCTTTAACCCGCTTAATGATAATGTTTTAAAAACTTTAAACAACCTATTTTTATGATCGGTGTCGTCTGTCCCTGTAATCAGCACATCGTCGAAGTATACGGTAACGTAAGGTAAACGTAGTAGTTGTTCCATTATGCGTTGAAATTTACTCGGAGCGCATTTTATACCAAATGGTAGTCTATTGTAGCAAAAAGTACCTCTATGTGTCACTATCGTACAAAACTTTCGCGAGTCAGCATGCAACACCAGTTGTTGATACGCTTGACATAAATCTATTTTACTAAATAAACGACCTCCCTGTAAAGCTGTGAACAGATCCTCTATTTTAGGTATCGGATATTTGTCGTCTACTAATACAGGGTTAACAGTAGTTTTAAAATCGCCACATAAACGCACTCGTTCCCGTCATTAAGAAATCAGGTGAGATTTCTTAATGTCGGGAACGACCGATGTGCCCCACTCGCTCCATTCCACCGGTGAGATGATGTTCTCTCGCTGCAACCGCTGTAGTTCAGCGTCTACCGCGCTGCGCAGCGCTAGAGGCAGCGACCGCGCTCGGCGCCACACGGGCCGGGCGCCCGCTGCTAGTTCTAATTTAATTACACCTTTATTGAATTTACCTATACCAGGAGAAAACACATCTGGGAAGCTATGCAGAAGCTCACCCATAACTATATTATGCAACTCACTATAATTATTCTTATGATTTACTACATTGTTTATATTTTTATTTTGTGGAAACCTAATATTAAAAGCTTTCATCCAATTTCGACCAAATAAGGAGGGACTAAAGTTATTATTCATTATAATTAGCCTCAATCGATCTACCATCCTACCATTATACTCTACTGAGCAAAATATTTCACCTTTAGGTTGTACCTTTTGACCACTATACATTTTTAAACTAACATGTGACGGTAACAATTTTACATGTTTAAAATATTTGTCATATACCGCGTCCGACACGACGCTTACGGCCGACCCGGTGTCGCCTTCCATAGTTAACACGATATTATTAATTTTTACCTCGATATTCCACCGCTCGTCGGTGTCCTCGTCATCACTCACACGATAAACCTCCACGGGGTCGTCGTCTCCAGGGTTCCCCGACCGTACCGAATCCCGGGATGACGCATCGCTCACAAACCCGCTCACATTGTTTACCACTCGTTGCTTTCGCATTTTACACATTTTAGCCAAGTGCCCCCTTGCACCACATACGTAACACTCACAGCTATAATAGGGGCACTGATTCGCACTATGATTTAAACCGCAACGGAAACACTTATTAGACGTGGCTGCGCCCCCATGCGCGCCCCCGTTCCGCTGTTCTGAGCGGTGTCCCCGGGCGCCGCGCGAGCCCCGGCGCCCGCGCCTAGGCCCACCGCGCACCTCCACGGCGTGCACCCCGGCGCGCTCCACGGCGCCGCCGACGTCCCCTCGGCCGCCGCACGAGTCTCGAACCGCCGCCTCCAGGGACAGCGCCAACTGGATCGCCTTGTCGAACGTTAGCTCTTCTTCTACGAGCATCCTTTGTCTGATGCGATCGCTCGCGAGGCCGAAGACCAACTGATCGCGAAGATTTTCCTTCAGCGTGTCGCTCCTAATCTGGCAACGCTTGCTAGTATTCTTCAGTAGCGCGATGTACTCTGTTATGGATTGCGAGTTTGCCTGTCTGCACGATCGGAACAACATTCGCTCCGCTATGACAGAACGTTTCGGCGCCAGATGTTCTTCGACCAGCTTCACGATGACCTCAAACGTCACATCTTCCGGCTTATCCGGGTAGCATAAGTCTATGATTAGATCTAGCGGCTCGGTGCCGACCACGGCCACCAAGTATTTAGAAAATAAACTGGATTTAATATTTTTGATCTCGTACCATATTTTTAGTCGACTTATGTAGGTAGGCCATCGATCACTGTGCAAATTAAATTCTTTAAATCCCGTAATATCGATAACTTTTGCTTCACTCATTATTACGATTGGTAGGTACCTAAATAAAATTTATAATATCTTATTATAACTTTATACTCGTATTATTAAAAAATCACTATTT
Source organism: Monopis laevigella (assembly GCA_947458855.1). Taxonomy (NCBI): domain Eukaryota; kingdom Metazoa; phylum Arthropoda; class Insecta; order Lepidoptera; family Tineidae; genus Monopis; species Monopis laevigella. Next base: position 21,924,526 of record OX381592.1, read on the forward strand.
GCACACGTGAACTGGTTCGCCTCGTCGCCAGTGATAATATGTACTTAATAAAACACAGCGTATTCGAGACTGACTACGTTTATTGTCACATTAACAGTTGTACTTATATCTACCCTCTCTTATTATATATGTTATGGACCAGGTGATTAATGCGGGCATTATTAATAATGTCCAAGCATTATGAATAATGTCTAGCTCTATCGGGCAAAGTGATTAATGACTATCTAAATTTCATTATTTATCACATTGCACGGTTATTATTATATTGCTACGTGACAATTGGGCAATTTGATAATAAAGCTAAATTTGACGTGGTGCGGGGAGGGAAGCACGCGTGACACGCTCTGACCAATCAGAGAAAGAGAAAAAAAGTTGTGTAACTCAAACTGCCATCATAGCTTCAGTTGTTCTAATAAATAAATCTGTTACTTGCTACATATTATATTTATTAGGGTATAAAACAAAGATATGTTGTGAAATTTTTGTTTTAATTTTTATACAAACTTATATTTTTAATATGACTTTCCTTAAGTTTTAAATGCAAAAACTAGTGGATTCATAATGTAGAAGTCTTTGCTAATTAATTCAATAATCAGTCTGATTATTTAAATTGTTTAACATTTAGTTAATTGAAGTTAAATGACAATAATAATAAAAAAATAGTAATTAAATATGTTTGAATTACTCTGCCCAAAAGGTGATGGACAATATGTATAATGCCCGGTCAATTTGATAATTTAAATAATATTATCAAATTGCACTCACATATTGGGCATTTTTCATAATGGCCGGGCATTATACATAATGTCTAATTTTTTACTTGGTCCATAACATATATACCAGCAAGCAGTCGTCGGAGCGGTCGCGTGTGATCGTGGACTCATGTTACTGGACTTCGTATAATAAATGAGACCCCAAAAGTAAATATTCTTACAACTCTGGCGACTGGCGAATGTGCAGAATTAAATTCTATAGATTGGTCTTCCGAAATTCATACACGTAACTATTCCCAAGCAGTCATTTATTTTTATAATACTCTTTACTCTGTCCGCGACAAATTTATTCCCTCAAAAAAAGCCTCGTTCTCTAAATTTCCTCCGTGGTAACTGGTATCATGAAAATGTTAAAGGGAAAATATAGATACCGTCGTAATTATAAAGTATACAAGAATATTTGCCATTATAAAGCATATGTCTGCGCAGTAGGGGCAAACACTTGGAGTCTGTACTTTACAATGAGGATTACAGTCTATTAAAAGCAACCCACGTTTCTTTTGGTCGTCTATATGTTTTAAGTCGTCTATATACACGCTCATATTGGTATGAGCATATAGATAACGTCTTACACAGTGACTATCTATTGAGAAATAAGTTATATTCGCTGATAGTGTTATATTACTTAAATTAATATATTATAAAATTTAATTTATCATAAACTTGAAAATGATTATGTCACTATAATAATAATTATTCTTTTTTTAAATTAGGTATAATATGTTAATATTCCCAATGGTACTTACAAATATGCATTTCACAAAATCAAACACAACGTTTCCCTGTGGCTTCTTCATGACGTAGCGGCGCCGCGCGCTCACGAACATTACTGGAATAACACAAAACTATATCAATACATCGTTTTATGAACAATTTAAAACCCTGTTAGTGACAAATCTCAGCCGATTGTTTTCCCCTAAAAACCTTTAAAGTCCGGAATTGATGATACATCGTTCTATATTTGGTTAACTTTGAATTATTATGATATCTTTTATATTAATTGTCCAGTATGCAGAAACTGTGTGTTGTCACAATCTATGTTTTTTATAGTTTAGGCTTTACAATTAACTACCAACTCACAAAAATTATAACAATTTAAATAACACCAACCTACCAAACCACATATTGCTTGTTAGATTTTGATAAATACTCTATGGACGCTAATCTGTGGTCATAACCTATGTAAGTCGTTTGGTGTCAGAGTAAAATGGAAGTCCTGAGTTAATTAATTTTTGATTTAATGTAATTTGTAAAATAAAGGTGTTTTGTTCCGTAATGTGATTTGTTCGGCCTTCTGGATAATAGAATGAATTGTGTAGTGTTTCGTTCGCCATGTATTGGGCGCCTACGCCTGCAAGTGATTCAGATTTGTCACGTTGTGTGTTGTTTTATTTATTATATTATTCCAACGTTGTATTTGCTTGGCATGTTAGTGGTTGAATACATCGAAGTTATTGCATCCCTTGGGTACCCAGGGACCTCGACGCTGAAGCCCCACAATAAGCCATACGATAAGTAACCTTTTAAATTCATTAGCGGTGCGTATCGCACCCGTGTGAGAAGCTTGGACTAAATAATTTTGTTTCCCGGCTTCTCGCACATTGCTTATTATATTTTTATATTTATTCAAAACTTATTATATTTTTAAGATTGGCCCTTTTGAAAATTCCCTTTTTCATTTAATTTGTTACATAAAAAAATACATAATATTATGTCGATGTCGTTATGAAATCCGGACTTTTAATTTATGTATGTTGAGCTAGAAATCCACTACCTTCAAGCGTAGCGTTCCCCGTTCACCTGGCCTATAATGCACAATATTCTAATATCTGGTCACAGGTGTGGTGTGCCGTGTGACCCCTTTAAAAAAATATTTTTGTTACATAACCATTCTATTACATTCTTATGACAATGTCATAGAATGGTTATGTGAACGCTAGGTCGGCATTTTGTTTGACTCCGCCACGCTCCACTGTAAGCGCTATTGTGCAAGAAATAATGCTATTATGGCAAATTTGGTATCGTTTTCGGATAACTTAAGGATTAATAATTCATTTCCATAACTAAAACAATACTCGTCCATACAATATTTTTTTTTACATCAACGTCGTTTTTTTTAAACTGTAAGAGATATTGATATGAAAAAAAAATATTATAAAACCCACATTTACTAGGATTCCAGAAATATAACGTTTAATGCAATCCAATTTTTATTAAAGTTTATTTGTAGTAGTTGCCACTATACAGGCACAACTCTGAACAACTTATTTTCATATTAAAACAGTTGCACCTGGTGCTAACTGGTGCTGGTTTTTAACTACAGCAGGGCTCCATACTGGGTCCATTTCTATTTTTATTATACATAAATGATATGTATAATAAAAATAGAAATGGACCCAGTATGGAGCCCTGCTGTACACCCATTGACACCGGATAACCCCTAGACGTATTGTTTATACCTAGATACTCTTTGAATCCTGAAAGATAAATATGAACACAATAATTTCAGTGATACGTCTTTAATGCCGTAAAAATTTTAACAAAATTGCCTTTCTCAGGCCACAAATAACACCAAAAACATCACAGGAGTTTTCCCATGCTTCTCATATTTCATGAGTTCTGTACCTGCATTAATAGTAGATCGTCTCTTTGTAAAATCGAATTGATTACTGTGCAGAAAATTATTTTTATTAAAGTATGAGAGGATTTGGTTACGTATAATCTTCTCAAATATTTTCATAATGTTGGTAAAATAGAGAAGGTCTCAGTTTGTTGGATCAGATTTAAACAAAGGAACAATCTTGCTCTGTTTCATCAAATCAGGAAACATGGCATAATTAATACATTCATAAAAAAATAAAGCTAAGCTAAATGGATAGGCGACTGAATGTATAACTGTATCCAAAATAATAATATAGATATTCCCCATAGATCTTCGGTGTTTGGGGAACGGAATGCTTTTATTATATCTGTCGAGTTTATAGGTTCAACAATAAAGTTAGCTGAGCAAGGGGGAACATTTTGTAATAGAATACTTTCAGCAATGGAAGAAGACGAGTTTGGAGTTTTGTTATTTCCAATGGAATGTTTGAGAAGAAATATTTAAAATCACATGCGACCCCCGATATCAGACTTAATTAAATCGTCCCCTTTTTTTAAACTAAAATAAAAATCACGAGGTTTTATATTACAAGTATCTGTATTTATTACGTTCCATACTGTGGCCGATGTACCAAACCGCACTTAAAGATTTAGTGATTCATACATCTGTCGCACTATTAAAATGTGGAATTTTTATTTTATTTTACCAAATCGGCACACATAACGAGTTACAACCAAATCATTATAAAAAAATCAAATGATATTGAGCGGACATACGAGTATACTAGGCTATAACCCTCTAGCATGAATGCCCTTCATGATAAGTAATTAAAAAATAAAACAGATACCTAATAACAACTCAAAAAACCAAACCTATATAACAAACACAGATCCTATATTAACAATAATAGCAACAATACTAATGTTCCACCTGCGTGGTTCCTTCATCCTAGTTCTTTAGCCAAAGCATTAAAGTATTGTGATTTTTTTTCTTCGGTACCCTAAAATTTGTATAATTGAGATATCGATATCACTAGACAATGAGAATACTCACCGAAGGAGACGATGACGATCAAGCCGGGAGCCCCGAAGGCGAGCGAGTAGCAATCATTGTCGCCGAAGCAATGCACCTCGGCGCGTAGTATGGGCGACACGGTCTTAGCGACCAGACTGCCGATGCAGAGCGCGAAGTACAGCACGCTGAAGTACACGGCGAGGTGGTGCCGTTGTTGCGGCAGCTGGAACTGATCACCGCCAAACGCCGTCACGCACGGCTTGATACCGCCCGTGCCTACCGCCATCATCAGCAGCCCCAGCATCGTGCACAACCTGCACATATATGTCCGATCACCGTCAAGCACGGCTTGTGCCGCCCGTGCCCACTGCCATCATCAGCAGTCCCAGCATCGTGCACAACCTGCACTTTTGATATTTGTTGTTTTGTGCCTATAATAATATATTGAGATTTGGCTGCATTTAGGGAGAGACAATGAGACTGTAAGAATGTATAAATGCGGTCTGCATTAATATCGCTGACAGCACATAATGTATCTCTTGGTGTGAATGAATTAAATATTTGCGTATCGTCGGCGTAAAGATGCTGTTCACAGTTTTCTATAGTGTTGCGTACGTATGATGTTTAATGGAATAAAGTAAAAGGGATAGTGTCGCTCCTTGTGGCGCCTCTACTCACATCTTTGGTGGTGAATAATCTAATAGAAAATAATTATTAAAAAAAAACAACAGTACCAAACATGAGTTTGTACAATTTTTAAAACCTTGGAGCCGTTGCAGCTTCGCTGGGATGTGGCATCGTTGAGCGTATTTTACCGCCTATACCATGGACAGTGCCCTGAAGAGCTTGTCAACATTATTCCCCCTTCCCCTTTCCGTTACAGGACAACACGCACTGGTTGCAAAATGCATATGTATACCGCGGCGGATGTACCAACTCATACTAAACGTTTTGACGATTCATACATCTGCCGTACTATTAAAATGTGGAATGCTCTACCAGCTTGCGTGTTTCCTTCCTCTTATACCTCTTGACAGCCTCCGTAGACTAGTGGTTGCGCCTTTGGCGTTGTATCCGGAGGTCGTGGGTTCGATTCCCACCCATGGCAAACAATATTAGTACGTTTTTTTCTGTACAGTTTGTCATGGTCTGGGTGTTTATAAAATATAATATGTATTATATCGTTGCTTCTGGTACACATAGTACAAGCCTAGAGCTTAGTTTGTGACCAGAGCAATATGTGTAATTTGTCCTACATATTATTATTATTATTATAACCTAAAGTCCTTTAAATGAAGCGTGAATAGGCATCTTAAGCCGGCATAATGATGGCAACCAGCGGTGCACCTGTATGCATCCGCTTGTTGCATTATCATTCCTAGACATTGCATACTGCTTAACATCAGGTGGATGCAAGGTCATATGTTGAGCTCTTATAAAAAAATCATTAAGGGAAGGATGCTTTCCCGCTATCTGGATAAAAGCGTGGATTACTCCTAACTACTACTACCTAAGGGTCCTGTTACACAATATATTGAGAACTTTTGGCCAATTTTGAAGCCAATTTGGAAAGGTCTTCGATAATATCGTTACAGATGAACTATTAGCAGTTGTCAATAGAATAATGGCGCCTCATCAGCTTGGCTTCTTCAGAGGTCGCAGTGTAGATATTAACTTGATACAACTTAACTTGATACTTGATGTTATGGATAACAATTTCCAGGTAGATGACGTGTATGCTGATTTCGCTAAGGCCTTTGACAAGATATGTCTATTACTTTGTATATAAATGATGTTACCAAAACCGTTACTCATTCTAATTATTTATTTTACGCCGATAATATTTATATAATTATTCGTTATTCTTGTGATTGCGTGTTATTACAGGAGGACATTGCTAATTTTGAACTATATTGTAGTGATAATAACGATTTTTAAAATACAGATAAATGTTTCGTAATAAGTTACGTCAATCCTTTAAGCTTAATTTTTTTAACTAATTAATAAACATCTTACGCGGGTGACACAGACATTAAAACTATGTACCAAAATATTTACTAAAAAATAATTAAATTCATTTTTGAATATTATTTAAAATTAAATGGTTTTGCTAAGTGTACAATTTAAACAGTTTTTAACACATTTTTAAGTTTTAAGGCAAAGAGACCTGTTTGATGTTATTGGTCCCCATTCATAAACATTGTATATTTGTCACACATGCTGTAATGCAAAAAAACAAAAAAACTTTGTATTTGCAATAATATTAATAATGATAAGATAAGACAATACGTTATTGTGTTAGTATTTAAATATTAGGTAGGTATTTTTTTTTGTTGCACTCAGCCAAGAAATCTTATAGATAAAAATAAGATTTTAACCAATGAATAAACCTATTGAGTGCTTTGTTTTGGACATAAACAAAAAAAAGAATTAAAAAAAAATTGGTTTAAAAATTGTAAGATAATGTGTAGGGGACAGCCGACAGCATACGGGACAAACTGATTATATACAGCGTGTAATATTAAGTTGAATCAATAAAGTCTGTCCATCCAGCCGGGGAGCTCCCGCCACGACCGCGCGCCTCGCCGCCGTAGTCCAGCGTATTACACCGCTGGGCCCTCGCCCGCCTCGTATGCGGGTGCGACCCACTCCACCGGATCAACCCGACCTGGTGCCGTCGCTCAACAATCGGGCGTCGTCCGCCCAGCAGGGTGATTACGCGTCTTAAGTTCGCTCGCACGCCAATCGTTAAGACGTCATTCTGAGTAGATAAAATAATAAATAAAAATGAGTTTATTAAAACAAAAATATCACACATTTACATGAATTACAAAGAATAAAATGAAAATATAATAATAGTAAAACGTTGAAGGTGTGATGCCCCGAGTGCTTGAGCCCTGACCCCCGCGCTAGGTATACCTGTATTACAGGAGCCAGTCATAGTCAGCTTGGCTTCTTAACAATGGCTCCAAAAAATCTTTGAAAATTACGTCATAACGATTGGCGAGCGAACTTATGACGCGTAATCACCCTGCTGGTCCTCCAGCGCCGCCCCTTCAACGAGCAGTGCCCGACCAGGTACCGCCGCCCGACCACCGGGCCCGCCGGCCAAAGCCGCGGCCCTATCTCACCCAGGACCCGCCTCCCAGCTGATGGGCGCTATCCGCCCTGCCCAGCCCGTGAGCACTGCTCGCTCCGGGTTCGCCGCGCAGCCCGTGAGCACTGCTCGCTCCGGGTTCCCCGAGCAGCCCGTGAGCTATGCTCGCTCCGGGTTCACCGTGCCGCAGCCCGTGAGCACTCGCTCCGGGCCCTCCACTCAAGCCGGGGCGCCTCGCCCTGGCCCCTCATCTGCAGCCCAAAACGCTGCAGTCATTACCGCCGCGCCGCTACAGAGCGCCGCACCACCACTTGCCGCCGCAGTCTTCGCGGGGCCGAGCCTGACCCACAGCCGACCCAAGACGACGCCTGCCAATGTCGCGCCAGACACTTCGAGGTCTGACCCACAAGGTTTGGGCAGGCCTACAGTAGCTAAAGGTACCAGTGCCATCTCATACGCCGCCGTCATAGGCACGAAGCCATCAGCTTCACGCACCGACGACGGCGAGATGGAAATCTCGTTGGACATAGCCGGGGTGAAATTTGAGGCCTGGAGGGGAAAGAAGGGCCCCGCTCAGTGCCACAGGTGTCAGCAGTTCCGGCACTCCTCTGTGATGTTGTAATGTATAAAGAGTTAATAAACGTGTGTCGACACAAGCAGTCGTGTTTCATTCCGTCCTCGCGACACCTCCGCATGGCGACCCTGCCAGTCCGCGTCAGTATCATGGCGTGAGACTTACGTGACGCACGCGCAGAGCGCGGCGGCACGCGCCGCGGCTCCGGCCGGCCGCCCGAGCAGTCCGCGACTAGAGTTATTATATATATTTTTTTTTTTATTAACGACTAAATTTAAGTTTTTTTTTAGTTTAATTTTTAACTTTATAATTATTTTTTTTTTTTTTTAATATGAAGAACATTAATAAAATGTAGTGCAAAAACAGTAACAGTATTAAATTAAAATGTTTGAAGTTAACCCTGTCATAAATAACCAAGAACAAAAGGTGGACAATTATTTCACAAACATTACAAATGTGACAAAATACAATGGAACTCTATTAATTGTGGTAGTAATCGTAGTAATAATACTCTTCATTGCCATCTTATTTAAAATTTTCTTGGATTGCCAAAAGAAAATGATAAGAAGCCAAATTCGAGAACATACAAGAGAATCGATAGCGACGAGGCTACAGCAGCCAGCAGATATCTAACGCCCTTTCCTGATGAAGCGAGTGGAGATGACTTCCTAGATCGAGTATCAGTGAGTGAATCAAAAAGGATTAACATGTTCTAAAAGTGTTTTGTGCAGTGTTTTTATTTCAGGTGTTTTGTGTATTTTTTATTTTTATTTTATTAACATACTTAATGTACTATTATTATTAATGTAACATTTTTTTTTTTAAAATAGATATTCCTTAAGTAGAATATAAAATGTCGAGTGACATGAAAAATTATTAATGTAATTTTATCTTTTCTATAATTAATGTAACTAGTAGACGTTACAGGGTTTGTGATCCTATTTTGATACCCATCATGGTATATCATGTCGAGTAACATGTTAAATAATTAATGAATACAGTTAAGGCAATACATACTAAATTGGAAGACGTAAGAGTCGAACTAAGAAAATTAGGTAGTAAAAGATTTGAAAGAAAAACTTATGTGACTAATAAATATAATTATGCTTTAAATTTATATAAGGAATTGCAATTATTGGAGGAAATACAAAAACTTTAGGAATTAATTCTTGGAATTATTCGCAAAAGACATAAATATACAAAACAAAACCCTTTGTTTAGTGTACAAACAAAATGAGGTCACTTTGGAACTCAATACAATGGAACGTGACTTACGTCACCAGGCCACCAGCGAAGAACCGATTAGTCATAATTTCTCATTATCGATACCACCCAGATGCGAGCTTACAACGAATATTTTAGAACAATCAATAACTGTAAAAAATAATAAAACCCCTAATATACTTGTATAACATGAAAGATCCTTCAAGTAGACTTATGAAATTCAGATTAATATTAGACGAATACGATTTTAAAATAAGTTATATAAAAGGTAAAGATAACGTAATTGCAGACGCACTTTCACGCATTGACTTAACTTCGAGCAAGTTAAAGAGCACGTTTGAAAATGTTGTTTCAGTCATGACTAGAGCACAAAGAGAAAGACTAGAAAAACAGTCCAGTGATATCAGTGACAGCAATGTAAGCGACACTTCTCGAAATATTTCTATGAACAACAGGATTGATCACCCCAGAGTAGTAGAAATGTTGCGAAAAGCTAGCGACAGTGTAGACTTGATTTTAATAAAGGAGAATGATTTAAAGGAATTGAAAAATAAGAATTTAATTAATTATGAGTATGTTTGTTTATGTTTTTCATCGAGTATGAAAACAATGTATTTCGACCTTAAGTATTTATTGCAATTTACCCGAGTGGAATTTGTTAATTTGCTTAGAGATTTTTGTAAAAAGTTGAATATTAAAATAATAAATTTTGTTAAAGATGATTATTACTCATCATTTATAGAAGAAATAAATTGTGAAATAAATGAAAGAGATAAGTGGGAAGGACCACAAATAAATGTTTTGTCAAAGGTAATAAAAATTTGTAATGATGAAAAGAAAAAGGTAATTATAAATGATTATCATTTGTTACCTACGAGCGGACATGCCGGCATCCGCCGTATGGTCAATAATATTAAGAAAAAGTATACTTGGTCTAATTTAGAAAAAGACGTCATAGAATTTGTTAAAAAATGTAAAAAATGTCAAATAATGAAATATCAAAAAGGTGTCAAGGAACCTATGTCAATAACGACAACTGCTAATTCAGCATTTGAGAAAATTTATTTAGATTTAGTAGGACCTTTAGATAAGGATAATTTTAATAATAATTATATATTAACGCTTCAATGCGAATTAAGTAAGTATGTAGAAGCTTATGCCATACCCAATAAGGAAACGGTAACAGTAGCAAAATCTTTAGTTAACAATTTTATTCTTAGATACGGAATACCCATGTCAATAGGTACAGATAGAGGTACCGAATTCATGTCAAGTACTATGACAGAAGTTTGCAAATTATTAAATATAGAAAAAATCCATTCCACTGCTTTTCACCACGAATCAATAGGTGCATTAGAAAATTCACATAAACATCTCCGTAGCTTTTTAAGAATTTACTGTGAACAACGCTTGTATAATTGGTCTGAATGGTTACCCTTCTGGAGTTTTGCATATAATAATACCATTCATTCAGAAACCAAATATTCTCCATTTGAACTAGTATTCGGAAAAACTTGCAATATACCAACAAATTTAAGTAATAGTAAAGTAGAACCATTGTATAATTCAGACAACTATGCTCTAGAATTAAAATTTAGGTTACAAACAGCTTGTAATGACGCAAGAAATAATTTGTTACAACGTAAAGAACAAAGAAAAACTAAATTTGATTTAAAATGTAACCCGATTTCTTATAACAAAGGCGACTTAATTCTTGTTAAAAATGAAACTGTAGATAAAGCAGAACCCTTGTTCAATGGTCCATATTTAGTTGTAAACGATGAATCACCCAATGTAATCATTTCTAAGAATGGCAAGAACAGTACCGTTCACAAAAATAGAACTAAACTGTATGTAGTGAATATAAGTACACTATTCGAATGATTTCTTTTATAATGAAACGAATAAAAACATATAGTATACCATTTAATTATAAAATATTGTAAATTTTAATCATCTTGTATTTACACTGTTAAAAATTTATTTGCTACTACTTTTATTATATAAGATTTATATAAATAATTAATTTTAGAACTTTTGTAATTCAGTAATTTTTATTTTTATTATTAGATATGTAAGTTATTCATTTTTTTTAATTATTTTTTTGTATTACCCCGGTGGTGTGATGTTGTAATGTATAAACAGTTAATAAACGTGTGTCGACACAAGCAGTCGTGTTTCATTCCGTCCTCGCGACACCTCCGCACCTCGCACATGTGCCACAGGCCTCAGGCCTGTGTCAGATTCGGCGGGGGGCACCCGGCCAAGGAGTGTTCCCGCTCTCGCAAGGATACCAACACCTCCTGTCCCGTCTTTTGCCGGGAAGTTCGAAACAAGGCTGCCGGTACCGTAGCCCTGACAACCGCAGTCAGGACCCCTGTTTCGGACCCGGCCAAGACGGGGCGGAAGGAGGCCCCTACTTTGCTCACCACGTTCCGGCCCGCAGCTAACGATCCGAGGCCGAAGGATGCGTTCCCAAACGCAAAGGGAAAAGGGGACGAAAAGGCAAAAGCCGCAAGGCCCCTGCCGATTCGGCCCCCTTAGCCCAGCGAGATGAGCCCTCAGCTCCCCTGCCACAGGCAACCCATAACGAGCCTATATTCAAACTAATGATACGAGCTATTGAGGCGGGCGCAGGCCCGCGTAACGGCTAGCCGGTTTAGCTGTTAGTAGAGGCGAGTGGGTCGGAGCTACGTGTCGTGCACTGGAATTCCCGCGGCCTGCGAAACAAGCGTCGTGCTTTGCAATTTTTTCTCAGTGATCAGCGTGTTGACTTAGCGCTGATTAGTGAAACATTTCTCTCTCCCTCTCTCCAATTTCGAATCCCAAATTACATAATTTACCGGCGGAATGAATCTGCGACCCGGTCCCGAGCCTATCGTGGGCTGATGGTACTGGTCCGCAGGAACATCATCCACCAACCGCTACCGATTCCTTCTTCCGAAGCTCCCTCCACTCTGGGTATAGCGTTACATATATGCCGCTTATAAGCCTCCAAAGGAAATCCTCGACACAGGTGGACTGCGTTAGCTGTTCGGCACGTAGGTCGCGATCCTCGTGGCTGGGGATTTTAATTGTAAGCACCCAGCGTGGAAAATTTGCAGACTACTTACAATCTCATACGCCTTCCTTTCCGATTTCGACGCCTGATGACGCGGATAGACTCGCATCCGAACTGTCTGTACAGTCGCGTAAGTCATAGCGGATGTTTTCGCGGATCGTTGGCAAGCTCGGATTGAAGACGCGACCGGTGATCTGCGGGGGGTCCACCGGTTGTGCGCTTCGATGTCCAGTGCACCTACAGCGGTCTGCCCCCCCCCCCCCCCTTGATACCAACGGTTTTCCAAGATTTCGAACAAAAGATCGCGCCCGGATATTTGCCGTATGCCTAGAGGGACAGTTTCGTCCCAACCCGGGGTGGGTCCCAACCCACATATCATGTCAAGCGTGTATCGAGGAGGGGGCAGACCATTGTAGGTACACTGGACATCGAAGCGCACAACCGGTGGACCCCCCGCAGTTCACCACAGTCCCACGAACATGTCGCACAGGTAGAACGCGAAGTGGAGACCGGTCTCCGCTCCGTGGTACCAGAAACCGAACCCCTGATAATATTCTCCCCCGGAATGGTGGCGCGCGCCTTCAGCCGCCTCAAGCCGAGGAAAGCCCCTGGCGCCGATTGCATCGGAAACATGGCAATACGGTGTATGCCGCCGCGAATAATCGCGGCGTACACCGTATTGCCGTATGTCCATTTTCAATGGAATAGTGCGTATGGCACATTTCCATTGAAAAGGCGGGTGTACGCCGGTCGGATTATTATGCTACCCAAACCGGGGAAGAATATTAAGCTTCCCGAGAGCTACCGCCCCATCACACTCTTACCGGCGATTTCAAAGGTATTCAAAAAGCTGCTTTTGCGACATATCATACCTAACTTTACTCCACGCGACGAACAATTCTGGTTGACAAGACTGCTGCACAGACTGTCTGTGGCCCTTAACAGGCGTAACTTCACCTGTGCGGTATTCCTCGACACGGAGAAGGCTTTATCAAACAAAGTCTAGCACAGCGGGCTTCTGTTCAAACTCTTAAATACTAGCATACCTCGTAGGATAGTGCCGGTTGTGGCCTCCTTTTTGGAGGGCCGTAGCTTTCACGTCACTATGGAAGGTCTTTGCTCCAATACGCATCCCATCGCGGCGGGCGTCCCGCAAGGCAGCTGCCTGTCGCCTGTCCTCTACTGCTGCTACACCGACGACATCCCACTGGCCGAGACGAATGTCAAGCTGGCTCTATATGCTGACGACGCACATACGAGTATTATATCAATCTAGGCGGCCATAAGTCAAATTTGAAAAAACTACTTTAGAGGTTAAAAACCGCTAGTTAGAGCAAGACAACAAATCTGGGAACAATAAATAACCCCTCCCGCTATTTTCCTGTGCACCCCAAACGCGTGGGGTCCGTCAGAATCTGATCGTTTCACCCAGTGTACGTGTCTGTTCTCGGCGCTCTTAGTGGAAACAAATCTTTGAAGGTAAATATTTATTAAACCAGATAGAATTTTGAAGTAGAAATAATGGATTATAATACTTCAGGTAAGAGTATATTAACAGCAATAGTTGTTTTAGTGCAACGTAAATTTATTGATATTGTTTTAAAGCTTCAAAAATATAATGTTTCAAAGTATTTTTTTTAATAATTTTTTTTAATCATTTAAGCTTTTTGCATACCTACTTCCCTGTTCGTCCCTATTACTATTCTTAATTTTTACAATAGTTTATGCTATTACCCTATTTGTTAAAATTTAGCCGCAGAATAGTGCAGATTTTACTTTTTAGCGACTTTGAATTTTTTTTTGGCGCAAAGATCGAAAATTTACGTTTAAAGTTTTTCCATATTAAAACCATTCATTTTTGTTATAGGCTTATCGAGCACCTTGGGAATGCAAATTGTGACCCGTAAACATTTGTTTGAACAAATGCAATAGCAACATTTGCCCAATATGGACAAAGAATTTAATTATTTAGAAAATCGACTTATTTCGGGTGATGGATACTCTACAGATCAAATTAAAAGTCTCAAACATAAGTTTTCTCATTTAAAATCACAAATGAAAGCTAGGTGGTCCAAAGCTAATAAAGTGGAAAGAATATTTCTAAGAAATAATAATTCCAGGTTAGAAGGAACCTTTGAAATTCCATTACAAACTGTACAACGTCATCGACCGGGTCGATCAATAAAATCATTCATGGAATCAAGTGAGACAAGCAAAAGAAGGCGATCTGAAGAAATTCGCTCTACAGTTGATGAAGAAGTTATAGTTCATGCTGTGCAGGTTAAATTACAAACTGGAGGAAAAAGGGACGCTGCAAATATCCTCAAGGAAATCACGAATTCTCCGATAAGTATACGTAATTATAAGAGAGCATTGTCAAAAACAAAGCAAAATGAATCTACACACCTTACGCTGTTGCAAGCTTTATCCATGTTTGTGGAGGCTGATTTAAGTCGGCGCCAATATGAAATTATTAGAAATATAAAAGTTTTTTCCCATGCTATAGTTTCCTATGCGAGTTTGGACTCTCAGTATTACACGCTAGAATTCGTTTTTTGGAAAGCATCCTGCATTTGGCGTATAAATTACCCGTAAAGAAATATCATGTCAAGCGAACAGAGGCTGAAAAAGTATTGGAAAAAGAGAAAAACATACATATACAAGAACGGTATCGCAAAAAAACTGGATTACTGGTGGATATGCCAAAATCAAACTTTGGGAATACCAATGATGGAAATACCAGTAGAAGATTCTTTGAAAATCCATAATTGGCAGCTGAGATAACGGGAATCAGTTATTAATTAATATATAGATTAAAGGTGATCTTGGAAACTATTTCAAGCGGTTATACAATAATAAGTAAAAAGTACAACGAATACGCATTGACGACGGCAAAGCTTTACGTGGAGTTGTATCCGTGGCATCCAATGACTAGTTCATGGTGCAGTCATAATAGAAACTGCTTTGTTGCCCATAGGGCAGCTATCAGAGGAGGCAGCAGAGGCCCGGAACAAACATTACGCCAAATATCGCCAAAACTTTGCATGAAAGTTTACAAGGGAAGCTGCAACTAGGAAGTAAGCGGTTATAAATTAACTGCTTACTTTTGAGCTCAGACCCATTATTAACTAGTATGAGGAAAATTCCGAAAATAAAAATGAATACCTCTTTACCAGAAACTATGAGCATACCTATATACCTATATATATATATACAATAACTAAAACAATGGAATACGTTTGTTGCGATGAAACCAGCGCCGTAGCTGAGAAAGACATACTTACTTGCAAAGAATGTAATATCACGCAAGATGTCTCTTTCCAAACAAATTAAGTAAGGAAATAACTTCTACATTCAAGATTCATTGGTCGTGTCCTAGCTGTTCGTCCAGCAAGCCCAGAGAAGCGAGGAATGATAACACTCCAGTGCGCTCAACCATAGTAGTACCGACGACGACCGACACAGTGCCGAGCGCCCGCGGCGTTCCCGCGCCGCGCAATAACAAAGCCAAGTCCGTGTCCCCTCTACCACCGCTTCTGGTACGCTGGACCAAATCAAACTTATTATTGCTGAGGAGATGGCGAGCATGAAACAGGAGACCTCAAGTATAAAAAACTTAATCACTAATGAATTGAGCACACTGAGGACTGAATTAAATGTTATTAAGGACTCATTAAAATTTATAGATAATAAATACAGCGATATTAACAAGAAAGTTCAAAATTTTTAAAATCAACTTGTAACGATATAGCGCCATCTAGCGCTAAATGTGACAGTTATCGGAGGGTTGCAAATTAAAAATCTTAATTTGGCAACACCGAGGATGACTGTCAACGTCAAAAAGGTAACCTCCGTTGAAGGGAAATGTGTTCGATCGCTACCTGAAAATTACATAATTAAATTAAATCTACCTCGTTTCGAGTTTAGGGACCGAGTCTATAAATTACCAGGCTCGGGGTGATCGCTCACATTTCCTTTCCAAACCGAAGAGGCTAACACGACATTGTATTGTCTAAAATATAAATAAAATAAAAGTGTCAGCGTCCCGGCATCTAAATTGTGAGTATAGCTTTTGTGGAACCGCTATAGTATTGAAATTGTTTCCTAGATAGAAGCCTAAATATTGTTGTCTAACAGGTCAGTAATTGTATCTGGAGCGGACGCTGCTTACTCCCAGCACTGGTGATGCGTTACGGTGGCTGTGCAGGACAGGCTTGAGCTGACGGGGTTCCCTTGAGGAGCTGACGGGGTTCCCTTGAGGAGCTGTCACAGTCTCCGGGGAGTATTTTTTTTTAATTATTATATTTGTTAGATAAGGCTCCTTAGTATTAGTATAATTTTAAGTTTGATTTGTGGTTTTCTGTGTTCTATCTTCTATTGTAAGTATATTGTGTTAACCTTTCTCTCTTTTCTTTTTGTTCCTTGTCAGTACCCTGCCCTGAGTTGTTTCATGGTCTGTGAGCCCCGGGCAAAAGACTACGTTACAAACTTAAGACACTAACTAATTTATCGTCTGAATTTTCCACTTTACAATTGAACATACGGAATGGCGAGCAAGAAGGTAATAAAAAGGAGCAGTGGTTGCGACGCTCTAGTGTAGAGATATATGGTATATCCGAAAAAAAGAACGAAAACCTTATGAATATAATTCAAAAGATTGCAGACACTTCGAGCTTCTCCCTTGACGTTTCCGCCGACGTTGATTTTGCAACCCGCGCCGCGCCCAAGTCCGCCGATAACAAGAAAATAAAGCCTGTCGTAGTTCGATTTCTCGCGCGCCACAAAAAAGATGATTTTCTCGCATACGTGCGACAGCATAGTCCTATTTTACCCAAAGCGAGGGATTTTAAATGGTTGAACATATGTTATTTAGGCAGCACCGCAATACAAACGCATCGTCTTGTACTTGCATCGTCATTTTTTTGTTAATAACGGGAATTGGGGCCCTGGGTTTCGAGGATAATGGTTCGCCTGTTCGATTTCACGACCATTTAACAAGCTCTAATAAGGCACTATTGAATGAGGTAAAAAAAATTGCTCTCGACAATCAATATAAGCATGTTTGGGTGAAAAATTGCACTATAATGACTAGACGTACTGATACTAGCCCAGTTCTACACATAATAACTAAAAATGATTAAAAAAAGATAAAATATATATATATATATATCTTCACGGGTGCCTTACGGCGCCCGAGACCGCCCAGGGTACCCAGCGGAGGGATTTTAATCCCACCTCGTCGTAGCTGATGGTATGAGTCTACACCGAACAAGTGGCTAGCTCGTCGCGATGTTTTGAATAGACTCAATAACCCATCTATAAACAGTTTCACAAGTTGGTATAGTGAAACCGGGACCGACAGCTTAACGTGCTCTCCGAGGCACTATAGTGGTGTTGTCAAACAAATGTACATAATTTTTTTAATTAAAAACTCATTGGTACACACCGGGTTTCGAACCAGGGACCTTAGTGTTTTTAAGTCCAAGGTCTAACCAACTCGGCCACCACGTATATTACTCGGCCACCAAAGATAAAATAAGTTATATAATTATTTATAAATCTAATTTTGTTGTATTTTGTCATATTTATCTTCATTATAGTTTACATGAGGTTTCTGGAGGAGACGGATATATTGTATTGGGTGGTCTGTTGGTATTTAATAGGTATTATTAATTTAATTTTAATAAATTTACTATCGTTTTTTATTCTATATTCTTATATTGTAATTGTGAATAACCTTGTCATTTACGGTTTACGGTGGACATTGTACGTATTTTTTATTATTTCTTATTTTTATTATCATTGTTTTATTATAATAAATTTTCATAATGTATAAAAGCCTAATTAAAGTTTATTACCAAGATGTACGTGGTCTACGCACAAAAACTTATACCTTTTATCGTAATTTGTTGTCAGTCAATTACGATGTAATCTGCTTAACGGAGACTTGGCTGTTGGATGGTATATTCTTTTTTTATTTTTATTTATTTATTCACATCAAAAGTATTAACAGATTTGTTCTTTAAGTTGCGCTCAAAAACCTGAGCGGTTTATGTGAGCGCAGCTGAGTCGCATATGGTAAATTAGGTACATTTAATATTATTTTACATTAGATTTTTAACAATTTCTCAAACACTGCAGCTATGGGAGTACATGTTGTCCAGGTCTTAGAAAAAATACATTTCTATGGTCTAGGTATATTTTGATAATTATTTTCTTAGGTCGGTACTTTAATCTTTTGTTTTGTATTTTTTTTTTTGTTTTTTTTTTAATCAGGATACATATTCAAGTAATATTTTTTTTTAATTTGTTTGATATTTTTTTGTTTATTTTGAGTTATATTGTTTAATGTATCACTTGGTATCTTGTTAAGTATTCTTTTTGACTCGCGGTACACAGTATATAGAAATGACCGAGATTACGCGACACGGGGTAACACCATGGGACCTCCCCCCATGGTGTAGCGTCACGTACCGCTATCAGTAGTACTGGTGCGGAGCGGTACGTGACGGTATTCTTGTGCGTCACTCTAACTGCTTACCAGTCGATAAAGCCGCTGCTGAGGTTCTCTCGCTGTCAGTCTCTCTAAACCGTACAGATGATTCTAAACTATTTCATATTTATTGTGCATATTTTCCTATGAGTCGCCTTCATTGTAATGTCGTAATTAGCTTTTTTGAGACCTTTTCCCAATCGTGTATTGCGTACCCCAGCGACGATTTTCTTGTTATAGGAGACTTTAACGTTTCCTCTGCCCAGTGGTCTGAAGCTCTAGAGAAAAAAAATTCGAGGCGAGATGTCGCGTCGCCTTAGTCAAAAACGTATGTATTTTAACAGTGACAGTAGGCGTGAGGTACGCTGTCACCTGCCAAAGTCTATACAGTTTTGATTGAAGGCGACACGAAACGTCGCCTCGCCTGATTTTTCTCTAAGGCCCCTGATCGCTGCCCATCCGGAGAATCTGAACTTATCAACAATTATGGTAGTAATTTATTGTTAAAATCTTTGAGTGATGTAATTGGCTTTACAGGTTGGGGTCAATACAATGTTATATATAATGATTAAAATAAACTACTGGACCTGGGGTTTGAGAGCATAGGATGTGTTGTAATTCGATGTCAGGATCCTCTTGTCTCCGAGGATTCTCATCACCCAGCCTTAGATGTAACACTAGACATTAAAATGCCTTCAGAAATTCGTTCTACGCCTCGAGTAGTCCGTATTTATGGTAAGGCTGATTTTAATGGTCTTAAAGCTGATATTGTCAGCATTGACTGGAAGCACCTGCTGGATGGCGTTGATGATATTGATTAAGCGGTCCAAATATTCTATGATAAACTTGAATCATTAATACGTTCCAAAAAAAAAACTATTAAAAGCGAAGATAAATTTCCCATTTGGTATTCTTCAGCATTAATAAAAATTATTAAAGAGAAGTTAAAGTTCCATAAAAAATGGAAAAATTTTGGACGTCTGGGCGATTACCAAACCTTTAAGCTATTGCGATCCCGTCAGAAACGTATTCAGTTCGAGTGCTATGAGTCATATATCCGGGTATCCCGGACACGGTATATCTTGGGGACCAACGTTCATCGAACGTCGAAGAGATATGTTCCCTTTTAATACTTACTTTCACTCTGTTTTTCAGGATAACCTATGCTCAAGCTTGGCTAACACGTCTGTACTATCACATAACTCGATTTCCTTGGATTCGGTTAGTGTTTCTAGACAATCTATAGATAATGTGTGGGCCTGATGGTGTGTCAGCCGTCTTAATAACAAATTGTCACCTTTCCCTGTCTCTGCCTTTATATATTTTGTTTTACAAATCTTAAATATCTGGAGTTGTTCCTTTGGTCTGGAAACAATCCCATGTTATCACAATATTTAAGTGTGGCGATAGGCATGACGTTCAAAACTATAGGCCAATATCTAAGCTAAGTATTATAATATTTATATATTTATGTACTTAATATTATATTACACTTTTTCACATTTTCATATAATAGTATATGATAATACCTACCCACAACTCCTCACCGTCATTCCTTATATATATATACAGTACACTTCGCTGTAGACGAGTAGTGAGCGCTTATCTATAGTAATATATATATGTACACACAATGCTCACCCGCGTGTTTGTGCCGTGCGCGGGGACCCGTAAGGAAGGATGAAGGAGTCCTGGTGGTTGAGTGGAAAGGAGGCCTGTGGAGGTTGTTTCCTGACTGCAACACACGACTTTGGTCCGGATTTCTTCCAACACGGGCGGTCGCAGAATAGCCAACTGTGATCAATCGGCTGCGGTGTCCGTCAGACGGCCGCCAGGCGAGCCCTCTGGTGTATGGGGTTTACAGGCGGCAGTGCATGTCTGGTTTCATGCACTGTTCAGTCTCGCGAATAACATACATTGGGGGACTATATCCCGTTAGTAGCCCTGGTGCTTTTATAAGCATCCCCGACGTTGAGGGCTCCGTGGAGGGTGGGGAGCTAATGGGATGAAATCAACTCTAATTACCCATGGATTTTTTTTCTTTAAAAAAAACCAAGTCAGCCCCTAAGGCTGAGGTTTCCTCTGCGGAGGAGGCAAAGGCGCATAGCACAAAGGCTGTAGAAAGCACTCAACCAAAGGGACGGGCCACCGCTACCGGCAACGGTAGCACAGGTCTGTCAGACAGTAAGCTGAAGGATGGGGCCACCGTGGCCTCTACGAGTGGCAATGAAGTGCGTCATGGTGGGCACAAGGAAGGGGCCATTAAACCCAGTATTGGGAATAAGGGTCACTCCTCGGGCGGCCCACACTGCACGGCTGTTGCAACTAGTAGAGATAACAAAGGTCCATCCAGAAGCCAGGGCGCCAGTGTTACTAATCCTGTTGTTCACAGACCAATTAGAAACATGGAAGGTGCTAAAGATAGCGTAATTGGCAAAACCGGAGGGAAACTTGCGAGACCGCCAATAAAAAGTGCTCCCTCAGGGAAACCGCACCCGCAGCAAGGCCCTTCACACTCGGGGAAAAAAAATGGTTCTGCCAAGCGACGCTTCCAGAGGCTCCAGAAGCAGCAGGCGCAGGATAAAGCGTCGCCACGAGCAGGGCAGTCCAAAAGGCCTCGCGAAGTGAGCGATGAAAAGAGAGATCCTGCTGGTGACCCCAAAAGGGTAAAGACGCAAGGGTCATACAAAGAGGCACTGACGGGTACGAAAATGGCTATCACCACGGATTCGTACCCAAAGACAATGCTTAAGCAGGAGGACTATGTCAGGATAAGGGAGCTACTTCATGGATTAATCCTAGAAGCGGAGCCCTGTCCTGACATCGACATGAATGGGCTAGCTGGAGGAGTAGCTCATATTCTATGCCTAGACCAGTCCTCTACCAAATGGCTGTGTACCTTAAACGGCAGAAAGCTCGGGCCGATTACCCTCAAGGTGATAGAGGCAAAGGACCTGCCTAAACCGGTCAAAATGGCCTGGAGATCGGTGTACAAGGGTGAGGTTGAGTTGGAGAGCATACTCAGGTTAACTCAAAAACTCAACCCGGCCTTGAACACCGATCTCTGGAGAGTGGTTGACACAATCGTGGAGGGCCTCAACGTGAGACGAATCGTCCTTATGGACCACGACTCCGCTGAGGTGATCCGCGAAAAGGGTTACCACATAAAAACCGGTTTGGAGAGGGACTTCTTCAAGCTTCTCGAGGAAAAGAAGCCGGAGGAGGACGTCAAGGACTCGGAAAAGCAATCTGCTGGAAAGGTGGAAGACCCTACATCACCTACCACCTCGGTGAGAACAGCAGAATTGCTGGAGGGACTGGTCGACCTGGAACTGAGCGAACAGGGGGAGCAGTCGGAGATGTCAGGAGCAGAGGAGGGCCCTATGGAGGTCCCAAAAAATCCCTAAACACACAAAGACCCAGACACAAACACACATAAACTAAACTTTATACACACACACTTAAATTACATATTTACAACTTAACCACACATTCACTTACATATAAAACTAACACTAAACAAACATAATCACAAGGGATCATCAAGAAAGATGGACTCATATAAAAGGTACCTAAATTTTGTACAAATTAATTTACACCACTGTAAATCGGCGACTGCCCTTTTGGCACGAGCACTTATGGCAAATCAATATGATGTAGCTTTAATACAGGAACCATACCTTTATAAAGGAATAGTTAAAGGCTTGAATAATATAGGTGGTCATTTACATCAAGCTAATGATGGGAATATTAGAACCTGCATTTATGTCAGACATGGCATACATGCAACAACACTAACTAATTTCTGTCACAGGGATCTTACTACAATAAAAATCATATCAGGAGAGGGCAGGCAGGAAACATTAATAGCTTCAGCCTACCTTCCATATGAAGACAAGGAGCCCGTTACACCTAGAATTGAGGAGCTAATACAAAGACGCTCTAGCAGCAATGAACACCTCATTATGGGATGTGACGCAAACGCTCATCATGTTGTCTGGGGAAGCACGGACAACAACTCAAGAGGGGAGAAACTATTAGAATATCTTGTAAGTTCTTCCTTATTAATATTAAATAAAGGTAACAGGCCAACATTTATTAATGCAAAAAGGGCTGAGGTGTTAGATATTACAATAACTTCTAGGAACACATTCTCTAACATAGATAACTGGCATGTGTCTAATGAAACATCTCTTTCTGATCACAGATATATATGCTTTAGGTACATGATGAAACATAACATTGTAACCGTACAGAGAAGGAATCCTAGGAACACCGACTGGAAAAATTACTACAGTGATCTAAAGGTAGAACTAGGAAACAAAAAAGGTAAGCTCAATTCCACTATAGATATAGAATTCGAAGCTGACAGGATTGGTACTGCAATCAAGACGGCATGGACTAACAATTGTCCGGAAAAAAATATTCTAGCGAAAAAGGTCCCATGGTGGAATCAGGATTTAGCTAAACTACGCAAGGTAACTCGTAAGGCTTTCAATGTCGCGAAAGCAAAAAAAGATTTTAGTGAGTATGCACGTTTATTAACAGAGTATAATAAAGCAGTACGGAAAGCTAAGAGACAGGCATGGAAAAACCATTGCGAATCGATAGAATCAATACCCGGCATCATGAGACTGACAAAGGCAATGGCTACTACGAAAGCCAACCCACTTATGATGGTAAAGGACGAAAACGGTAAGCTAATGGAGACTGGGAAGGGTACGTTGGAAATTATGTTTAAAACACACTTTCCAGGATCGATTATCACAAACAACAAGGTAGACAACCTAAACACTGTCAACGACCAGGCAGTACATACCACCAAACGAGACTGGGAAACTGCGAAAAAAATAGTAGACGAACATAAAATCAAATGGGCCCTGAGCAATTTCCAACCTTATAAATCTCCGGGTCCAGATGAAATATATCCCATTCTACTACAAAGGGGGCTGCCAATACTAAACTCCCACATTAGCAGACTCTTCAAAGCATCCATTGCATTTGGTTACACACCAAAGCAGTGGAGGATGGTTAAGGTAGTATTCATACCGAAGCCAGGTAAAGTAACCTACGAAGAACCCAAGTCGTTTAGACCTATTAGTCTATCATCTTTCTTATTAAAGATATTAGAAAAAATACTGGATAGACACATTAGGGAGGGCCCACTAACAAGGACACCTCTTCACAGACTTCAATGTGCCTATCAACAAGGAAAGTCAACTGAAACCGCGCTTCATCATGTCGTTCATAAAGCCGAGATGGCTTTAGAGAACAAGGAGGTATGCGTAGGCATATTCTTAGACATAGAAGGAGCATTTGATCGCACAACTTTTGAAGGCATTGACAATGCCTTAAAACACCATGGCATAGAATCAACCATTTGTAGATGGATACAAAATATGCTTAGGAGTAGAATGGTTATATCACAACTACTCGGAGATGAAATGATGATAACTACAACCAAAGGATGTCCACAGGGTGGAGTACTTTCTCCTTTGCTGTGGAGCCTTGTTGTAGACTCAATTCTAACAAAACTAAACGTTGGCCCATATTATACAGTAGGATATGCTGATGACCTAGTTATAATGGTAAACGGTAAATTTGTAGGCACAACAATAAGTGTAGCACAAAAGGCTCTGGGAACTGTTGAAGAATGGTGTAACTCTCAACATCTGTCAATAAACCCGAGTAAAACTTCAGCATTGCTGTTCACAAGGAAAAGAGACCTAACGGGACTGATCTCTTTAAAGTTATACGGGTCTGAACTACAATGGTCCACTGACGTAAAATATCTCGGTCTTACTCTAGATAAAAGCCTTACATGGAAACTACATGTTGACATGTTAATAAAAAGGGCAATAAGGGTATTTGCTATGTGTCGATCGGCATATGGCAAAACATGGGGACTAAAACCAACAGTAATGAAGTGGATATACAATACCATGGTAACGCCGATACTAACATATGGAAGTATTGTGTGGTGGCCACGGACTAAGCTTGATATCTGTAAAAAAGACCTAGCTAAGTTACAACGATTGGCATGTATGTCTATTTCAGGTGCCTTTAAAACAACACCGACGGCAGCTATGGAGGTACTATTAAATCTTAAACCTTTACACGTGATAATAGAAATGGAGGCAAGGAAATCACTTTACCGACTACGGAATAATAAAGAGTGGTATCCAAATATGCCCCAAACTATTCAC
Source organism: Monopis laevigella (assembly GCA_947458855.1). Taxonomy (NCBI): domain Eukaryota; kingdom Metazoa; phylum Arthropoda; class Insecta; order Lepidoptera; family Tineidae; genus Monopis; species Monopis laevigella. The sequence goes on from OX381592.1 coordinate 21,949,570, forward strand.
ACTAGGATGGAAACTGACAACAATCTCGATAGGATTCTTGAAATGTGCGCTGACAACATTTCGACTATTCGAATCTTTAAAAGGAACTACAAAACATATTTCCCGTCACGGGACGAATGGGAAAATGGTTCTAAACCCGACAGTAAATGTCAAAACTGGTATACTGATGGATCAAAGATGCAGTCAGGAACGGGTGCAGGAATACATACTAATGGTCATGATATTCATGTAAGCATGGGACATTACCCTACAGTTTTCCAAGCAGAACTGTATGCGATAATAGTATCTGCAAAGAAGATCCTAGACATGAGATCACATGGAGAAAACATAAATATTCTCAGCGACAGCCAAGCAGCACTTAAAGCTCTGAGCTCGTATGAGACCAGATCTGGGCTGGTTTTGGAATGTGTTAAACTGTTGAACAAAATCGGCAGGAACAACAGGGTAAGACTGGCCTGGGTGCCGGGACATATGGGTATCGAAGGCAATGAAAAGGCAGACCAACTTGCTAAAATGGGTTCGGAAACTCCCTTAATTGGACCTGAACCATTTATAGGCATACCCAACATAACAATCATTAATGCTTTAAAAAAGTTTGCTGAGGACAAACACACAAGATGGTGGTTAACGCAGCAAGGCCTTATACATTCCAAGAAATTCATTGGTATGAGGGCAATAGGCCTGGATAAGATATGGAAATTCAATAGAAGTCAAATAAGGCTACTGGTGGGAGTGTTCTCAGGACACTATACAACCAACAAACACCTCTATACTATAGGAGTAAGAGATGATCCCACATGCAGATTCTGTGGTAAGGAGCCCGAATCCATGCGGCACCTACTGTGCGACTGTGACGCTAGGGCCATCCAAAGAATAAAATACCTAGGACAGGCTTATCCGGATCCAGAAAGCTACAGGCTAATCGACCTTGGTGATGTCCTTAAATATGTCAACAACATATTTGGGGACGATACTGAGGTGTGTGGATAATAGGAATGGGGAACACACAAAAGATCCCAAAGGGTCGAAGTGTTTTTGACTGATGTCAACCCCAAAACCAATAAGATAAGATAAGCTAAGTATTATTCCTAAAATGTTTGAGAAGATTGTATATGATAATATATTTCCAATTATAAAACATGTTCTTATTAATCAGCAACATGGATTTGTTTCAAAGAGAAGCACAGAGATCAATCTTTGTGAATTACATAGCTGAGGCTATGGAAAATAGTTCCCAGGAAGACGTTGTGTATACCGACTACTCCAAAGCTTTTGACAAAATCAATCATTCATTATTATTACAAAAACTGGAAGCGGTTGGTATACATGGCGATCTGCTCAGGTGGCTTGCGTCATATTTACGGGACCCTAGTCAAGCGGTTACAATAAAGGGACACTGTTCTTCTTTTATTCCAGTGACATCGGGGGTTCCCCAGGGTTCTCACCTTGGTCCTCTGCTATTTAACCTCTTCATAAACGATATTAGTTCTGTTTTTGAAAATAGCAAGTTTACTATATGCCGACGATAATAAAAAAAAAAAATTGTTAAAACAACAACTGATTGCAGTTTACTACAAGATGATTTAAATCGTCCCAATTCCTACTGCCGAAAAAAACACCTCTATCTTAATCTAAAAAATGAAAATTGTTAAATGTTATTAACAGATTGTTGAAGGACTTCAAACGTCCTTCTACTTTGTTGGTACTGTATAATGCGTATGTTCGTTCTCTACTTGAGTATGCTTCCACAGTCTGGAATCCACAATACAATATGCACATAGATAGGATTAACAGGATTCAAAAAATATTCATAAAACAATTTAATTACAAGACTTTAAAATATGATCCTAAGAATATAAATTATTGTAATATTTTTAATCCACAATTACGAAGAGTCGAAAGAGATCAAATATTCTTATTCAAAGTTTTGCATAATTTAATGGACTCACCATATTTATTAGGTAAAATTATATATAGATGTCCCCGTAATGGCTCTCGAAGCAATGAATTATTTCAATTACCATTTTGTAAAACCAATTATATGATTAATACTTTTCCACACAGAGCTTGTGCTAAATACAATGAAAGATTCAATGATAGTGATATCCATCATCTCAACTTAAATAGTTTTAAGAGAAATATCTTGATAATCATTTCGCAATATAAAAATAATATATATCTCTTGATTCATATATTTACGTCACTTATATCAATATTAAAATGTAATGTTAGCCTAGATTATATTTCTAAATTATTCCTATTATAGTTTTAAATATGTTATACATTGTTTTAGGTGTAAATATTATATATATTTGTACATTGAAAACCTAACTGGAATATGTGTTAACTGGTATTGATTGTTTTGTATTTTATTTATCTAATTGTAACTGTATGTTTTCTTTTTTAATAAACAAACAAATAAGATATTTATTTTATTAGAATATATAACCAATATATTCAATAAAATAATAATGGCAGCCTAAATCGACCAAATACCCCCTATGTGCGACGCCGCATTCTTTGGTTTCTCTCGGGACCTGAGTATTTATTTATTTATTTATAAGTTTATTATAAAGCTAACAGCGATACAAGTAAACAAAATATATAACATTATAATAACAAGAAGTATGGCTATATAAAGCTTTTCAGATTATGTAAACTGATTAACATTTTTTTTTGTTTTTAACTCACTAAGTGTACAAATTAATTAAATATTAAAAGACATAATACATTACTTACCTACAGTAATATTAGAGTTAATAATAGTAACAAAAAAAAAAAAGTAATGAATATGTATAATTAATAGTTATTGATAGATAATAGGACACCTTTACTTTATATAAATATTTTTAGATTAAATTAAATTAATAACTTCCTTTCTAAAGGATGATTTTTTATTATATATAAAAGGATCAATGTCCGAAAATGTCTTGTTGTAATCGCGAGAAATACGTGAAAAAACATTATTAGAAGCATAGCTTGTGTGATGCTGCGGAACACTAAACAAAGAGGTGTGACGGGTGCGGCGGCGCGGTGTGCACAGTTTTAGACCCGCTACCAACTCTGGACTATCCAAGCGTCCCTGAATCACATCATAAAGAAAACACATATCCAGAGTAGATTTCGTCTTTCTTCGAGTGTTAATAACTCATGTTTACGACAGCTTTCAATATATGAGCTTGAAGAAGCCCTAGATAGATAGTTTAGGTGCTTTATGAATGTCTTCTGGATACCTTCCAGACTATTCCTATATATTGCATATTGGGGGGACCACACAGGGCAGGCGTATTCAAGAACGCTTCTCACGTAAGCAATGAAAACAGTTTTTACTACAAATAGGTCGTTGAACGGCTTACAACTACGCAGGACGAATCCCATATTTCTATATGCCTTGCATACAACTGAGTCAATCTGTTCTGACAATAACATCTTTGAATCAAATAACACACCTAGATCTCGAACCGTGTTTGTTCTGTTGATGGGTATGTTATTAAAGTTATATAGAAATTTGATGGGATTCGTCCTACGTGTAAAGCTTATACATTGACACTTATTTACATTAATATTTATGTTGTTTTTATTATAGTATTTATGTAATGTATTTAAATCATCTTGCATTAGTTTGCAGTCATCAATGTTTCGAATTTTGTAATATATTTTTTTATCGTCAGCGTAAAGAAGATGAGAAGAGTATTTAAAACAGTTTCCTATGTCGTAAAGAAAAACGTTGTAAAGAAGCGGACCGAGATGCGAGCCCTGTGGGACTCCTGTTGGTACTTGTATAAATTCCGATCTATAACCACCCATTACTACTGCTTGTGATTGGTTTTTCAGATAGGACTCCATCTAAGGAGTTTACTGTGTATTCCAAGGCACTGTAATTTCTGAAGCAGAATGACGGATCAACACGATCGAAAGCTTTTTCGAAGTCCGTGTAGATCACGTCGACCTGCCCACCCCTCTCCATGTTTCGCAAAATAAAACTGGAGAAACTAGCAAGATTCGTAATAGTGGATCGGTTTTTTAAAAATCCATGTTGAGTTATAGGAATACCTTGGGTGACAACCGGATAAATAGCGTCGTAAACAAACTTTTCGAAGACTTTACCAATAGTATTTAAAATCGATATCCCACGATAATTTTCTATTATAGATTTGGATTGCTTTTTATGGATTGGTACTATGTGAGCCTTTTTCCAGTGATCAGGGTAAATACCTTCGACAAGAGATTTGTTAAAAATAATACCTATAGGAAGGCAAAGAGCTTCAGCACAGTTATACCGAAATATATGGGGTATATTATCACTGCTAGCTCCCTTATTTAGATCTAATTTAAAAAGAGATTTTCTTACCATGTCTGTAGATATGTATGTTTTACTAATAGAGTCATTTGCCACATTAGGGGGTGGGGATAGAGTATAATTATTGTTGGGTGTACCAAAAACACTATAAAAAAATATATTAAACGCGTCGCACATACTTTTACCATCGGTATATGATTTGTTGTCGAATGTCATTAATCTTGGTTAATTGGAACCCCCTCTCATTGCCTTAATATAGGATCATATCTTTTTAGGATTGTGTTTTAAAGAATCCTGCATAGATGTTGTATATTTTTTAAAACACGCATCTCGAATCCGACGCTCTCTGGACCGTAATAAAGCAAATTGATCGTAATCTAAAGGATTTTGAAACTTTTTCCAAAGTTTGTGTGCTTTATTTTTTTCTTTATTTATTTTAATTAGTGCTGGGCTAAACCAAATGGGATACCTATTATTTTTATTGTTATTGCGACTTAGAGGAACAAAGTTTGAAACAGATATATCAATATAGTTATAAAAAATATCTAAAGCGTCATTCGTTAATTCGTTATTGAGAATTCTACTCCATTCAATATCAGATAAGTATCTGTTAATTTTATAATAGTCTGCTTTCCTAAAGTTGCGTGTTTCTTTATTAGCTTCGACAAGGGGTGTGATGTAAAGATCGTTGACATCAATGGAGATGCAGCGGAAGATTAGAAAATGCGAGATAGAGAACATTTCCTTTGTGGTTGTATAACTGATTATACTGCGAAAACCCTATAAAACTCATTTCCTCTATCAAACGCATACCGGCATTTATAACTTCAATTGGCCCTTTTTTTAAATGTGAATGCGTATTACCATTCCACTGTATACATGGTAAGTTAAAGTCACCTATAAGTATATAATTATGACTTGGATTGTTATTAAAAGTCATATGGACTGATGCCAGGATAGTATCTATATCGAGGGGGATGCGATGGGGGTCTGGCGGGACGTACGCTGCTACGATATGGAGATCCGGTGCGGACACACGAGCTTTACCGCCAAGCGCCCGAGCCGGAATAGTCACCCACATGAGCTCAGTGTTGCCCTCATTGATGATACGGCGCAGCGCACCAAGATCTTGACTAATAGCAATCAACACCCCACCACCCAATGTCTTGCCGCTCGCTACCGGGTGCCGATCACGCCTAAATACCTCGTAGCGACTATCGCATATTTCTCTGTCTAGTGTACCTTCGTGCAACCAAGTCTCGGTCAGTATAATAATGTCATAGCTGTTGATAAGAATATTGTTATATAACTGTAAACATTTAGTACGTAAACCCCTAACATTTTGATAAAATATACCTAAACTTTTATTACACATCTTGGTTGAGACTAAGACTGATACTATATTTAAACATATATAGAGGACAGTGTGTAATTAAGATTTGTAAAACTACATCACTAAATGACTTAATGTTAATATTCCTGTGACACCCGTCACAATAAAATAATACCCGCATATAACTATTCGATGTACAAATCGTAATGAATACGCAACCTCAAAACAAACATTTGAGCCGTACGCTTATTTTGATACTTTATAATGAACATAATTAAATACATAAGTTTTTTTAAATATTAGTGATATTCGCCGTTTATAACAGCCAATAAAAAATCATTAATAATTTCATTTCGCAAAGAGTACAGACTAATCCCTACATAAAAGCGCAGTCGAGAAAGTAATCGCCAATAAACGTATATAAGTACAAAATATTTATATGCTACGCCTATTAAGGTCACCCTATTGTCACGCATTATATATCTTAGTAATATTGATAGACCAAATCCCATATATATGTTCCTAAAAAAATAAACACAAAAAACTATACTCACGACAATACTCCTATTTATTTCGCTAGATGTGTTACAACAAGACATTATACAGACTATAAAAAATAAATTGACACAGACTCCGTGTAAATAAGGCATGCACAAATTAAAAAACAATAAATATACATCAAGTATTTGTTCATACTTAGTTCCAATTAGGAATAAGAGACTATACCAAAAATAATTATAAACTATCAAAGTATGATTGGTGTCCTCAATCAATAAAAAGTATTTAAAAAAGCATGCAATTTTTAAAAATAATATTAAATAATTCTTTTCAAATCTTCTTCTGTTCTCATTTGAAAAACCGGAGAAGTATCGTTTTTTCGTATATAGATCCTGCAATTTTTTGTCCAAATGTATTGATACTGCCTAATCTTTGCTATTTCTTTGCATTTTTTTAATAGTTGTTTATTGTAAAATGTTAAATGTTCATTTATATATATAGGTTTAGATTCACCAACAATTTCTAGATCCCTTGTGTTTACACGGCATTTTCGTGAATGAGATAATATTTTGTCCTTGGTTAATCTTGTATTAAATTTTGCAATCGTCACTCTGGGTCTACCTTGTTGTTTGATCTTGGGAGTCACTCTGTTAATTTGAATAATTTCTTCCTCCAATAAGTCCAATCCAATCTTTTTTCCTATTTGTAATATATATTTCCTCAAGTTTTCACTGTTATACTCAGGTATAAATTCAATATTATTTAACCGGTCTCGTTGGTTATTTGAGTTGATCTCAATTTTCAGTGCCCTATTTTCACTCTTTACTTCTTCAATAGCCACCCTCATTTCTTTTATCATTCTTGTATCAGAATCTAACTTTTCAGCGGTTTTTTCAATTCATTATATTGCATGTTATTATGGTCTATGGCTTTTACTATATCTTTATTTTCCACCTTTATCCTCTCGTAATCCGATTTAATTATATTCATTTCCTGTTTTAGTTGTATTGAAGACTCTTTAAGGCTAGTAATGTCATCCTTTATTTCTTGCATGGATTCGTTCATATCTGATTTAAAGTTTCCATAATCTCCGCTGATAAAGTATGAAAAGCTTCCAGCAAAACGTCGTCATGCTTTCTCTTACGCTTAATGGATAGGTCTTCTAATGAAGACCTTTTAGTTTTCTCCGATAGATCATTATCGGAACTACATTTCTTTACAGGAGATCGTTGCATCGACATTTTTATTTAAATATAGGTATAAAGAAATTAAATTAAAAGTACTCAGAAATATAAAATAGTTATAGGTACGTATTAAAAAAGCCCAGTGTTATGATCCGGACTCCCTATCCAAACAAGACTGGCCATCTATAAATCATACATCCGGCCCATCCTCACATACGCAGCGCCAGCATGGTAGGCGTTATGTGCGGATGCTAAAATTAATCAATTAGAGGCCCAGCAGAATAAGTGCCTGCGCACCATATACGGTGCGCACAATTTTATGCGCAACGACTCGCTGCGACGAGACCTCCGGATGGAAACACTGGACGACTTCGTTGTCAATTAGGCGTTTTATTATTTTTCTAGCGTGCAGATGCGTCAGACCACCCACACATACGGGACCTAGCCCCTCTGCACTCGAGACCACCGGATGCCATACGACGACTACCGCGCGACCTGGTATCGATCGCGAGCGGTGAGAGCGGAAGCGGTTCGGGGAGCGAAAGCGACTCGAACGGCTAAAGTGATCGCTGCGAGTGGTCGATTAGTACACAGATTTACCACAAAGTCCTCATCATCACACCTTAGACCAACTATAAGGTCACCAAAGACCTATCTATGGTTAGCGAACAGCTACTACTGTAAAGAGACCACAATCTCGTCACAGTTGCCCATCTCCTGTTGGGGGGACAGAGAAGACTAGATAGTATAGTAGTAGTCAGGAAAAAGCAGTTCAATTCGACAATCCGGTACGTGAAGTACACTCCTGAGGCTTGGTCCTGGGTCCCCTGAAATGGGACTATGAAGAAACCCTGCCCGAACATTGCCCGATGGAAAAATACTGAAGAAATGAAGTTTCATTGAACTGATCGCCGACCAAACGGTGAACAGCCCTCTTCCTCCAACCGGCGTCTCGCACAAATGTGCGCCCATCGATACATTTTTATATCAAAAATTAAAAAGTGAGCAAAATAAATAGTTGTTGTGTCCTTTTAGTTACATCGGGCAGTCTGTCTTTTTTTAAGTAGGGTTATACTGTCTTATAAAATTCCCAACAGTGAATATATATGGCCAGATTAATAATCGTTTCTAAGCTAAGCCATTGCTAATGCTTGGCCGATGTTCCAAGCAATGTCTCAGGCTAAACAACGACTATTAATCCGACCATTAGTGTTCTGACAGAGAAATAGAAAAAAAGCGACGCGGAGCCCTTTCACACACGCGATCGCCCGCACAATGACGGCTTGTCATGGATTTTGTATGGAGATTTCTGTCTGGCAAATTTTGTAAATTATTTTATTAAAATTTGTTTTGGAAAATATAAATTCATTTTTTATTAAAATAATATTTGGGGGGATATATCAATCTCTTCATATATTTCAAGTTAAAGAGTTACTATTTGCATAATAATAGTTGTCTGTGAGTATTGAGTAAATTTCTTTAACAAACATTTTAATAATCAAACGAACTTACCTGTAAATAAAGTTCGATTGAAATTATACATCGTAGTCTCTCCGAAGACGATGGAAGTTCACAATGTAGTATCGATTCGATGCTAGCGGCGTCACATAAGTTTTAAGTAAATTAAAAAGCAATAAAGGTTTTGGAACGCATCCTCCACTGTCGCTCTGCACTCCCGCGCATTGAAGTGTCATTCGTTTCGGATGCTGCTCCAGATTCTACAACGCTTATGGGGTAAAGAAAATGATTAAGGGAGGGTGGGTTCCATCGTCTTCGGAGAGACTACGAGGTATAATTTCAATCGAACTTCACTACAGGTAAGTTCGTTTGATTATTAAATTATAACCTCATAGGTTCACAATGTAGATGTTCAAAGTAAAGTTGTAGAATCAGTCTTTATTTTACTAATTAACAAATATTATTATATATACTCGTACACTAGGCTAAAGTTGTAGGCAAAAAATATGAAAAGTCTTAAGAAAAAACTATCTATGTATTATTAAAATTACTGCTCCACAAAGCTTAAAGAGTTATGCCCAATGTAAGAATTGGGCAGTTACTAAACCACCAAAAACATGTTGAACTGGCCAGTCCAACCAGTCGTTCTTCTTATTTAATCATTAGTTTAATTGCTCAACTGCTTAAAACTGCTGATGTGGCAGCATGTCTGTAAATTTAGTAATGTTGATGCCATTATCTTCTGTTTTTTTTTTTTTTTTAACTTTAGCCGATTGTACTGTTACAACATGTGAGGTTGTTCAAAATGATTAGTTTGTCTCTCTTTCTTAAACGTTTTGCTAGATTTTTAATAATTGATTACACCTGAGCAGTGTAATCAATTATTAAAAATGCTAATACATTAGGTCTAGAATTAAAGCAAGACAGAGTTATAAAAGGCAGACGCCTATTTAGGCCCAGATGAGTTTCGAAATTTCATAATTTTTAAAATATTAATACTCCGATAAATTTTAATTTCATTAATTAATATTTATTAACCCCAAAATTATGCTCTTTATCCGGAAAGGCCAAAAAAAAATTTATAAAAAGATAAAAAAAAAAGTTTTTTTAGAACATTTTTTAAGATTATTCAGGTCTGTGTAACTTTTTTTTTTTTTTTAATAATCAACAACTATTGACAAATCCCACCCGAGTATATTCATATTTTAGCCCTAAATCATAGTTGGGAGGAACCCTTAGTTTTTTTGATTTTATTGTAAACACCCACTTTGGGTCCTACATACAATGTAAAAGCAGATCTGGTATTGATAAATCTAGAATAGAGATATACCTTGCTTGGTATTTTTCTGGTAAATAAGTAATTATATTAATTACATTGCTTATTTAAGCATTATATTTCTTATTTATATACACCGCCATATATGGAAAATATTATCTGACAAAGACCTTTACCTAATATTAACTGCCTTGGCATTCAAACCCCTATTTATATATATTTATTCCTGGCTACCAACCAAGCTAACTAACAGGGATAGGTGCGGTTATCTGGAAATGCACAAGGTAATTAATTTTGTATCCGGGAGAATTATTGACAGTGATAAAAACTCTATCACCAGGTTTCGTAAATAAAGGATCCCAAGGTTGAGTACCAATATAGTACAATAACTATTCTATTTACACTGTCTGTATCATTTCAAGGGTTAGGCAAAATCATATAGAGTGGGTTTTTTTTTTACCATTGGTAGTAATTCTTGAACAAACAAAATTTTAATTTATTCAACAGGTTCAATGGCTCCTACATTCTATAATGTTTAAATATATTGCAGGTTTAAATTTTTTTAAGTTTTCTCGGTTCTATCTGCCCTATGCATTCCTGTTAAAGCAAGGAGGGGCCCACCAGTTTAAAGATGGATGATTGAGGGTCTCAGGGAGATTTAGTTTGGTTATTTGTCCATTTTTGGTTGGTAGTACACAGCTTCTGACTGGATCTTTGAACAGTCCTAGCTGTTTTTATTATTTCTAATAGGTCACTTCTAAACACAAGAGCATCTGGATTTCTGTGAAGACATTCAAGTTTTTATTAGAGCAGATATCAAAAAACCTCTTAGAATGTATTGCACAGCAGTTTGACTGCCTCATGAAGACATTTAATAACTAAATTGTAATTTATTAAATGAATATATATTATTTATTTTCTTTTGCAAGTGAAAATGTAGGACCTTAATAGTGCTACTTTGCTGATCTTATATTACTATGTATAGAGGAATGTACAAAGGATGTCTTCTGGTCTGTTTTAGTTGGCCCCAGTACAGCAAATATTCTACATTTATTTTGGGTTAAAGTATGTATATTTTCCTGTATATGAGTTTCTAGTAAAGACTGTTAAGTTTTCACAGAATCTGCTATATAAAATTCTGATTGTCTTGTAAAATATTTTTGGTTCATTTAAAATTGAAAATGAATAAAAGTTTAGTAGGTATTCTGAATTACACTACTAGGTTTATTATAAATCATTGTCATTCAATACTCTTAACAGTATTGCAATGAGATCACAAATTCTGCTATATAAAATTCTGTGTTGTAAAATATTCTTGGACTTAATTGATCCTGAAGATGCAGGTATAAATTGTTTTTATCAATTACATAAAAATATTTTTATGAATTACTTACCTACATTTATGTATTTTTATTTTTTATAATTCACAGCACCAGACTGATTATAAAAGACATTCAATACTCTCAACAGTATTGCAATGAAATTGTTATTATTATTTTGAACATATTTAGCTATATAAAATTCTGACTGTGTTGTAAAATATTCTTGGACTCAATTGATCATGAAGATACTTACATAGCATTATGGGTGCCTTACGGCGGCCGAGACCGCCTCGACGGCCCCAGGATACCCAGCGGAGGGTTTTTTATTCCCACCTCGTATGGTATGAGTCTTACAGTACTAGACTCGTTACAGAAGTCATTCAATACTCTGATTCAGTATCGCAATGATATATAAAAATGAACTTTTAATGTGAAAATTATTCTTACCTCTTAACAGTAAAGCAATGGCGAAATATCTAACCATATACATTCCCAAAGAATGTCCCAGGTTACAAAAATCATTCAATACTCTCATTCAGTATAGCAATGAAATAAAGTTTTTCTTTTTTTCTTTCTTTCCTTTCAATGATATATAACATTCTAAAGCAATGGCGAAATATCAAACCATATACATTCCCAAGGAATGTACCAGGTAACAATATGTATTTCTCAACAGCACAAAGTTGATTACAATAATAGTTGAACGTTATGTATTTTCGATAGGATTATAATAAGACGAATAGAAACTCACCTTTGGTTTCATGATCGCTTTGAGCGAACCATTTCTTCACCATTTTAAAGAGTTTCCTTAATTTTTTTTTTCTTGTATTTGAAACTATTCTCATATTTTCTTTTTCCCATTTTTAATGCTGAAACACAACTTAAAATAACTAAATCAACTAGAAAAAAATCAAATATTTTTTGTAAGATGCGACGCCAACTTGACATAAGAAACGAATGACACTTCAATGCGCGGGAGTGCAGAGCGACAGTGGAGGATGCGTTCCAAAACCTTTATTGCTTTTTAATTTACTTAAAACTTATGTGACGCCGCTAGCATCGATTCGATACTACATTGTGAACTTCCATCGTCGAGGAGAGACTATGAGATTATAGTTTCCGTTTTGTAGTTCTAGATTTTCAGAATACAGCCTTAAATTAATACGTTTTTTTGAATTCCTTTATCAGGATATTCTTATATTGACATTTTAAAGATAAAATTTGCATGTGCACTCACCGCGCCGGCAGCAGGCCGGGCGCCGCCGCCGCCGCCACCAGCGCGTTGCCGGCGGCGTACACCACCATCAGGTACAGAATGCTCCTGCAAACACACGAGCCTTACTACTCTACTCACAATACGCTAAAGTAGCGTTCATTACTTAAACAACACTGCTGGGGCCTGAGTTGTACTGAATTCCAATTCAGTACAAAGGTAAATTTTGACACTTTTTGCTTGGGATAAAATTATATATAGAATTAGGTCACTATTGTTTTTTTTTTACATTTCCTATAAAGCAAAAAAGGAGCAATCGTTGTTTAGTGGAATTGACGCGATCGATAAGCGAGGTGCGACTTACTTGTACTTGCCGAGATAGTTGTCCGCGAGGACGCCGCCCGCGATCGGGAACAGGTACACCAGCATGCTGAACGCGTGGTAGACCTCGGTGGCGCCGTCGTCGGAGTAGCCCAGCTTGCTCCGGAGGTACAGCGTGAGGAATGCTGCAACACCGCCCACCCACCATTAGGGGATCTTCCGCTAATCAAAGTTGGGTTGGATGGTGATGATCTTTTTAGAAACTTCACAAAAACCAGTTTAAAATAAAACTAATTAACGTTTTATATTTTGTATATATCCGACATTTTAATAAGGGAAGCAAAAATAAGGTAGAATTTTTACGCAATATAATAATAATAAGAGACATAATTTAATCGTATTCTTTTGTGTACAAAAGCTAGTTTATAAATATTTATGGAGTAAAAATGTAGTAGTATACATATCCAGCGGATTTCCTCTCCTTTGAAGGTCATTGCAGTGGTGGCGCGTGTGCCGGGTTCTGGTCTGCGCCCTAAGGGCCTGGTTGAGCAGAAGGATGGCTGACACATACGTTACGTCCGTGATCGGGTGCTGCTGTAAGGGCCTTGGATCTCCGCTGGGCACGGATCGTTTGATTGTTATCATATATGGAACCAGTTATGTAGCGTGTGTTCGGTTGTTTTTCTTTTCTCCCGCAAGAACAATGGTTTAATAGTTCACTATCTGTTTATGTTTTATTATATTTTCAACATTTGTCTGTGGAGGAATGGGGACCTGGCCAAGTGCACACATGGACCTTATATATACTTTTTTTTTTACTTTTCATAAATGCCTGTAAAGGTTTACATGATATAAATATTGTTGTCTTTAAGGGAGGATTTTATGACTAATACATGTATTTATAATCATAGTAATGGTTTGTAACGAGTAATTAAGTGTCAGCACTATTTATTTATTTATTTAAATTCTTTATTGTGCAAAATTGTACATAGGCGAGCCTAATACCTTAGGTATTTTCTACCAGCTAACCTTTGAGAGAGTAAAATATGCTTAGGGTGCAGAACTTTCGATAGAAGGATATACATATAATTTTAACAATGATGCATTAGATGCATAACAATACTTAAACTACTTAAATACTGTATATAATATAATAAATGTAATACATAAACATACATACCATACCAAACAAAAATTGTCACGAGGATCAGCACTATGATGGTTATTGTTATACGATCCCGTCAACAAGCGTTGCTTTTATAGTCAGTTTGGTCACCAGCTCCGAACATCACATGGAAGAATCTCACCTCTCATCCCGGAGTAGGAGAACCGCTCGCAGAACTCGGTCAGCACGATGACGATCACGATGCGCGGAAACCGCTCCGACCCCGCACCCTGCAACGTTCACACACACTTACACACTTACACACACACACACGCCACACACACAATGAGCGGGAACCGCTCCGATCCCTCCCCCTGCAACGTGCACACACACTTACACATACACACACACACACACACGACACAAGCCACACACACGCCACACACTCGATGCGGAAGAACTGCTCTAACTTCTCACCCTGCAACGTGCACACACACTTACAGTTTACACACACACACACCACATACACGATGACGATCACGATGCGCAGGAGCCGCTCCGACCTCGCAGCCTGCAACATGGGCACACACACACACATACCACAACACAATGACAATCACGATGCGCGGTAATCGCTCTGACCACATACACTGCAACGTGTCACTTACGCATACATACATACACACACACACACACACACACACACACTGCAACATGCATACACATTTACACACAGAGGCATACACACACACACCATACACACAATAGGCGGGAACCCCTGCAACGTGTACACTCACTTACGCATTCACACACAAACGCGCACACACACGCACACACACACGCACACACACACACACACGACACACACCACACACTGCAAGTGCACATACATTTACACACACACCATACACATAATGGGCGGGAACCGCTCCGACCCTTCTACTTGCAACGTGCACACATACTTACACACACCACACACACCATGACGACCACGATGTGCAGAAACCGCTCCGACCCCGCAGCCTCCAACGTGCACAGACACTTACTCATACACACACGATGACTATCACGATGCGCGGGAACCGCTCCGACTCCGCAGCCTGGAACATGCAAACACACACACCACACACTCTATGCGCAGGGACCAGTCGTACACACACGCACACACATCCACACACACAACAACAAAGACACCTACTGGATTCTTCACACTGGAATATTCTACAACAGTTTTACTTGTCTCCATTGTATTTAATTTAAATGATATTTATATTTGTAAATTTTATGAGATATAAAGGCTGTTCCTAGGCCACATATTTATGTTTGACTGACATTGGATACAATTATAACAAAGATAATATAATTATTTAAATAACGTTTAGTAAATCAACAAAGAATTAAGTCGGGCAAACATAAATAGCTACGTTTATCTTACCGGCGCCGCCGATCCTCACTAACTACTCCAAGAAGGATTGCACATAGAAGGCGTCTGTATATATAAAATAATATAAAAAGCAATGTCAAATTTTCTTTATATACGTGGTGGCCGAGTTGGTTAGACCTTGGACTTAAAGTCCCTGGTTCGAATCCCGGTATGTACCAATGAGTTTTTAATTTAAAAAAAAATTGTACATTTGTTTGACAACACCACTATAGTGCCTCGGAGAGCACGTTAAGCTGTCGGTACCGGTTTCACTATACCAACTTGTGAAACTGTTTATAGGTGGGTTAATGAGTCTATTCAAAACATCGCGACGAGCTAGCCACTTGTTCGGTGTAGACTCATACCATCGGCTACGACAAGGTGGGATTAAAACCCCTCCGCTGGGTACCCTGGGGCTGTCTAGGCGGTCTCGGGCGCCGTAAGGCACCCGTGATGATATGTGTGTAATGACAAATTTCGTGAGGGGTGACTAGAACAGGTTGGCTCAGTGGTTGAGTAGGTACCTTGCTGCGAAAGCGAGGGTCGTGTGTGATTTAGTTCCTGCCTTCTAAAGGCAAGTGAGGTGCGTAAGCCGATGAGTGTAGCTATTTATAATTAATGTTAAACAGCACTTGATACCCTGCGCCGGCTGCGATACGTAGCTACTTATTACAATAATTATATTAAATTATTTAACTTTAAATTTTAGGTAGGTAATGTAACACATAATTATTTGTGTTCCATTTTAACTATAACCCTTATCCTAATTTAATTCTTTGAATAATTGAACGATAATATAAAATGTTGGTGAGCTCTTATAATTTCCTATCATTTTGCCAGTTGAGAGTACAAAGACGTTTTTTCCTTACATGGTTTCAATTTACCTACTATTAAAAAATCCAAGGTAGACAGGAGACGTATTAGTGGAATTCCTGAAATGTATGTGCCTGGAGCCTTGCCCTTCGCACTTGCATGATATGATGTGACGAAGTCCTACCTACAGGTCATAAATTGGCTGTGAGATAGAAACAACGTACATAGAATAAAAAAATAAAATTATATTAAAATAAACCTAGCTATTAACAAAATATTAGAAGAAGAGCGAGAGAGTATAATAAGAGAGAGGGTTCTATCAACATCCAGATTATGTCATGGGAAGAATGCTACTGCCCTGATTATGCGATGATCGGGGAGGGCATCATCCAACGTCCTTCAGTGGCAGGCCAGGCTCCGGGCAGCGGTCGGTTATGGCCGGCTATGGCAGGCCGTGATCTGCTGAGCAGACGGTGTCCAGGCTCCGGAAGAAGAATCCAGGCTATGACCAGCTGGGATGTCTGAAGACGGTAGCAGACAGGGCTTCAGGAAAAAAAAGTTCCAGGCCAGGTTCTGCCGTAGTTGTTTGTCTCCCTCGACTCGATTCTCCACCTCGGACTTTATTCCTGGAATCATTTGAAGGGAAGCCTAAGCATACTGCTTCCAGCCCTCGTTGTCTTCAGTTTTTGGCAGGGCAGCAACAATAATTGTGCATTGCGTAAAACTGCAGGACGGAGGCTGGGGTGGAGTGCTAGACTGACGCACGGACACAGTACAATATTTATATAAATTCTAGTGAACCCTAAAAACGTCCCTATGAAAGTACTGTATAATTAACTCACCAAATTAATGTTGGAACTCCGAACTTTGTGCGTCACTATTATATATTTTTGTAACTAACAAATTATTACAAACACACACTCGCGATCTTAGTAATTTATCAAATGGCCTGCGGTACTCTGACCGCGGCCTATTTATGTTAATTTTGAAGTAATAAGTTACTTTTAAACTACCTGCCTCTTTTGCAGTTTGCACTTTTGCAAAGGGTAATTTTAAATTCTAAACTATCCGTTCCGTTACAATGACGTAGGTAACATTAAAACTGTTCCATTCGACTCAGATTGAATTTTTAGTGAAGGAAATTATGACGTTGTCCTACCGACTGAAGATTTATGGGGGCTATCTGTAAAAGCTATCGAATCAATTATTCCTACTATAGGACCGATTCCGATTATTCCTACTAGATGAAGGAATTTTTCCCGACCTTATGAAAAATAGTAAAATAGTTCCCATATCAAGTCCGGCTGTAAGACAGATCCAAATAATTATCGCCCT
This sequence comes from Monopis laevigella, assembly GCA_947458855.1. Lineage (NCBI taxonomy): Eukaryota > Metazoa > Arthropoda > Insecta > Lepidoptera > Tineidae > Monopis > Monopis laevigella. Next base: position 21,967,151 of record OX381592.1, read on the forward strand.
GTTTCTGTCCTGCCAGCCTTAAGTAAAATATTCGAAAAAATACTTCTTGGTCAGCTGTTAAGTCATTTTAATACTCATAAATTGTTACATGATCAACAGTACGGGTTCACAAAAGGTAGAAACACAACAAATGCCGGTACAAGATTGATTACTGAAATAATTGACGCTTGGGAAAATTCTCAGGATCTCGTTGGCGTTTTCTATGATCTGTCTAAAGCGTTTGATTGTGTTGACCATCAAACTTTGTTAGATAAGCTGGAATTTTATGGCATTCGCGATTTAGCTTTAAATCTAATAAAGTCCTACCTTTCTAATAGAACTCAAGGTGTTAATATTGATGGTTGTGTATCAGACGGAACCCTTGTAAAGATGGGTGTCCCCCAGGGATCAATTTTAGGCCCATTCCTGTTCCTAGTATACATCAATGATCTTCCACATATGGTACAGGAGATGGCACAGATAGTGCTATTTGCTGATGATACATCCCTACTTTTTAAAGTTAGTAGGAAGGATAATATATTATCGGCAGCAAATGACACTCTGGAAATGGTTTCAAAATGGTTCACGGCAAATAATTTAGTTTTAAATGCAAAGAAGACTAAGTGCCTGAAATTTACTTTGCCTAATGTATCTAATATCAATGCCACAGTGAAGATAGGTGGTACTGACCTGGAATTTGTTGACTCCACTGTGTTTTTAGGGATCACAGTCGATTCCAAACTACAGTGTAAAGCTCACCTTACTTCTTTATCCAATAGACTGAGCTCTGCTGCATATGCAGTCAGAAAAATCAGAAAGTTAACTGATGTTGCAACAGCCAGACTAGTATACTTCGCCTATTTTCACAGTATAATGACATATGGTCTTATAATGTGGGGATCTGCGGCAGATATTGATACTATATTTATTCTACAGAAAAGGGCCATTCGGGCAATATATAACATGAAAGCTCGTGATTCTCTTCGAGAAATCTTTCCTATGATTGATGTACTGACACTACCATCTCAATATATTTATGAAAATTTATTGTACGTTAGGAAAAACTTAAATATGTTTAGTAAAAATGGCGATAGACATAATTTAAACTTAAGAAACATAGATAAAATCGATATACCAAAGTTTAGACTGCAAAAAACTAATAAATGTTTCGTCATTAACAGTTTAAGGTTATTTAATAAATTACCTAAAAGCATTATAGATCTGAGTGAAATAAAGTTTAAAAATTGTATAAAACACATATTAATCAATAAGGCTTACTATAGTGTAAAAGACTATCTTAACGATAAAGACGTCTGGATCCGTCCTGATATGCAACTGAGGTCTCGCAACTAGTGAACAAATAGCTTATGTAGAATCTACCCTAGTCTAGTAGGTATATAATGTCCGATATTGTAATAATTTTATATTACATAATTTATTTTCATTACATTATGTAAATTTTGTCTTTGGATAAGGTAATCATTGATGATTACCTACTTATTTATACTTAATTTATACTAATACTATACTGTGTAGTTATGTACATTGGTACCGTAACAAATAATCTGCCATAGGGTGTTCTACGCATGCTGATCAGTGGGGTGCATTTTGAGTATGTTACTGTATATATATTATATATGTGTATGCTATATAGCATAAGTCAATCAATAGCTGTACCCCTCTTTTAGTTTGTGTGAAGCACTAGAGTTTTTTACTTGCTGGTTTCTTTTTCTTCGGGGTGTCTCTGAGGGGATCGACTTTACAGTTAGTGTTTATGCCCTTAAAAATACCGATCCTTATACCTTTACTTATATGTGATTGGTTACTTAGCTTTTATTTACAGCAAATATTTAAGGCATGGATATGGTCGGTGAAGTTGGTCGCCTTGCTGGCTCTCTTGTATGGCAGATAATGATTGACAGGTCAATGGAATCAGCTAACCACCTAGTCTTACACTAGTTGGTTATGTAGTGTGTGTTCGGTTCGGTAGTAATTTTCATATTAAGATTTCCATTCCATCGTGTCTAAGTTCAATTAATATTTGTCGTTATTGTGTTAATGAATAGCTGCCTAACCAAACGCACTCTAAGACCTCATTGTTAAACTTTTTTTCTTTTTTTTTTGACTATTCATAAATATCTGTAAAGATTTACATGAAATAAATGATTTTGACTTTTGACTTTTTTTTTTTTTTGACGATCGGTGATAGCGTTTAGTGTGCTCCAGGGATCAGCCCGTGGCAGACCAGGCTCCGCAGATGGGGACCAGGTAGCGTGCCTGTCCAGGTTGGGGCTCAGCTATGCAATGCTGAGGCGACTGATTTGTCTTGAGGTGACAGTAGTAAACCAGGCTCCGAAAAAGGTCCAAGCTTGGATCTACCCGTGGCGTGACTTCAGCGGTGGTTTCTCCGCCCCTGACTTGGTTTCTCCACCTCGGACCCGGTTTCTCCACCTCGGACTTGGTTCCTGGAATCATTCGAAGGGAAGCCTAAGCATACTGCTTCCAGCTCTCGTTGTCTTCAGTTTTTGGCAGGGCAGCAACAATAATTGTGCATTGCGTAAAACTGCAGGACGGAGGCTGGGGTGCAGTGCTAGACAGACGCACGGACACAGTACAAATATTTATATGAATTCTAGTGAACCCTAAAAACGTCCCTATGAAAGCACTGTATAAATTAAAGTTGGAACTCCGAATTTTGTGCGTCACTATTATATATTTTTGTTTAACTTATATAAGTTAACTTATGTAGAACTTATAAATTACTAACTCGCGATGTTAGTAATTTATCAAATGGCCTGCGGTACTCTGACCGCGGCCTATTTATCTAAAATTTAAAGTAAGTAATACGTTACTTCGAATTCCACGTTGATAATATTAATCTGCCTGCCTCTTTTGCATTTTGCACTTTTGCAAAGGATACTTTTAAATCATCTAAAAACCTATTGTTCATATTATTATGCAACCCTAAGTACCACATGCCGTACAATAAATTCATTGCCCCTAGATAGAAGGAAATTTACATTTTGCGTGCCCACCTGTCTACCTACTATTTTAAATATTATTTTATGCTCAGAATGTTTCATGAACTTAAATATAATTAAATTACGTTTACAAATAACCTTATAATTATAATATATTTCATATATACACAAATTCATTCACATTGCATTTCACAAAACTTAATTTTCATATAAAGGTGCTTTTACACTGACCGACTTATATTTAATAATAAAAATACAAAAAGTTATTTTAATTTGTTCCTACTTTAATTTATTTTTGTGTTTTATTATTTTTATTTAGTGTAATATTATATAGAAATGGGTGACGAGATTGAAATTTCTGATCTCACCTCACGCCGTGAGCATGTGTTCCGATTGTTGCGGAATTTGTATGGTAATGGCAAATCTATGGCTACAGATAAAACTAAATTACCTCAATTTCGTGCTAGATTTAAAAGTATCGATAAATTAAAAGAAGAATTAACTGGGCAAATTAATTTAAAATCAAAAAAATATATTCCTAATTTTACTATCGACAATCAAAAACTAAATGCCTTTGATGAATTGTATTATGGGATTGTTGCCATTTCTGAAACTATTCCACACACACCGGCAGAATTAGCGGAACACAAACAAAAGGAGAGCATAAAATAATTAGCTTTATTTTTAAACAAATAATAATTATACATGAAACAACAGCTAAATTAATATGTTTTGACATTAATTTGCAACACCATACTTTAAAAAAAAACTAAACAAAATGCATTTTTCTTAGATTTCGTAGTGACAGAGAAATAGTTGAAAATTTTAGATTTTATGACGGTTTAAAATTAATTAAATGAATGTTTAATAACGAGTGTTTCCCCCCCGTGCCCTGATTAAGGTTTCCATCCGTCTTGGCATGCTGCGAATGATGTTGGCAATGGTTTCTTGGACCTCTGCCATTCTTCAACTAATGTGTTTTTCAGCTCGTCCAGATTGTTAGGAGGTGGCATGCTTGATTTGACACTCCTCTTTAGGAAGTCCCAAACGTATTCAATCGGATTTATATCCGGGGACCGTGCTGGCCACTTTATCACCGTAACACCAACATGGTTTAGGTATGCCTGTACTGTGCGAGCACTGTGAGCTCGAACATTATCCTGCATTAAAATGAAGTCGTTACCAGTAAATGGGGCAAATGACACAACATGTTCCTCTAAAATCTCCCTGATATACCGATCAGCATTCAGATTCCCGCCATCGAGTACCACTAACTCCGTGCGAGCTCCTAAACATATCCCTCCCCGGACCATAATGGAGCCGCCGCCATATGTCACTGTATTTTCAAAATTATACTGTAAATAACGCTCTCCTTTGCGTCTCCATACTCGCTGCCTTCCATCAATCTGTTGTTTTTATTAATAAATTTGTAGCGACATGCCAACAAAGGTAAAGAAACAAGAGAAAGTCCTGAAAAGAACTGTTTTTATTCCATTTTATAAATAGTTTGAAACAAGTGAAATTCAGTCTATAATGCCCATATGAATTGTCTATAATGTCCATACAAGGATGTTGTTGAACCGAAGAATGACGGCAGCACCGCTGTGTAAACACCATCCTCCGATGCAAGCTGCGTCACCAAAGCAGGCGCTCCGCAAATCTCCGCACAGTGCTGCAGTGTCCTGATGTCTCGTATCGCTGGTGTCGTGTCGGCGGCGCTCGCCCAAGAAAAGGCCGCGCGTATTGCGCGGATGTCTTATATAGTCCCCGACTACCACGCCGCGCCGTCGCAGCCCACTACTACAATGAGCTGCAAATGCACCGTAGAAATGGCGGGAAAATATGGCAGCAATATTATAATTTTATTTTGTATAAATATAGGAGTAATTATTAATTAAATTCATTCAGTATTAATCACTCGAAAACATCAAACCAAGAGTTCTAGACCCCTAAAAATTTAACAGAATTCTACATTCATCAGTAAAGAGAACGTGTCCATGGGCCTTACCAAAGAGCCGATCGATAATCGAATCGAAATACCCATCGAAAGCCAAATGTATGGGATTTGACGTTTCTTGGCGACCGGACTCTACCCATAGAGTAAAATTCTTATACAATTTTATCGATCGATGAGGCGATTCGATTGGCGATCGTGTTCTTTGGTCAGGCCCCATGTCCCTACTCATCAAAGTCCCAATGATGATGTTCACGAGCAAAGTATAGTCGGTTTGTGCGGTGGTGGCTCTCAAGTTTTGGTCCTTTGGCGGGTATAAAGGAGCCTATAACAACTTCCTCGAATCTTCTTCGAACTGTCCGCTCACTCACTCTTACTCTTCGAACCTCCTCCAATGAATTTCAGGCCTTGAAGTTGTAGAAAACGGTTATATCTCCTTGAAGTACACCTTTTCCTGCCTTGTCCTCTTCTCCTCACTAAAGAATTCGTCAATCTGTACCGTTTGATGCTACGATGAATCGTTGATAACGATCGACGAAGTCTTGTTTCATTCAATCGATTTCAATTCATAGTGTTTTTTCTTTAATTAATAAAAAACACGGAATCCTTTCGGTACTTACCACGGTGCTTTTAATTAATACCTCTCGAAAGTGTCACAGAGTTTACAATTTGGCGACGAGGAACCGAGAAAAAAAATGCCGGCCGCGTTTTTTGCTTTTGAGTCGAAAAAATATCAACAGCATCTAATTAACATGCCCGTTTTTGGTGGAAGTTTATTGAATTATAAATAGTGATAAAGAAAACCTGCATACGATTTGTCGATGGACGAAGAGATATTAAAATATATCGATTCCGGAAAAACTACTTGGATTTACAGTTTTAATAAAGAAAAAATCCTTGAAATTTGTTCGGAATTATACTTACCAGTCAGTAAAACTCAATCTTTAGAAGAATTGAGGCGATACTAAGAGATTTTATAAAAAAACAACCCATCAAAAAGAAAATAGGTAGTCAAATTATAATGGGAGAAATGTTCTTTAAAGGGGGTAACTGGAAAACATTTGAAGATCAATTCAATTGTTATTTGGTACTAAATGACATTCCTGAAGACAAAAAAGTTCCATTGCTATTGACCAGATTAGCCCCTGAGTCATTTGAGATTCTGCAAAACCTGCTATCTCCGAAAAAATTAGTAGAATGTGAACTAAAATTATTATGCTCCACATTATCAAAATCAATCTTTCAAGTGGAATGTTTTTGACTGGATGGTAATATCCAGTCAAAAACATTCCACTTGAAAGAACAAAATTTAGAGCAAGAAAACAAAATAGTGGGGAGTCAGTGGACACATATGTATTAGAATTAAGGAAATTGGCACCAAACTGTAATTTTTCAGATGTCAATGACCAAACTAAAGAGAAATTAATGGATGGAATAAATAATGAAGTCATAAAGTTTGAGCTTCAAGCACCGAGAGTATAATAATATCATTATGTCTGATCTATTAGGCTCAAACTGACGAACTCGTCCGGAATTTTGCAGTTTATTTTGAATGTATCCATGAGTATTTTCCAGTTTGGTGCTTTGGAAACAGAATTGAGAAAGGTTTACTTTGAGTTTTATTGAGTTGTCCCTCCTTTACAAAAGTAGTTAATCATTCATTTGTTGATAATCCTTTTCTGGCTCTAGTAATATTGAGACTTACAGCTTCACGAATAATTTATAGAACTTTATCATGTCGATGCGAATAATGGCATTTTTCAAGTAGTCTTGCACCTAGCAAGTATGTATATGTCTGGCAGTCCCTACGGCAACAATGCATGACCAACATGTCTTATCTGTTGCTTTCACTCCATTTAAAAGGCATTAAGATACAACTTAATAAGTGCCGGAGACTTATCGTACATGAGTGTGCGAGTTCAGGGCTGGAGGAATACAAACTTCCCCTATAGAAAGCTATTCATTCTGTACTTCCAGGCTCATCGCGCGAACTCTGTAGCTATGCTGTTCATCGTTTTTAAGGAAAGATTTAATAACATCTTTAGCATATTTCTTTTTCCTCTAACCGAACCCTCTTCTGCTGATCTGTGCACCGTTTATAAAAGATTTATGGAACTGAAGTCTTGACTCCATTTCAGAGGCCAATGAGTCTTTTGGGAGAGATGCAGTCAGATTACCCCGAGAGTTACTCAGGATTTATTGCTTGATTAATCGTAGATGTTTATACAACTGAGTGGCTTTTTAAAATTCATCCCAAAATACTGCTGTCCCCTGAATAGCGTGGAGGAGTCAGCGTCCTGTGGTAATCCAAGCCAAGATTTAAGTATCCTTATCACAGTTGATCATCATCGAGATTTACTAGAAGAGTTTTGTTGAAGTCGTATACAAGAAAAAAACATGTTAGACGAGATGTTAAGTAGTTGTCATAAATCCAAGTTTTCTTGACATTACTAATTGGCTCTTGATCCACCTTACTGATGTCATTAATAAAGCGTTCCACAACTACATCAAAGGACGGTTTTCTTCCTTTAAAATCGATCCTTCTGCCCAGGAATTTGAAAGGCATCGCTTTCTCTGCTGGAACTTCTTTCTGCCCTGCTATGAATAGTTCTTGGTCGTATGACGTAAACTTAGTATTTCGTCTGTCCAGACACAGACAGAAGCATTTTTATGGTTTTGTTTTTATGCTTTTCGACTATACACAACTCGTCTACGACATACATTCTGCTGGCAATAACGAAATAAAAAACTATTACCAACTGAATCCGATAGAAATGGTGTGTAGTATTATGGAAGAAAAAGTAACTATGCAATAAAATAATTAACCGAAGTGTAAATGTTGTAAACATGATCATAACGTTAAAAATAAATATTGTGAGCTTCATATAATTTCTTTAAATAAAGAATTAGGTACCTTTAATTTATTTATGTTCAATATTTTAACTTACAAATTCCGTATCTTAAATTAATAAAACACACCGGCAGAATTAGCGGAACACAAAAAAAAGGAAGAATTAATATATCTTTTTCTTACTTTATATATTATTATTATTATTATTATAGCACTGACCGGTTACATTACTTATTTTTATATTTTTTTACATATATTTCATTTTTTTCATTCGTTGGTTTTAATTTTTCATTCATTATTAATATTCATTCATAAAATTCCATTTAAAAACACAAAAGTCTCATAAAACTGCAATATACATTATATTTGAGTTATGAGACTTTTGTGTTTTCTTGATTATTGATAAAATACGAACATCTAAGTATGCCTGATTTAACGCTATCAGAAATCATCAGGGCAGATGAAATGAGAAGAAATGGTCAATCCTACAGATCGATTGAAACAAGACTTTGTCGATCGTTATCAACGTAGCATCAAACAGATTGACGAATTCTCTAGTGAGGAGAAGAGGACAAGGTAGTACAGGCCCCATTTGTAAAAAAGTCTTCAAATAACGATTTTCGTGGGACTCATATCCGCCATACATACTACTGGTATGTACTTGTTTGGTAAGTTTTCCTGAACACAAAAAGTGCGGTTGTGATTTCCTAGGGGTATGGAGGGGGGAGCAGTGACAGTTTACTTAAACAAGGTGTCTAATGTAAGATCATGAAATGTACTTTATTTAAATTTATACATGCGTTCATGTAGAGCTAATAACAAATTAAATACTTAAAAAAAACTACTTTTTGAAGAAAAAAGTAATTTTTTAAATGAAAATAGTTCGGTAACGGTTAGGATATGTTAAATGAGTTTTATGTAAAAAGTATTGATAAATTTATCAGCTTTCTAATATACAATCGGGTAATAAACAATGAAGCTACACTCGTTTTAGTAAGCCGACTCCTGGTGCGCGTAATATCAAATTGATGTAACTGCTGGCCTGTAGGCCAGTCATATTCTATAGAAAAAACATGATTTAAAGTAGGTTTTTGGTATGTTATTTGGACCTAAGGGGAGCGTGAAACTACGTATTGCAAGCAAACAAAAAAAGTTGTGCTACCTGCATAATACGTAAAAAACTGCAAAATTTTGGACTTTTTTCAAATTATATGCAGTTAAATACAAAAGCTATGGGTTTTTCTTATTATTAGTTTCTATTATCATTTATAAAGTAGATATATTCAATTTGAAATAATTAAATCCCACCCACAGCTGACTAATATTTTTTCGGATATGACTCTTGAAAAATTTAAATGGTTTTCAAAAATATTGAATATTTGTGTTTTTCTCACATTTTTAGCCAAATATCAGCACAACCGATCATGCTAAGAGAAAAACTTGTGAGAAATTAAGTCTTAGCTCATTTAACCTTTTATTTAAGCGCGGTGCATATAAACCGTATACTTATCATTTGGTTGAAACAACTCTTCTTCAGATAACATGTCAGAAATGAATTTTAAGGGGGCTTGGGGAACTGAGTTGTTTGTAAAATTAACTGGTAGCAGTTCCTACTAGATGCTGTTTCAACTCCAGTTGGTTCTTTGTTACTCTCAACCAGTGCCAAACCTGAGAGCCTAACGGGAATCCACATGCTATACCGACACGTCGATCGATCGAAAGTGAAAATAAAATGTATGTAATTTGACGTTTCTTGGCGATGAAGTTCTACCCAAAGAAAATATTTCCTATACATATTTATTCATTCACGCTTTGATCGTTTGTGGCTTTCCGGTCAGGCCCCTGGTGGTATGTTCGATACGCATGTTGAGCTGCATCCTCTATATAATTGGGGGAAGAATAGTAAATTAACTTTAGCGTTGGCAGCTGATCGTACGAAGATTTCGTAAAGGTGAGTGTAAAGAGTGCTAGTGAATACTCCTCCAAACAGAGTTACAAGAAGATTATTTCCTACTGTGGTAATTTCTTCGTTAGTGGTATCAGGCTGTAAGAAAATGATAACACCTCAACCAGCCGTGTTTTTGGAGGACGCGTCATATTTTGCATCTTTTCGTGCCCGAAAAGAACAGAAAAGTGTCACAAGAACAGATGGTGTACACAAAAAAGACAAAGCTCTGTGTGATTGAAAGATGAAAAGGAAAACGAAGATGTAAGGAGCCAGATCCATCCTTGCGGCTTTTCTTGAAGATCACATTATCCACATTGAATCCCTATCCATTTAGGAGAATAGATTAGGATCCAATGTAGAATGGGAACAAACGTAAACATCATCTACAGCCTATAGTTATATTGCTTTTTCATAGGCAGTGCTCTTGTCTAACGCTGTTTACACTATAGCATAGAAGAAATAATAGTACAAGTAACTATAGTGCAGTCTATAGTTTGCTTTGTTTAGATCGCCTCGTTTTCTAATCCTTAGCGAATAAATCTACTTTCTTCGCTGAGGAATGAAAATGAGGGGATCCAAATAAAGCAAGCTAAGCATGTGCCGCTTATTGTCCCCATTTGATAGCAGTTTTTAATACAACGCTTTAAATAAATGAATTAATTAACTCTATACAGCACTATAAAAGTGAGCACAGCGTGCATCAATATTTTAACACTTTAGTACCTTGTCGCGTTTGTAAAAAACATTTTTTATTGACAAAAGCACTGAATTTAATGGTATTGATAGATTTTAAAGTGCTTACATATTGGTGTATGCAACAGTAAATAATGATTAATACAACTTAATTAATGTTATATCTTCAATAGTACATTGTTCACCGAGGGGAGAAAGTCACCGATTACTAACGAGGGCGAAGTTTGAGGCCCGACGCGAAGCGGAGGGCCTTAATTCGCTCGAGTTAGGAATCGCACTTTCTCGCCGAGTGATACATAGTGCTTTATACTACACCTACTAGGAAAATAAAAAATAAAATCTCTATTAATTAAAGTTTATATTAAAATTATTACAGTTGTTAAAACTTAATAAATCAAAAATGCAAAGAAAGTAAACAGCCAATAAACCAATACTTTTATTTTATTTTGATTAAAATTTCGAACTTGTAAAAAAAAACTAGGCTGTATGGCTTTGAACCCTTGCCTTTCCTAATTTGGAAAAATTGAAGAAAAAAATTAAAAAAAAACTAGCACGTTAACAATGAATTTTCATATACTTTTTCCTCCCGCTTAAGCACGTTAACAATGGATTTTCATACACTTTTTCCTCCCGCATATTTGTACGACTACAAAGACGTACTTTCTGACCTATTCTTACGCAAGTAAGAACCTACTTTCCGAGCAGGTATAGTATAAATATTATTTCGCTTCATGATCAAGCTGCCTACTTCTGTCCTTTTCGAGCATAGGAAGATGAAAAAGTTACGCGTCCTCTAAAAACATCCGCAATTGGTTGAGGTGGCTACCATTTTCCTAAAGCCTGATTCAAGAAGAATAGTCGCCGCTGCTGGAAATAAACTTCTTGTGACTATGTATGGAGGAGGAGTCACCTGCACTTTTGGGACTCGCGATTAAGAAACTCGCTATATAAGGTTCATATGGCCCCAACTGAAGAGGCTGCAGCTTAACATGCATACCGAACATATCACCAGGTTCAGGACTGTTTGAGAGGAGACAAAGAACCAACCAACTGGGGCTGGAACAGTAACCAGCAGGGACTGCTACTCATTACTTCTACAAAAGACCTTAAAACTAATTTGTTAAAAAGAGTGCTCTGGACGAGGTTGCAACTCCCAGAAATCAGAGTAAAAGTGCTTTGTTCTCTGTCATTTCTGCCAGCTCCTTAAGCCATCTTAAAACTAATTTGTTAAAAAGAGTGCTCTGGACGAGGTTGCACGTCCCAGAAAACAGAGCAAAAATGCTCACTGTCAATTCTGTCAGGGCAAGTCATGCTAAAATGTCGCTACAATTATAATAAACGAATCTGACAACGAAGAACAATATATCGTTATATACAACAACAACAACAACTTTTGAAGAGGATATATCTTATTTAAAGTTGCCTCAACAATTCCGGAACTCAAAAAAAGTCAAATTTATTTTATTTGTAACATTTTAATTATTTTGTGTATATGTGTGTCAGTAAATTAATCTATTTTTCCCCGAATGCCCACGGCCACAGGGGTAGGCTCATAATTTAAAACTAGTATATTTCATATTTTTTTTACGATTACAAGAGAACTATAAGGTTTATAGACCCTGTTTAGAGCTTAATGAAAGGTAATTATTATTATTTAATATGTAGGACAATTTACACATATTGCTTTATTCACAAACTAAGTTCTAGGCTTGTACTATGTGTACCAGAAACAATGATATAATACTTATTATTATATATTATAAACACCCAGACCGTGACAAACTGTACAAATTAAATGTACCAAAACTTAAATTCTCACATAGCATGATCGATAGTTCCGAATCATGCTATGTTCAAATTTATTATACCTACTTTAAAACTGATGATAGAAACTAATAATAAAAAAAAACCCATAGCTTTTGAATTTAACTGCATAAAACTGAATAAGTCCAAATTTTTGCAGTTTTTTACGTAACAAATTTGTTTGCTTGCAATACGTATTTATACACTACCCTTAGGTCCAAATAAGATACCAAAAATGCAGCCTTATATGACGTTTTTTATGTAGAATATGACTGGCCTACATGCCAGCAGTTACATCAATTTGATATTACGCGTACCAGCACTCGGTTTACAAAAGAAGTGTTACGAAAGAGTGTAGCTTCGTTGTTTATTACTCGAATCTATTGATTTAACGTTTATTAGAAAGCTGATAAAAGTAGCAATACGTTTTATATAAAACTCATTTTACATATACCTAACGGTTACCGAACAATTTTCATTAATTTTAATTTATTTTTTAAAGTAGATTTTTTAATTTATTTCATTTGTTATTAGCTCTACATGAACGTATGTAAGAATTTAAATAAAGTACATTTCATGATCTTTCATTAGACACCTTGTTTAGGTAAATTGGTTTAGTAGTTCTCTAGAAATACTGCTTAATAGAATAGCCGGGCCGCTATCTTTGCTACGTCTCTGCTCCCCCCTCCATACCCCTAGGGAGTCACAACCGCACTTTTTGTGTTCAGGAAAACATACCAAACATTTACATACCAGTAGTCTGTATGGCGGAGATGAGTCCCACGGAAATGAATTTTATGTCTATTGAAGACCGGACTAAGGCAGGAAAAGGTGTACTTCAAGGAGAGATGACCGTTTTCTACAACTTCAAGTTCGTCGGAACACGAGACTTACGGTGGTGCAGACCCGAAATGAATTGGAGGTGGTTCGAGGAGTTAGAGTGAGCGAGCGGACAGTTCGCAGAAGATTCGAGGAAGTTGGTATAGGCTCATTTATTCCCGCCAAAGCACCAAAACTTGAGAGACACCACCGCACAAACCGACTATACTTTGCTCGTGAACATCATCATTGGGACTTTGACGAGTGGGTTCTCTTTACTGATGAATGTAGAATTCTGTTAAATCAGATTAATGGAAGGCAGCGAGTATAGAGACGCAAAGAAGGGCGTTATTTACAGTCTAATTTTGTAAATACAGTGGCATATGGCGGCGGCTCAATTATGGTCCGGGGAGGGATATGTTTAGGAGCTCGCACGGAGTTAGTGGTAGTCGACGGCGGGAATCTGAATGTTGATCGGTATATCAGGGAGATTTTAGAGGAACATGTTGTGCCATATGCCCTATTTATTGGTAAAGACTTCATTTCATATTTCATTCATGCACGGGAGCCTCCAGTGAGAAAGAGGCTTTGATCTTGAGGAATGAATTGATTGGGATAATGAGGGCTGGAGGCTATGAGCTAAGAAAGTGGATATCGAACTCCCCCACTCTCCTGGCTGACTTGCCATTGGAGCATCAGCAGGATCTCCACCTCTTCGAAAATATTAAATATCGATGTCAGGAGAAAAACATTAAATTACAAATATAAACTACAATCCCAATTACAAAAATAAAAATGTCAAATAACACATAGACAAAATGACAGCAAGACAGAATGAAAACAATAGGTATATTGAAATTATTATCATTATAATACCTATATCTATTACAAATCATATAAAAACCTTTTAAAATGTTAACAAATTTAAATCATTGCATGCATGTAAGATTCAGTTTATGTCATTTATATAATCATTTATGGAGTAATATGTTTTATCAATTAGATATAAGTTAAACTTTTCTTAAATATATTTAAATTGTCAATATCTCTTAGTTCCTTTGTCACATCTGTCAAGGATTAACAATAAAAATTCACCTCCAATGCGATACTAAAAATGTTAACATTTATTGGCAACATTTCGCAAAAAAAACGACTGTTACTAACGTCAGATGTCGATATATATCGAAAAAAAAAGACCTAGCGCCGCGCTAACATTACCTGCTAACAAAACGTACCCTGTATTATTGACCTTTGCGATAAGCGCGGGAACTTTAGACCTAGTAGGACGTCTATTCTTTTGATTAATTTATTTAATTAGATTTTAATGGTTAGATTGTAAAAAACAATATTGTAAATAATATATATTAATAGTGTAGTTTTTATTATATATATAGATATATTTAATAGATGAATTAGGTACTTCTTTCCAATATGGGGAAAAAAGGCTCACCCAGTAGGAAAAGAAGAAAAAAGCCTGAAAATACTGATGATATAGAACCAGAAGTGGCAGAAATGGATTCCGAGTCTATCTCAGACTCAGACTCTACAACTACAACAACGGAAAATATACCTAAAAAAAAATATTTAAGATAAGTATGAGGAATTTAGAATTCCTAATTACACAAGGAGGTATCCCGAACAAGGTGGTAACTTCCAATATATAGTATTCATGGAAAGCCAAGAAACTAACAAACCTATAGGCGATAGAGATATGATGTCTCTCGCCAATAACCTAAAACGATGGGATTCAACAATTATTAAGAATAAATAAATTTAAAATTGGTGTAATCTTTGAGCGACCAGGATTTGCCAACGCAGCTCTAAACAACGACAATCTTTTTAACTCTTTTCAGCTAAAGGCCAGTATACCAGCCACTGCCACTGAGGTGACTGATGTCATTCATCATGTACCTGTACACTTATCAAATGAAGAAATATACTCCGCAATAACAAGTTCAAAAAATATAGTTTCAATAAGAAGATTTATTAAAAGAATAAAAAAATATGATGGTAATTTTGTTTCAGAGACAATGAAAACCATTTCCATGACGTTCTCCTGTCCTATCCTACCTGAAAGTGTTGACCTAAACAGTTGGCACTTTGAAGTACATCCATACATCCTTCCTGTCAAACAATGTTTAAAATGCTTAAGGTATGGTCACATTGCTAAATTTTGTAAAAACTCAGAGAGATGCTCTATTTGCAGTGAAGCACATAACTTTAAAACATGCACAGTACCATCGGACAAGGCTACTTGTTGTCACTAAGTAGCTATATAGCTATACTAGCTGTGCTCGCGACTTCGTCCGCGTGGAATAGTTATTTTTTTATCATATAAACTTTCATCCCCTATTTTATCCCCTTGGGGGTAGAATTTATCAAAATCCTTTCTTAGCGGATGCCTACGTCATAACATCTACCTGCATGCCAAATTTCAGCCCGATCCGTCCAGTGGTTTGGGCTGTGCGTTGATAGATCACTATGTCAGTCAGTCACCTTTGAGTTATATATATTTAGATTATTCTTTAATACATATTTTTTGTGTATCTTGAACCGTTTTCACGGCGCACGCAACGGAAGGCTTCAAACAT
Source organism: Monopis laevigella (assembly GCA_947458855.1). Classification (NCBI taxonomy): domain Eukaryota; kingdom Metazoa; phylum Arthropoda; class Insecta; order Lepidoptera; family Tineidae; genus Monopis; species Monopis laevigella. The sequence goes on from OX381592.1 coordinate 21,982,770, forward strand.
GAAATAATTTCTCCCGTTTTTTACACATTTACCACTATATCTTTGCTCCTATTGGTCGTAGCGTGATGTTATATAGCCTATAGCCTTCCTAGATAACTGGACTATCCAACACAAAAAGAATTATTCAATTCGAATCAGTAGTTTCGGAGATTAGCGCGTTCAAACAAACAAACAAACAAACAAACAAACAAACAAACTCTTCAGCTTTATAATATTAGTATAGATCTAACTTATGTCCTGTAAAAAACAAAAAAAATAAGGAAATAGACAGAAAATAAAACCAAAATCATTGGCTGACATATTTAATAATAAAACATTTCCACCTCTACAAAAAAAAAGTCCTAGTGAACAATTTGTTTCACTACTTGGTTCAGAACAAATTTTTAATGCAATCTTACACTCAATAACTAAATTAATAACATTAAATAAAAAAGATGGTAACAACATATGTACTAAAAATATTAAACAGGTATTAATGGAAGCATTAAATAACAGTAAATCAACTAACACTGTTCGATTTTGATAAATAGTCTGGACGCTAATCTGTGGTCATGACCTATTGACAGAGCAGTCAGTTAAGAAAAGCAGTCTTGAAAAAATGGTGTGATTAATTCTGTGTCCTGGTTTAATTTTGTTTTCTTACTTGGAATAGCGTTCTTGCTCCGCCAGTGAGTTTGGGCGGCCTATTAGAAATCCCATTTACATATGTAGTGTTTGTTCGCCATTATTAGGCGCCTACAAGTTATTCAGATTTGTCGCGTCGTGTGTTGTTAATATTATATGGTTCCAACTCTGTATTTTACGTGGCTTAGTGCTTTTGGTTCAACATGGAAGTTATTGTATCCCTTGGGTACCCAGGGATCTCGACGCTGAAGCACCACAAAAGCCTTACGGTAAGTCTAGATTTTAAGTTTAACAATAGCGGTGCGAAACGCACCCGTGTGAGAAGCCTGGACGAGTTTTGTTTCCCGGCTTCTCGCACAACTGTGGTAGCAGAGCGTGGTTAGTACACATTCTAGCACATTTTGTAGGTGGGTTGTTTAATTTACCCATCTGTGCAAATGTTGATAGTGTGTATAACCTAAAAATATTTGTTCCTAGCTCAGTTTAAAAACTGGTTTGTTGGCTAGATTTAGCTTATTTTGTTAATTGTTGGTTTTGTTGTACCATTTGATTTGGATAAATCATAAATTCTTCCAAAGGTAAACCTTCATTTATTATTGATGAATAAATATTATTTTATTATTATTAGTTATTATAATTTTGACCTTATGTTGCTTGCCTGCTTTGCTACTGTTTTAGGGTCAGGCAGGTCAGGTTAGTTATAATATTCCTAGTGCAGTTCCAACATAATTAAGTAGGTTTTTTTTTTAAAATTAAAATTAACTTTATTTTCTTATTATTAGGGTTAGGTAGTTAAGGTTTTATAAATTGTTTTATTAACAAAACTTGTAAATTTATTTTGATTTGTTGCAAACTTAAACTTTATTTTGTGTTTATTTGTAAGTTTGTTTTTTATTTTAAATTAATATTGTGTTCACCTACTTGTAATTATGTCTGTAAATAAGAACTCAAATAAAATTAAGGCTATATTAAGGCCCTGGCTTCCGCAAGAAGTACATTGAGTTCATGCGGGAGTATGAGGTTTTGGGACACATGACGGTCTCAAACTTGGACTGGCGTTCAGTGGAACATTATTTCATTCCCCATCACGCAGTCTTCAAGCCTCATAGTGAGAAGATAAGAGTGGTGTTTGATGGCTCTGCCCCCACGTCTTCGGGTGTATCTTTGAACCAGTGCCTGCATACTGGCCCGAAGCTTCTCCGGTATATTTCGGATATCCATGTCGGCCACAAAGACAATCTGATGGCGGCGAAAGTCCTTTTCGCCGCCATCAGATTGTCTTTGTGGCCGACATCCGCATGATCGGCAGACACTCATCCACGAGGATGACAGGTGCTACCAACTCATTTTATGGCGGGAGAAACCCTCTGATCCCATGCTTGTCTATGAGCTGAATACCAACACATATGGTTTGCGGTCTAGCCCGTTCGTGGCTATTCGTTCATTGTTGGAGCTGGCCAAGCGTGAGCGTTTGAGGTTTCCTCGAGCTTCCGCCATCTTGGAAAATGATTTGTATGTTGATGATGTATGCACGGGAGCCTCTGGTGAGAAAGAGGCTTTGATCTTGAGGAATGAATTGATTGGGACAATGATGGCTGGAGGCTATGAGCTAAGAAAGTGGATATCGAACTCCCCCACTCTCCTGGCTGACTTGCCATTGGAGCACCAGCAGGATCCCCCTCCTGTAGTGTACTTCCTTCGGTACACATTTATCGGCTCCACACACACGCACGTCACACGTCCACTGTCCTCCGCGTCGGGGTTACAACTGTCACAACTGTCATCCCCACCCCGCGCCCCTTGCTTACGTGCTGTACTTGCTTAGGGTCCTAGTAGATGGCGTAGCCTCCGACTGGGAGTCTATTGATGCTGGCGTACCCCAAGGATCAGTGTTGTCTCCTTGTCTTTTTCTTCTGCATATCAATGACCTATTGTCATGTGGCAACATTCATTGTTATGCAGATGATAGCACTGTCCACGGTCGGTACCTTGCTCAACGTCCACCTAGCCGCGTCCAAACAGAGGAATTCAGAAAGGTTTTAATAAGTGAGTTGGATCAAACTCTGCTAAAGGTTTTGACTTGGGGTTCGAGAAACTTGGTCCAATTCAATCCGAGCAAAACACAATGTTGTGTAATGACGGCGAAAAAATCCCCTTTTACTCATTTTCCTTCTCTTCAAGGCACCCAGCTATCGCTTTTACCATCCCTCAATGTCCTTGGTTTAGATATACGTTCAGATCTTAACCACCGTAATTATATCGAGAGCATTGCAAAAACAGCTTCAAAAAAAACTTGGCATCATAAATAAGGTGCGTCGGTTTTTCACACCCAGGTTAAGAATAATGCTATATAAGGCTCAAATTCGACCGTGTGTGGAATACTGTTCGCATCTTTGGGATGGATCTGCCAAGTATCTGTTATCTACTCTCGATACCCTGCAGAAGCGAGCGACTAGAATTATTGGAGACGAAAAGCTCAATAAAACCTTGGAGCCGTTGCAGCTTTGCAGGGATGTGGCATCGTTAAGCGTATTTTACCGCCTATACTATGGACAGTGCTCTGAAGAGCTATTTAACATTATTCCCCCTTTCCGTTACAGGACAACACGCACTGGTTGCAAAATGCATATGTATACCGTGGCGGATGTACCGCATTCATGGATATTGCATACTGCTTAACATCAAGTGGATGCAAGGTCACATGTTGAGCTCTCATAAAAAAAACTTAACATCATTAGCACAACACTATTTATTATTCACATTCTAAATAATTTCCGTCTATCATAAATATCATGTGATTGACCTGTTTTATCTCATTATTATTATTTGACATCATTAATGTCAAAATAAATAAATAAACTTCCATCCATCACCATCATGTCACGGACATGCTTCACCCTATTATTACTACTATTTGACATCATCAATATCAAACAAATAATATTATTATATTCGTTCAGTTTCCACCAAATCAGCCACAACTACAATAAACTTCCTTCCTTCCCACATTATAATTCAAATCATCCATCGTGGTCAGATAAACTACTTTCGCAAGTTTAACAACATTGCGCCACTCGCATACAGTCACATGTATGTTTGGCGATTATTCCAAATGCATAAATACACCAATTCAAATCATTATAATATCAATAATGTGCTTAATAGTTGATATGATCATAAATATAGCTTTATTAAACAAATAATTACTCCTTCCTATAATCAACTTCCCCTTCCCTTGCTCTTTTTCTTTTTAAAATTATCCTCATTTACTACTCTCCACCCTCCTCCAACATCCTTAAAATGCATACTATTTCTTGAATTTTCTCCTCCCTCCAATGTATTGGCACTTGAACTATTAAGGAAAAAGGGACAACCCAAACGGCCAAATATTTGCCAAAATAGTCTAATAAATTTACAATTAGTTTGCCGACAGCATCCCATTCCTATTTCCTTGCACCCAGAATAGCATTTCACTACCACCAATCACTCTAGTATCACCCATAGGAAGAAGACCTTCCAAGTCCACATCAATATCAATCCAAGGCTACTCCGGCAATTCACCTCTCTTAACCGAGGGCAGAACCCCTACAAGATTTAACTTCTTTCAGCATACCTCAAAATTTAGGTCAACAAACCTTTTCTAAATCTCAATTTCGTGGCCAATACCCCTTTTAAGCAGCGTGTAAATTGCCTTCATAATTAATTCCTAAAAATATAATTGTATATATATATATATATATTAAAAAAATAATGACATCCTTTTATTTAAACATGCTTATATAGGACAGTCTACTCAGAGTCACGAAACCACGTATCCAATCACTCCATATACTCATACTACCATAAATACCCTCCTCAACCTCCTGTACTTCTTCGTCCTGTCTGTTATTTCGTCATCATTCCAATTTCCTGCAAGGAGATGGTTGGCCACTTCATTTCCTCTATACCACCCTTGCATACACCTTCTTAAATCATATCATAGTTTCTAGATAGTTTAGGTGTAAGTTTACATATCCGCGTCAATGGGTCGGTTCCTTTCCAGTATTGAAGGTTCTAGAATCCGTCATCCATGGAAATGTACAACAAACCATACTAAAACCATTGCCTTCTCCCTTATCCGGCAATAGCGCCGTCCGCAATCACCAAACACTTCACTCTCGCATCCAACCACTCGCAGCTATTACTACACTATTAGCCTTTACTAGCACCACTTTCAGACCAACAGCACTGGCACCCGCAAAAACCATTGTTTCTTTTTTCCATCAACATCACAACATTGGAACAATACCTTTAAAGAACTGAAAGCTACATGTTAAATATCTCCCTAAAGATCATCCATGTCAGCATCTTCAGCAGGCTTACATATTTTCTCCTTAACTTTGCTATCGTAGCCACGTATTGGAACCATATTTCATCAATATTCATCAGCCCAAGACACCCAGTAATTCTGAAATTGTAGTAAGTGTGTATAACCTCACTAAGAAGCTCGATAATATCTGGATTTTTCGTGTCCCCCTCGCTCTGGTTCTCCTATTCCTCAACCCACTCCCTCACAATCCAACTGTAAATGATCGAGAGTTCCCTGAAACATTTCAGGATCGCAACTAATACCAAACATCAGCACCTTCTGTTGAAACAATCCCTTGCGATATATAGAGATGCATACGAGTATATCCATTTATGTTGCACTTCCATCCGATTGAAAGCATCCATAATGTCTACCAAATATTTTACCCTCTCACATCTCTTTTTTTTCCATCAACATCATGATCAACGTCAGCATTGTGACCATCACCATATCGTTATCGACAACATCAACATCATCATCAACGTCAGCATTGTCACCATCGCCATATCGTCACATCATCAAGCATTGTCACCATCATCATCGCCACAATCATCATTACCAACATCATCAACATCAGCCTCGTCACAATCACCATAATCATCATTACCAACATCATCACGTCAGCATCGTCACAAACACCATAATTTAAAATTAAAGTAACAATGTTATATGAATTGTCTTCAGACTTCAGTAAAAGTAAACGGGCGTTGCCCTTATATAAAACTTCAGATTACGGGCGTCACCCGAATGAGACTTCCATGTATAACACTCTGCAAAACCTACGTCGTATCGCATCATGTACTTACAGGCATCACCTGTACTAAATTACATTACGAAGTCCTTACAGGCGTCACCTGTTTCTGGACTACCAGGCATCACCGGGTAACATCACTCGTTACATTACGAAGTCCTTACAGGCGTCACCTGTTTCTGGACTACCAGGCATCACCGGGTAACATCACTCGTTACATTACGAAGTCCTTACAGGCGTCACCTGTTTCTGGACTACCAGGCATCACCGGGTAACATCACTCGTTACATTACGAAGTCCTTACAGGCGTCACCTGTTTCTGGACTACCAGGCATCACCGGGTAACATCACTCGTTACATTACGAAGTCCTTACAGGCGTCACCTGTTTCTGGACTACCAGGCATCACCGGGTAACATCACTCGTTACATTACGAAGTCCTTACAGGCGTCACCTGTTTCTGGATTACCAGGCATCACCGGGTAACATCACTCGTTACATTACGAAGTCCTTACAGGCGTCACCTGTTTCTGGACTACCAGGCATCACCGGGTAATATCACTCGTTACATTACGAAGTCCTTACAGGCGTCACCTGTTTCTGGACTACCAGGCATCACCGGGTAACATCACTCGTTACATTACGAAGTCCTTACAGGCGTCACCTGTTTCTGGACTACCAGGCATCACCGGGTAACATCACTCGTTACATTACGAAGTCCTTACAGGCGTCACCTGTTTCTGGACTACCAGGCATCACCGGGTAACATCACTCGTTACATTACGAAGTCCTTACAGGCGTCACCTGTTTCTGGACTACCAGGCATCACCGGGTAACATCACTCGTTACATTACGAAGTCCTTACAGGCGTCACCTGTTTCTGGACTACCAGGCATCACCGGGTAACATCACTCGTTACATTACGAAGTCCTTACAGGCGTCACCTGTTTCTGGACTACCAGGCATCACCGGGTAACATCACTCGTTACATTACGAAGTCCTTACAGGCGTCACCTGTTTCTGGACTACCAGGCATCACCGGGTAACATCACTCGTTACATTACGGAGTCCTTACAGGCGTCACCTGTTTCTGGACTACCAGGCATCACCGGGTAACATCACTCGTTACATTACGAAGTCCTTACAGGCGTCACCTGTTTCTGGACTACCAGGCATCACCGGGTAACATCACTCGTTACATTACGAAGTCCTTACAGGCGTCACCTGTTTCTGGACTACCAGGCATCACCGGGTAACATCACTCGTTACATTACGGAGTCCTTACAGGCGTCACCTGTTTCTGGACTACCAGGCATCACCGGGTAACATCACTCGTTACATTACGAAGTCCTTACAGGCGTCACCTGTTTCTGGACTACCAGGCATCACCGGGTAACATCACTCGTTACATTACGAAGTCCTTACAGGCGTCACCTGTTTCTGGACTACCAGGCATCACCGGGTAACATCACTCGTTACATTACGAAGTCCTTACAGGCGTCACCTGTTTCTGGACTACCAGGCATCACCGGGTAACATCACTCGTTACATTACGAAGTCCTTACAGGCGTTACCTGTTTCTGGACTACCTGGCGTCATCTGGTAACATCACTCGTTAATTTCCAACTTATTACACTGATTTTGTACATCAGTCTAGTAGAATGTTACAGGCGTCACCTGTAATTCTTGATACAAAAATAAATAATCTAGTATTAGTATAGTCTGGTACTAGATAAGGAAGTAAATTGTACAACTCCTAACTACATTTATGTGTAGTCTGAAATATTTACTCTATTTTGAACCACCCGGGGATCGAACCCGGGCCCTCCTAGTTTAGAGACAAAAATTTCATATATAATTCTAAAAGTCAAAGTCAAAAATATTTATTTCATGTAAACCTTTACAGGCATTTATGAAAAGTCAAAAAAAAAAAGTATATATAAGGTCATGTGTGCACTTGGCCAGGTCGCCATTCCTCCCACAGACAAATGTTGAGAATATAATACAAAATAAACAAATCGTAAACTATTAAACTATTGTCCTTGCGGGAAGAAAAAAAAAAACAACCCAACCGAACACACACTACATAATCAACCAGTTTGAGACTAGGTGGTTAGCTGGTTCCATTGACCTGTCAATCTTTGACTGCCCTGTAAAAGTGCCACCAAGGCGACCAACCCAACAGACCATAGCTACGCCCCAAATATACATACCTACTTTAATATAGGTAATCAAAATATACCTACAAGTAGATAGATGGAAGGTATCTTTTAGGTCTCTTTTATTTTTCTGATCACAAGTCGATCGCCTCAGAGACACCCTGGAGAAAAAGGTACCAGCAAGTAAAAAACTTGTTGTTCCACATGTACCGTATCATCGGAGGAGCATGGTCCTGCATGGTTATTGACTTAAACCTATTCTTATAGCACGTTGTAGTATAAAAAATATATATACCTATAATAGTAAGTATTATGAATTATTACAATATGACAGTTACTATTAGTTTAGAGATTCCAGACGCAGAGAGGACTGATTCCAGACATCTCTGTCAATAATATAATCAATGTGTTTGTTAATATTATAACATTTACCTATACTTGATAATATTCCAAATTGTATTTTTTATTTATTTAATGCCAGCAGCTTCTAAATATATTATCTTATTTGGCACACCCTTCTCGTACCAACAGAGCCGGTGACCCATTAATTAACATTCTGTTTTTCTAGTAAGTCGTTATGATAATAGACACTAAAAGTAATATATTATGAAATAGGCTTCAACCCATCCATAATAAGTCATCAAGAATATTTATAAATTATCGAATAGACAAAAACAGGTGCCATATTACCTATTATGTTAAATGTTCCACACATCTAGTTATATATAATTGTTGAAGACAACAATTCATAATAATATGTTTTTAGTTTGTTTAATAAAAAACCTAATGTCAAATAATTTATTTGATATATCTTATAGTAATAAACATAACTAATATATTGCATTGTAAACATTGCAATCAAGGTAGGTATCTAATAATTTCATAATATATTATAGTGTATTTGGTTACAATATTATTACTTAAAAGTGCATAATTTAAATATACACTTAGTTATAATGAAAATACCTATACTTCCAACAAACAAATTTCCTCGCCTAGCTTCATTCCCCGAATCAGGTCGAGGTGAGATCGTTGTTATTTATGTAAATACATATTATTCGTACTATACCTATATATATCCAATAGGTATATAAAATTCTCGTGTCACAGTGTCTGTAACCAAACTCCTCCGAAACGACCTGACCAATTCTTATGAACATCTTTGTTTATATTCGGTAGGTTAAAAATAGGTCGCAAACCACTCTTTATACCTTTATACCCCCCAAGTGATAAAGGTGGCCCAAACTTTTTTTTTTGTGAACTAACTTTTATATAAAATATTTTTTTATTATTATTCGGCATTAAAAATAACATATTACCCCCAACTTTCATACCTTCACCACCAACTCCATCCCTTCAATAGCTATATTGCACTGTAATAATCTTCAACTCTTAGTGGTCGACAACTGATCAATCATCAATCGATCAGTAATTTTCTAAAATTACACTTTTATTCGACAGATATATTAGCACTCATAGGCACATCTTTATTATTTACTGAAGAATTTTACCAACCTTGATTTCTTTCTAAATAAATTAATATTTTTAAAGAAAATATACCTATTCATAAATTAACAATAAATATCTTCATACAAAAATTTCGTGATTAAGTTTAGTGCATGAAACCAATAATAGAATCGCCCCAATGCATTAAAAATGCCTTTAAAACGAAATGCGCCATATTCCGTTCCCACTACAACCAATCAACGCTCCGTGATAGCTTATAATATCCTTCGCTCACTTTTTTTTATTTTTTTTATAATAGGAATTTATATTCTATGCTGGGAACCCATCCAATGGAACGGATAGTTTAGGATTTAAAATTACCCTTTGCAAAAGAGCAAAATGCAAAAGAGGCAGATAGTTTAAATAAATGCATTTTACAAGTCGAAGTAACGTATTACTTCAAAAGTTTACATAAATAGGCCGCGGTCAGAGTACCGCAGGCCATTTGATAAATTGTTAAGATCGCGAGTGTGTGTTTGTAATAATTTGTTAGTTACAAAAATATATAATAGTGACGCACAAAGTTCGGAGTTCCAACATTAATTTGGTGAGTTAATTATACAGTACTTTCATAGGGACGTTTTTAGGGTTCACTAGAATTTATATAAATATTGTACTGTGTCCGTGCGTCCTGCAGTTTTACGCAATGCATAATTATTGTTGCTGCCCTGTCAAAAACTGAAGACAACGGAAGCAGTATGCTTAGGCTTCCCTTCGAATGATTCCAGGAATCAAGTCCGAGGTGGAGAATCAAGTCCGAGGTAGAAAAAACCACTACGGCCGAACCTGGCCTGGAACCTTTTTTTTGAAGCCTGGTCTGCCACCGTCTACAGACACCCCAGCTGGTCATAGCTGAACTCAGCCTGGATTCTTATTCCGGAGCCTGGACACCGTCTGCTCAGCAGACGTCACGGCCGGCCATAGCCGGCCATAACCGACCACTGCCCGGAGCCTGGCCTGCCACTGAAGGTCGTTGGATGCTGCCCTCCCCGATCGTCGTATAATCAGGGCAGAAGCATTCTTCCCTTGACATAATCTGGATGTTGATAGAACCCATTCTCTTATATCTCTCTCTCTCTTTATAATAATTGTATATAATAGTTAGGTTTCCTTTAATATAATTTTATTTTAATTTCTATGTACGTTGTTTTTATCTCATAGCCAATTTATGACCTGTAGGTAGGACTTCGTCACACCGGGAGAAACGCCAGTCGCCAGTCCTCACACCATGTGAACGGAAGGACTCGCTTTTATATTGGATTAAGGTTGTTCATGACGATCAGTTTAAGACTGAAATTGAGACACTGCGGGCTGGACGTTGTAAGCTCAAGGGAGCAATTGGACGCCTAAATCCGTTTTTTGATGATTTGGGCCTCCTTCGTGTTGGAGGAAGACTTCGGAATGCCAATTTGCCTTTTGGAGCTCGTCACCGCTTGTTGCTCCCTAATTCTGGTCACTTGGTGAATTTGTTGGTTGCTGATCACCACATTAAGAACTCGCATGCTGGCTGTAATGCTTTGTTGGCCATCTTACAGCGCGAATATTGGATTCTGTCCGCTAGACGAGTCATAGGAAGTGTGGTTTTCCGATGCGTGCCTTGTTACAAACTCAAGGCTACTACCATGCAGCCTCAAATGGGAGATCTGCCATCGGACCGTGTGAATGAGTCTCGTCCCTTTGCTGGCGTGGGTACAGATTTTGCTGGCCCGTTCTCTGTGAAAGTGTTACACCTCGGAAACGCTAAAATTGTTAAGGCCTATTTGTATGTCTGTCCACCAAAGCCGTACATTTAGAATTGGTTTCTGCCCTAAGCACTAAAGCCTTCGTCGCTGCCTTTGGTAGATTTGTGTCCCGCCGTGGTTTGCTATCGTTGATCCGGTCCGATTGTGGAACAAACTACAAGGGACCGTTATTTAGATGATGTATATAAATTTGTAGCCAGACAATCATAATGTAATTGAAACTGCACTCTCCCAACGTGGAATCAGATGGCTTTTTGATCCACCAGCATGTCCACATTGGGGAGGAATATTTGAAGAGGCTGCCAAAACTCACTTACGTAGGGTGATAGGAGAAACCGTATTAACCTTTGAGGAACTTGCTACACTATTTTGTAAAATTGAAGCCGTCCTTAACTCATGCCCATTGTGCCCGCTCTCTTCATACCCAAACGACCTCGAGGCTTTGACTCCAGGTTATTTTTTGATAGGGCAGCCACTTGTCGCCTTCAAATCAAATCAAATATTATTTATTTCATGTAAATCTTTACAGATAATTATGAATAGTCAAAAAAAAAAAAAAGAGTTTTAACAATAAGGTCTAGAGTGCGCTTGGTTAGGCTGCTATATATATATATATATATATACATATATATATTAATTAATAAAAGGAGTAATTAAATATAAATAATTAAAAAAAACAACCAACCGAACGCACGCTACATAACCAACTAGTGTAAGACTGGTGGTTAGCTGATTCCATTGACCATCCGATTATCATCTGCCATACAAGAGTGCCACCGAGGCGACCAACCTCACCAACCGTATCCACGCCTTAAATATTAGTTCTTACATTATATTATTGTCATTATATTGGCTGTAGATATTTTTTTTTAATGACCATCAATCGCATTAACATAGTTATATGGATCGGTATCTTCAAGGGCGTAAACACTAGTTGTAAAGTCGACCCCCCCGGAGACACCCCGGAGAAAAAGGTACCAGCAAGTAAAAAACTCTGGTGCTTCACACACACTAACAGAGGAACACAGCCATTGAGTTACCGATATGCAAATAGCATATGGTAGCATACTTAAAATGCTCTAATCCTACTAAAAGCATGCACAAAACACCCTATGGCAGATTATTTAACAGTATAGCAATTGGTTACTGTACCAATGTACAGAACTGAAAATACTAAATAGTACAGGAAATTTACTAAATAATAATATATAATATGCTGACGACCTTAAAGTATATCGTCCGATTCGTTCTATTGATGACTGTCTAAAGTTACAGGAGGACCTAGATAGATTGTGCGTTTACTGTACTAATAATAAGCTCTCATTAAGCTTATCTAAATGTAAGTATATGTCTTTCACTAAAAATATATATATTATAAATTTCTCATACTCGCTTTATAGTTTTAATCTGGAAAAGGTTGATATGATAAGGGATTTAGGTATCACACTAGACTCTAAGCTCCATCTTAATACACATGTTGATATCATTACCAATAAAGCTTTCCAACTATTTGGTTTTATTATACGTTCATGCAGTGATTTTACTAAATATGAGTCCTTTGTATACTTATTTAATTTCTTAATTAGACCACATTTGGAATATGCTGTCGCCATATGGAATCCGTATTACGAAAAGTATAGGTATCAGATTGAATTAGTTCAACGAAAGTTTATGCGAGCCGTTCATTTCAAATGCTTCGGCTCTTACCTGTCTTATAACCATCTTATTAACAAGTTTTCGCTTTTACCACTAGAAAAAAGAAGAAGTGCCCTCGAAGCTATGTACTTGTATAATTTATGTAATGGTAAAATTAATTGTGCACAGTTAGTGAATCAATTATGTTACCGTATTCCAAGTAATTCTCAGCGAATCCGGGATAATTATCCACACTTGCTTTTTTATTTAGGTCCCAGTAGGACCAACGCTGGTCGGCGTGCCCCGCTGGGCAGGATAGTGCAAGCCTACAATGTTAATTTCCATAACATTGATATCTTTCTTCTTTCACCATATGCTTTTAAAAAAGCTATTTGTGAAGAAGTATGATGATTGCTTATTGCATTTTTTGTTTAATATTTGTTTGCTTATCTACGAGTATATACGCTGTCGCTATTATTATTTGTATCACAATTTTTTATCTGTTTAGTTAATATTTATGTTTTATGTTTAAATGTAGGTACTAACTTTTATATCTTGGGATAATGATGCTGTTTGTGCATATACCTATATTTTTTGTAATTATTATTTCATATTGTAACTTTTTTTGCACAATTGTTTGTTGTCCATAATAAAATAAAATAAAATAAAAATAAAATAATAACAGAGTACCTGTATAACGTAAATATAAATAAGTAATCATAAGATATACCTTATCCAAAGATAAAAAGTTAAATATAATAAAAAATAAATTAAGTAATAATAAATAATTACAATATCAGATTTAACATGCCTTACTAGGGTACTAGTACAATTTAAAACTACAATTGAAAAGGCAATACTAGTTGTGAGACCTCAATTGCAGATCAGAACGGGTCCAGACATCTTTATCATTAATATAGTCATTAACTCTATAGTAAGCCCTATGGATTAATGTTTGTTTTATACAATTTTTAAACTTTATTTCACTTAAATCGATAATACTTTTAGGTAATTTATTAAATAACCTTATACTGTTAATGACAAAACATTTATTAGTTTTTTGCAGTCTAAACTTTGGAATATCAATTTTATCTATATTTCTTAAGTTTAAATTATGCCTGTCGCCATTTTTACTAAACATACTTAAGTTTTTCTTCACGTACAATAAATTCTCATAAATATAATGAGATGGTAGTGTCAATACATCAATCATAGGAAATGTTTCCCGGAGAGAATCACGAGCTTTCATGCCATATATTGCCCGAATAGCCCTCTTTTGTAAAATAAATATAGTATCAAAATCTGCCGCGGATCCCCACATTATAAGACCATACGTCATTATACTGTGAAAATAGGCGAAGTACACTAGTCTGGCTGTTGCAACATCAGTTAATTGTCTGATTTTTCTGACTGCATATGCAGCAGAGCTCAATCTATTGGATAGAGTATTTATGTGAGCTTTCCACTGTAGTTTGGAATCGACTGTGATCCCTAAAAACATAGTGGAGTCAACAAATTCTAGATCAGTACCACCTAACTTCACTGTGGAATTAATACTAGTTACGTTGGGGAGCGTAAATTTTAGACACTTAGTCTTCTTAGCATTTAAAACTAAATTATTCGCCGTGAACCATTTCGAAACCATTTCCAGAGTGTCATTTGCTGATGATAGTATATTATCTTTTCTACTAACTTTAAACAGTAGAGATGTATCATTAGCAAATAGCACTATCTGCGCCATCTCCGGAACCATATGAGGAAGGTCATTGATGTATACTAGGAAGAGGAATGGTCCTAAAATTGAGCCTTGCGGAACACCCATCTTTACAAGGGCCCCTTGGGATAGACAGCCATCAATATTAACACCTTGAGTTCTATTGGAAAGGTAAGATTTTAATAGATTTTAAGCTAAGTCGCGAATACCATAAAATTCTAACTTATCTAACAAAATTTGATGATCAACACAATCAAACGCCTTAGATAGATCACAGAAAACACCAATGAGGTCCTGAGAATTTTCCCAAGCATCGATTATTTCCGTAATCAAACTTGTACCGGCATTAGTTGTGTTTCTTCCTTTTGTAAACCCGTATTGTTGATCATGCAACAATTTATTTATATTAAAATGACTTAACAGTTGACCGAGAATTATTTTTTCGAAAATTTTACTTAAGGATGGTAGGACAGAAACAGGACGATAATTATTTGGGTCTGTCTTACAACCGGACTTGAATATCGGAACTATTTTACTGTGTTTCATAAGATCGGGAAAAATTCCTTCATTAACACACCCATTATAAATATCAGCAAGTACCGGTCCTATAGTATTAATGATTGGTTCTATAGCTTTGACCGACAACCCCCATAAATCTTCAGTTTGCTTCTTATTTAACATTTTAAAGTGTTTAAGAATATCCTCATCTGTGACATATTGAAAAGTAAAATTAGGTATTTTTGGTATTTTAATATATTGTTTTAAAAATTCCTTAGCTGTACTAGCTGATGATTTAATACTGTTCGTGATTTGTAATGGAATATTAGTAAAAAAATCTTCGAATAATAACTTGTTTATTGTCCGATATCATAACTCCATTATGTCTAATTGAATTTTTTGCCTAATTAGATTTTTTCCAGTTTCAGTGTTTATCATTTTCCTTACACACTTGGATTTATTATCTGACTGTTTGATTTTAGATCCAATATAAATAGATTTAGCTATGATACAAACTTTTTTAAATAATTTTGAATAATTCCTAACATAATTGTGGAAACTTTGGTCAGATGTGTATGATCTTTTGTCATATAGATCGTATAATGTATCCCTACTTATTCTAATGCCCTTTGTGGCCCAAATAGCTAAATTTAATTTTCTTTGTTTTTATTTGACATACTTTATTAAATTCTTGATCTATTATTTTATGTAGATTCGCGTATGTAATATCTGGATGATTAATATTATTTATGAAGCTGGACATTTGATTTATTATGTTGTCATTAAAATAATTGAGTTTATTAACTGTTAATGGCCTATACTTAATAATTTTATTTATGGCTTTAATTTGAGATTGAAAGCTAACCAACAAACATTTATGGTCAGAACGCACACCTGTAATAACAGAATTACTTAAGAGTGAACAGTTGGTAAATATATTATCTATGCAAGACCGACTAGTTGAAGTGATCCTAGTTGGCTCCATGAATACATTATTTAAATTAAAGTAATTAAATAATGATATTAGTTTATATTTGTCGCTGTTATTTATTAAAATATCTATATTGAAATCCCCACATATAAAAATTTGTTTATTTAAGTCATAAACTTTTGACAGGACATCCTCCATTATAGTAATAAAATTAGATAATGCAGAGGCGGTGGGTCTGTATATGCATAGAATAATATAAGTATCCATCTCCGCACATGAGATCTCACAAACACGTTCAACTGATAGTTTTACAATATCCTTCCGCTCTTTACATTTTAGTGATTCTTTAATTAAGATAATAGATCCACCTCCCTCACCGGAGTTTCTATTGAAAAAACTAGCAACTATAAAGTTATTTATACTGAAACACATTTTCTCTGCTTTTAGCCAGGATTTTAGTCTGATTTTAATGAAATATTTCTAGACCTAATAAAATTATTGTTTAACTTATTTTTATATTTTTTAATAAATTTTAAAAGCTTAATGTATTTTCTATTGCTAAAATAACCACCATTGATTGAAATCACATTATTTACTTTTAAGTCTTTGTCAACCAACTCATCATATAAACATAATGTTTGTTCACATTGGCACCTCTCCTTCTCCTCTTCAAACTTTTCAATAGTCCTAAGAGCTTCATTGAGCTGCAACTCCAAATGCCTGATCTGATCTAATGCCTGCACATAGTAGTCACTGTACAGGCCAACAACGGAGAGTTGCTCCTGTACCTGGTCCCGTTCACTACACACATCCTTATACTGGGTGTGGAGTTCACTCAGCTCTTTTTTCAACTCCTTAATTTTGCCATTGATGTTCAATAACTCAGCCTCACCATCATCTCGCTCTTTCAAAAGTTGGTCACACAGTAACTTTGATTTTTTTAGTTCAACCAGAGCAGTTTTTAGTTTTTGTTCTAATTCTACCACAGTATCTCTTCTTGTGGTAGGAGGCATGACTAATTCTGAAAACAAAATTCATACCCAGTAACTGATCCTCACAAAACACATACCTACAAGTACCTATTACTACAAGTGATAATTTTGAAATAGTACTTAATAATAATTGCCTTGCCTGAATACTCCTTCAGAGACGTGAAGTGTACTCGACTGTCGCGATTTGAATTGATCCAGCAGATGACCCAGCATTTCTGGCATCGCTGGTCGCTCGAATACTTTCTTCACATATTGCAGCAATGCGTGAAGTGGACTGATAAGACGGACCCTCCAAAAATATGAGACCTCGTGCTGGTTAAGGATTCTAACCAGTCCCCATTGCATTGGAGAAGGAGGCGCATTCTTAACTTGGTTCCATGAGCGGATGGAGTGCCTCGTTTTGCTGAGGTTATGGTTGGAGATTCCGTTTTGAAGAGAGCGGTGGCAACACTCTTCCGTTTGCCCGTTGTGTAGCGTATAGATTATTTCTATCCGGGGCGAGAGAATGTTCGATTTTGATAAATAGTCTGGACGCTAATCTGTGGTCATGACCTTTGACAGAGCAGTCAGTTAAGAAAAGCAGTCTTGAAAAAATGGTTTGATTAATTCTGTGTACTGGTTTAATTTTGTTTTCTAACTTGAAATAGCGTTCTTGCTCCGCCAGTGAGTTTGGGCGGCCTATTAGAAATCCCATTTACATATGTAGTGTTTGTTCGCCATTATTAGGCGCCTACAAGTTATTCAGATTTGTCGCGTCGTGTGTTGTTAATATTATATGGTTCCAACGCCTTATTTTACGTGGCTTAGTGCTTTTGGTTCAACATCGAAGTTATTGTATCCCTTGGGTACCCAGGGATCTCGACGCTGAAGCACCACAAAAGCCTTACGGTAAGTCTAGATTTTAAGTTTAACAATAGCGGTGCGAAACGCACCCGTGTGAGAAGCCTGGACGAGTTTTGTTTCCCGGCTTCTCGCACAAACACTTTAACTCAAAATGGCTAAGTTAAACACTGTTCAATGGAACGCACAGAGTATTACTAGTAACAGATACATTTTAAGTCACTTCCTCATAGAAAACAGTATACATATCTTAGTCTCAGTATACAGTATACTTTGCGAAACGTGGCTTAAACCCCAACAAAATTTTACAATAAAAAATTATAATATTTCTAGATTAGATTCTGGAAACGACCACAATGGTGTGGCGATCTTAGCTCATAATAGCATACAATTCAAACAATTACATACATTTTGTGATGATTCTATACAAAATATTGCAATAAGTATGTAGCGACATGCCAACAAAAGTAAAGAAACAAGAGAAAGTCCTGAAAAGAACTGTTTTTATTCCATTTTACAAATAGTTAGAAACAAGTGAAATTCTGTCTATAATGCCCATATGAATTGTCTATAATGTCCATACAAGGATGTTGTTGAACCGAAGAATGACGGCAGCACCGCTGTGTAGACACCATCCTCCGATGCAAGCTGCGTCACCGAAGCAGGCGCTTCGCTAATCTCCGCACAGTGCCGCAGTGTCCTGTTGTCTCGTATGGCTGGTGTCGGCGGCGCTCGCTCAAGAAAGGCCGCGCGTATTGCGCGGATGTCTTATATAGTCCCCGACTACCACGCCGCGCCGTCGCAGCCCACTACTACAATGAGCTGCGAATGCACCGTAGAAATGGCGGGAAAATATGGCAGCAATATTATAATTTTATTTTGTATAAATATAGGATATATATATATATATATCTTCACGGGTTCCTTACGGCGCCCGAGACCGTCTAGACGGCCCCAGGGTACCCAGCGGAGGGGTTTTTAATCCCACCTCGTCGTAGCCGATGGTATGAGTCTACACCGAACAAGTGGCTAGCTCGTCGCGATGTTTTGAATAGACTCAATAACCCATCTATAAACAGTTTCACAAGTTGGTATAGTGAAACCGGGACCGACAGCTTAACGTGCTCTCCGAGGCACTATAGTGGTGTTGTCAAACAAATGTACATAATTTTTTTAATTAAAAACTCATTGGTACACACCGGGATTCGAACCAGGGACCTTAGTGTTTTTAAGTCCAAGGTCTAACCAACTCGGCCACCACGTATATACAAATTTTAATAACCAAGATATTTCCATAGTTAGTTTCTATAGTCCTAGAAATAGTTCTCCAAATCTGACGCAAACCAAATTGAATAAGTTAATTAGTTTATAGACACCAGACAGATCTATAGACACCCGTGGACAAAATATTCTTGAATCCATTGATGATAATAACTTAATTCTTCTTAATAATGGTGATATGACTACTGATAAGTGGAAAAGAACCGCACTCAATCTGACCATAGTTTCACCTTCATTATTCCTATCTTGTGATTGGTCAGTCTTTGATGACCCCCTTGGTAGTTACCACCTACCTGTAATAACAAAAATAAATGTAAATAATAGACCTACTTTTTCTGCCTCAATAAATCTTCCTACTTATCATAACTTTATTAAAGTTAATTGGGATTCTTATACAAATCATGTAGAAAATGCCTTATAAACATTTATTATTAACAAGTCGAACCCATTAGAAACCTATACAAAATTAATTAAACTTTTAAATCACTATATTATTAAATCAATTCCAATAATACTAAAAAATCAAAGATCATCCAACAAAAATAGAAAAATACCTCTACCTAAACTACTACTACTAAATATAGTTTTTTTTTTTTTTTTTTGACTATGCATAAATACCTGTAAAGGTTTACTTTACATGAAATAAATATTTTTGACTTTGACTTTGACCTTGGTGGAATATTAAATGTACTAAAGCTGTGGAAAGTTTAAAAAAAGCTTATATTTTGTTCAAAAATTACCCCACTCAAACCAACTTTATTCATTTTAAAAAGCTTCCAAGTACTAAGAAAATTATTTAAAAAATTGAAAAAGAAAAATCTTGGGAATCATTTTTCACAATTTCAATAGGACAACTCCGATAAGTAGAATATGGAAAACAGTCAAATAATTTAATAAATCATTTATACTAAATCACAATAAAGACACATCATTTATATCCACATTTTTAAACATATAAAGACCAAGCTTCAACTTCCTGTATTGGTAAAGTAATGGAACAATTGATAAAGCAAAGGCTAGAATTCTATATTGAAAACTACCATAAACTCTTACCTCCGAATCAATTTGGCTTTCGCCGAGGCACGTCATCCATAGAAAGCATCATACATCTCCAGCAGATATTTTAAATGTATTTCTTAACGGCAACATACTTGTCTGCGTTTTCTTTGACATTGTTGGTGCCTTCAATAATGTCAATCATCATATTTTAGCATCAGAACTTGAAAATCTAAATATACCCGAAATGTACATAAAATGGATTTTTAATTTTATTCACAATAGGGAAGTATACGTTAAATATAATAACAAACTCTTTAGCTCACGTTTTTGTAATAAAGGTGTCTGTCAAGGTGGAATATTAAGTCCACTTTTGTATATTTTGTATATAAATAGGCTTAACAATATTTTAGATTTTAGTGTTGTCAACTTGCAATTCGCTGATGATTTGCTAATCTATAGTTCCGGTAAAGACATAAACACTGTTACCAACATTATAAATATCTCACTTAAAAAGTTAAACGTATATTGAAATTATTTAAATCTAGATGTAAGTACTGATAAAACAAAAGCTATGATCTTTAGTAAAGTAGCAAAAACAACAACAATAGTTTATAATAATGTCCCAATTCCTGTAACTAATGAAATTAAGTTCTTAGGTATAATATTTACACATACTCGTAATCTTTCATGGAAAAAATATATTGACTGTATTATTGGAAAAGCTTCTAAAACTTTTAATGTAATAAAATACCTTTATAAAACGGACCCTAAATTTTTATTAATGTTGTATAAATCCATAGTTAGAAGCCATTTCGAATACGGTTTTATGTGTTTTGGTTCTGATCTAAAATATATTCATAAATTAAATGTCTTACAAAATAAAAACTTAAGAATAATAACTGGTGCTTTGAAAACAACTCCTATAAATTCATTACAGGTTGAATGTAATATACCTCCATTATCTATTCGATATATACGTGGTAGCCGAGTTCGTTAGACCTTGGACTTAAAAACACTAAGGTCCCTGGTTCGAATCCCGGTGTGTACCAATGAGTTTTTAATTTAAAAATTTATGTACATTTGTTTGACAACACCACTATAGTGCCTCGGAGAGCACGTTAAGCTGTCGGTCCCGGTTTCACTATACCAACTTGTGAAACTGTTTATAGATGGGTTATTGAGTCTATTCAAAACATCACGACGAGCTAGCCACTTGTTCGGTGTAGACTCATACCATCGGCTACAACGCGGTGGGATTAAAACCCCTCCGCTGGGTACCCTGGGGCCGTCTAGACGGTCTCGGGCGCCGTAAGGCACCCGTGAAGATATATATATATATATATCTATTCGATTTAAATATTTAAAATATAGATTTTTGTTAATATTATTCTCTATACGCCATCATACACTTCTAAATAAAATTAAAATAATGCATCAACACACTCTATAGCCGCAGCAACACCCTACATTTTTCACGACCTTCCATATATGTTAGCGATTGATGAAGAATATTTGATAAATAAAACTGAGAATACATGGCCCTGTTACTTAAAT
Organism: Monopis laevigella; assembly: GCA_947458855.1. Taxonomy (NCBI): domain Eukaryota; kingdom Metazoa; phylum Arthropoda; class Insecta; order Lepidoptera; family Tineidae; genus Monopis; species Monopis laevigella. The sequence goes on from OX381592.1 coordinate 22,004,343, forward strand.
TCCTATGAAAGTAAATTCTGTAATAAATATGTATAAATTCTAATTTTAAGTATAAAGAAGAAGTATATGAGGTATTATGTCAATATCCTAATCACCAATATATATATATATATATATATATATATATATATATATATATATATATATATATATATATACTGGTGGTTCTAAAAGTAGCTCTGGTACATTAATGGCATATTTCGTAGCTTCAACTAAAACAGGAAGAGGATTTCGATTACCTCAAGAATTCAGTATTTTCACTGCTAAAGCCTATCTTATTTGCAATTAAATACATTAAAGATCATAGCAATGACCCAAATAATCAAGATCACAACTGGATAATAGTGACGGATAGTATGAGTGATATAAAAGCTCTTCAGAACAATAGACTAGAGATTAAAACGAATTACCTTGTACATAAAATCAAACAGTCATATACAGATTTATTACATACCAAAATCTACATAACTTTAATGTGGACACCATCTCATATTGGTGTAGATGGCCATTAAAATGCAGATTATCTGGCGAAAATTATATTAGATAGTGGCAGTGGTGTAGAAATAAAAGTAGCGGTACCTTACACAGATCTGTTACATCAAATAAAATTAAAATATCTAGAATATTGGAATATTAATTGGCAGGAAAGTTTAAAAACAAAAGGCACCTGGTACGCTAAAATAAACAATAGGCTTCAAACAATCCCATGGTTCACAAAATCAAAACAGTATAGAAATCGGAAATTCTATACAATCTTGACCCGCTTAAGACTCGGACATTGCCTTTCAATAATCACTTACACAGAATGAATATAATAGAATCACCTTTATGTTATGAATGCAATAGAAATGACTATCAAACCCTGGATCACATATTTTTTGAATGCCCAGCTTACAACATTCAAAGAATATAATAATAAATTTAATTGACAAACCACTTCATATACAAGAAACCTCAACTTATCCCGCGCGCCATTGAAGACCTATTGAAAAATTATTAAAAATAGATACCTATTTATGAATACATAATAACAACCGTAAATAAAATATGATGTATTTAAAAATACATCATACCTACTATAATATAAAAAAAAAACTGTATAATATGTATATAAGTAAAAAGCAAAAAAGGATAACATACATGAATTGAAAAGTTAAAGAAAGAAGACCAATGAGAGACTATAAAGATACAATGATAATTACCCTAATGACCTACATGAGATTGAAAGAAGATATGGCTTTAAGCCTTACTTATTAAAAGCACGGATATGACAAGAAAGAAAGACATGGGTATTAGCCTTAAAAACATTAACAAACATGACAATGAATATAAGACTTGGCTGCGGCCTTACTAGTTATAATAGGGAATATGCATGTAACGCCAATTATTATTATTTTAATATATAATGTTTCTTTTATGTCTTTGAACATATTTACAGTAATATATTTTATTTAGATTAGCTATTTTTTTTATAAATACGATTTTAAAAATCAATTTTTTTGTAGAAACGGAACGCATTTCTAAACGCTCCGACATTAGCAAACACTGCATGTGACGTCATTCGTGCAAAAACAAATGTCAATGTGTGTTGTGTAGTCTACAGTTTTTTGTTTTCTCGGGTATTTATTGTCCTTTATTACGATAATTTGTGATAAACAAACCTTTTAACTAACTTTTGAGGTGCAATAACATTAAACTAATATGCTTTTTGAGCACGAATGATGTCTCAAAATGGCGGCTAGTGATGTACCGTTTTTTACTGCGGTAGTGGCAGACAAAAGTTTAAACCCTTTTATTTTTGTGTTTTACCCTTTAAAAATGTTTAATATTTGTTTTTAGGGTCTAATGTAGTTACTCTATCAATTAATAAAATAAAATAAAAACATGCATATTCCCTAGACTAGGCTGTATGGTTGAAAATCTTTGCCTTTCCAATTGTGGAAAAAAAAAACTAGAGACATTTGCCTTCTCAAATATATGAGAAAACCGAACAAAAAAAATATAAAAATAATCTATGATGAAAAAGTCTTTCATTGCGGTATTATAGGTAATGAAACAGCTGAACTATTGGCTAAAGAGGCCACAGTTATTGGTTCAATGGATAGTTTTACTTTATACCCACAGGGTTTATCCCCACTAGCTAAAGTGGACCAGTCTTTGGAGTGGGAAAAAATCTGGAACTCTGACCCCCAAAAAGCTAAACACTATAGGCTTATACAACCTTCTATCCCAAATAAACCATGGTTTTTTCTCCTTAAAGATTTCTCTAAACAGGTTACCTCGACTATTTGCCGACTTAGATTGGGACATAATAGTACTCCAGTGCACTTGTATAAAATTAAAGTTAGGGAAAGTGCTCTGTGCGACTGTTATACAGAACTGGGAACCCCGGGTCATATATTTTTTAGCTGCCCTAATTATCCTTGCTCCCTTTATGATATACTTCCTCCAGATACCCCCCGTCCTACTAACATAAATACTTTGCTAACCCTGTCCAGCTTCTCTGGATTCGGGGCTTTAGCCAAACATATTAAAAGAATCAAAGTAAAATTTTAAATTATAACCTCATAGTCTCTCCTCGTCGATGGAAGTTCACAATGTAGTATCGATTCGATGCTAGCGGCGTCACATAAGTTTTAAGTAAATTAAAAAGCAATAAAGGTTTTGGAACGCATCCTCCACTGTCGCTCTGCACTCCCGCGCATTGAAGTGTCATTCGTTTCTTATGTCAAGTTGGCGTCGCATCTTCAAAAAATATTTTATTTTTTTCTAGTTGATTTAGTTATTTTAAGTTGTGTTTCAGCATTAAAAATGGGAAAAAGAAAATATGAGAATAGTTTCAAATACAAGAAAATAAAAAATTAAGGAAACTCTTTAAAAAGGTGAAGAAATGGTTCGCTCAAAGCGATCATGAAACCAAAGGTGAGTTTCTATACGTCTTATTAAAATCCTATCGAAAATACATAACGCTCAACTATTATTGTAATCAACTTTGTGCTGTTGAGAAATACATATTGTTACCTGGGACACTCATTGGGAATGTATATGGTTTGATATCTCGCCATTGCTATAGAATGTTATATATCATTGAAAGAAAAGAAAGAAAAACTTTATTTCATTGCGATACTAAATCAGAGTATTGAATGATTTTTGCAACCTGGGACATTCTTTGGGAATGTATATGGTTAGATATATCGCCATTGCTTTACTGTTAAGAGTTAAGAATGGTTTTTACATTAAAAGTTTATTTTTATATATCATTGCGATACTGAATGAGAGTATTGAGTGACTTTTGTAACCTGGGACATTCTTTAGGAATGTATAAGGTTAGATATTTCGCCATTGCTTCACTGTTAAGAGGTAAGAATAATTTTCACATTAAAAGTTCATTTTTATATATCATTGCGATACTGAATCAGAGTATTGAATGACTTCTGTAATGCTATGTAAGTATCTTCATGATCAATTGAGTCCAAGATATTTTGCAACACAGTCAGAATTTTATATAGCTAAATATGTTCAAAATAATAATAACAATTTCATTGCAATACTGTTGAGAGTATTGAATGGCTTTTATAATCAGTCTGGTGCTGTAAATTATAAAAAATAAAAATAAATAAATGTAGGTAAGTAATTCATAAAAACAATTTTATGTAATTGATAAAAACAATTTATACCTGCATCTTCAGGATCAATTAAGTCCAAGAATATTTTACAACAAATAATTTTATATAGCAGAATTTGTGAAAAATACATTCTCATTGCAATACTGTTAAGAGTATTGAATGACAATGATTTATAATAAACCTAGTAGTGTAATTCAGAATACCTACAAATTCATAAAAATTATTGTATGTAATTGATAAAAACAATTTATACCTGCATCTTCAGGATCAATTAAGTAAAAGAATATTTTACAATACAGAATTTGTGAAAAATACAATCTCATTGCTATACTGTTAAGAGTGTTGAATGATAATGATTCATAATAAACCTAGTAGTGTAATTCAGAATACCTACTAAATTTTTATTCATTTTCAATTTTAAATGAACCAAAAAATATTTTACAATACAATCAGAATTTTATATAGCAGGTTCTGTGAAAACTTAACAGTCTTTACTAGAAACTCTTATACATGAGAATACACATACTTTAACCCAAAAAGATGTAGAATATTTGCTGTACTGGGGCCAACTAAAACGGACCAGCAGACATCCTTTGTACATTCCCCTGTACAAAGTAGTAATATTGCTGGTCTTATATATATATCTTATAAGTAGCACTAAGTAAGGTCCTACATTTTCACTTGCAAAAGAAAATAAATAATATATATTCATTTAATAAATTACAATGTAGTTATTAAATGTCTTCATGAGGCAGTCAAACTGCTGTGCAATATTCTAAGAGGTTTTTTGATATCTGCTGTAATAAAAACTTGAATGTCTTCACGGAAATCAAATAGAACAGAATTTAGAAATAGTAAAAACAGCTAGGACTGTTCAAAGATCCAGCCAGGAGCTGTGTACTACCAACCAAAAATGGACAAATAACCAAACTAAATCTCCCTGAGACCCCTCAATCATCCAACTTTAAACTGGTGGGCCCCTCCTTGCTTTAACAGGAATGCATAGGGCAGACAGAATCGAGAAAACTTTAAAAAATTTAAACCTGCAATATATTTAAACATTATATAATGTAGGAGCCATAAAACCTGTCCAATAAATTCAAATTATTGTTGCTCCCCGATTTCAATAATAATATGAATACTAGTCATTTTAAATTAGATGATACCTTACTGTATGTAAGTTAATAAATAGTAATGGGGTTTTTTGGCTACTAATCCTAATATGCAATTTATGTGATAAAAATATCATGGTAGAATTTGAATCCTTTTTAGATTTCACAAACTAACAGTTTTTCTGTTTTATTCTTATAAACTATAAGGTTTTCCTTTGTGTGCACAATATATTTTTTCAAAATTATTGAATCTAATAATGACTAAGCTTTCAATGCTGTTCAATGTCTAGATGACTGCCTTATATAAGTGATTCTTAATACGGCTCTATATAATGCATAAAATATATAAATATAGCTGTTATTTAATAGATATCTCATACTTATACTCGTTTATATATAATGCCCAAAAAGGAAATATTAATTCCTTATGGAGATACACACACATGTGCTTCAAGGCTAGGTTGGGGCGCAATTTGTGGTACAAATAGGGCCGTCCGGCTCATGGACCAATAAACACGGATTACTTATAAAAACACTAGAACATTAAGACAACCTGTTGGTTTGTACTGCTTTGCTAAAAATAAGTGTAACTGTAAGACACTTTTACATATTAACAATACATCAGCCATTTCACAATTGATTAGGGGTTCAATCCCCTCCTACACAGAATAGCAAAGGATATTTGGCAAAGGTGTGAAAGCCATAACATTTACATTATTTGCATTATTCATTAATACCAAAGAAAACATTACCTATTAATGACCTAAAAAAAAAAAAAAAAGAAGAATAATAATAATATCAAGAAATTATTACAAATTTTAGACAACCAGAGATATACCTGTTTGTTCAAGAATTACTACCAATGGTAAAAAAAAAAAAAACCCATTATATGATTTTACCTAACCCTTGAAATGATACAGTCAGTACAAATAGAATAGTTCTTGTACTATATTGATAGACTCAACCTTGGGATCCATTATTTACGAAACCTGGTGATAGAGTTTTTATCACCGTCAATAATTCTCCCGGATACAAAATTTCTTACCTTGTGCATTTCCAGATAACCGCACCTATCCCTGTTAGTCAGCTTGGTTGGTAGCCAGGAATAAATATATATAAATAGGGGGTTGAATGCCAAGGCAGTTAATATTAGGTAAAAGTCTTTGTCAGATAATATTTTATAGTAATATTTTCCAAATATTGCGGTGTATATAAATAAGAAATATAATGCTGAAATAAGCAATATAATTACTTATTTACCAGAAAAATACCAACCAAGGTATATCTCTATTCTAGATTTATCAATACCAGATCAGTTTTTTCATTGTATGTAGGACCCAAAGTGGGTGTTTACAATAAAATCAAATAATTAAGGGTTTCTTCCAACTATAATTTAGGTGTAAAATATTAATATGCTCGTGTGGGATTTGTCAATAGTAGTTGATAATTAAAAAAAAAAAAAAAAAAAAAAATAGCTATACAGACCTGAATAATCTTAAAAAATGTTTTAAGAAAACTTACCGGATAAAAGGGCTTAGTTTTGGGGTTAATAAATATTAATTAATGACATTAAAATTTATCGGAATATTAATATCTAATAATTAACTCATCTGGGCCTAAATAGGCGTCTGCCTTTTATAACTCTGTCTTGCTTTAATTCTAGACCTAATGTATGTAGGTACTGCTCAGGTGTAATAAATTATTAAAAATGTAGCAAAAAGTTTAAGAAAGTAAGACAAACTAATTAAATTGAACAACCTCACATGTTGTAACTCTCAGTACAATCAGCTAAAGATAAAAAAAAAAAAAAATAATAATAATAATAAAAATCGTAGAAGATAATGGCATCAACATTACTAAATTTACAGACCATTGCACCAGACATGCTGCCACATCAGCAGTTTTGAGGAGTTGAGCAATTAAACTAATCATAAAATAAGAAGAACGGCTGGTTGGACTGGCCAGTTCAACATGTTCTTGGTGGTTTAGTAACTGCCCAATTCTTACATTCGTTATAACTCTTTTAGCTTTGTGGAATCAGTTTTTCTTAAGCAGTAATTTTAATAATACCTAAATAGTTTTTTCTTAAGACTTTTCACATTTTTGTAAAACTTTAGTCTAGTGTACGAGTATATAATACTTGTTAATTAGTAAAACAAAGACTGATTCTACAACTTGACTTTGAACATCTACATTGTGAACTTCCATCGTCGAGGAGAGACTATGAGGTTATAATTTAATAATCAAACGAACTTACCTGTAAGTGAAGTTCGATTGAAATTATACCTCGTAGTCTCTCCGAAGACGATGGAACCCACCCTCCCTTAATCATTTTCTTTACCCCATAAGCGTTGTAGAATCTGGAGCAGCATCCGAAACGAATGACACTTCAATGCGCGGGAGTGCAGAGCGACAGTGGAGGATGCGTTCCAAAACCTTTATTGCTTTTTAATTTACTTAAAACTTATGTGACGCCGCTAGCATCGAATCGATACTACATTGTGAACTTCCATCGTCTTCGGAGAGACTACGAGGTATAATTTCAATCGAACTTCACTTACAGGTAAGTTCGTTTGATTATTAAACTACTCCCCCTCTCAACTTATTTATATATAGTAATAATTATGCTGATATATTATATACCAAGTAATGGGCCTATACATGTTTATTCCAAATATATGATAGGATTTAAATTTAAATCCCTTATATTTATCTATAATATATGTTTCTTTTTCAGATCTGTGTAATGTCCTGTGTTGTGTTTATATTGGCCCCTGTGAAGTCTTGTTTTGTCTAAATAACAAATGTTTATTTATATGATTATTAACTTATATTAGTTACCAATTCTTTCTGGGTATCTAAAATCTTTTAAATTTTACATTAAATACTCCTTTGTGCCTTCTCTATAACTAGACATTGGCAGAATTACGCGCAAAGCGAAAAGCCATTTATCAAGAAAATGAATGAAAAATGTCTTTACTCTTTCTGAGTGTTTCTTTATTTACAAAGTAATAGACTATATTCACAACAATGTAAAATGGCTATTAATCTTAATAAATATCGTGAATCCTTAATTTCTGCTTGGAAGGATGTTTTAGATGATAAAAGTGAAACAAATTGGTAAGTTAATTCTAGGTAGGAGCTATAAAGTTGTTAGAACCCATTGGAAAGTAAGCATGCTAATGTTCTATTGTTATAAATCTAAACTGAATAGTTATTTGATTGACAAATCCCTATGTTATGTTCTCTGAATGTAGACGGTCCGTTGGGGAGTTTGAGCAGATGAGTGTCGGCAATATAATAATATTGCCTAAATGAAACGCACACTTATTTACTTTACATGTTTATTTTACACTTTATTAACTTTAGTTTCGCCGCTATTATATTATTTAATGAACCTATGATACCATACTACTATCAAATATATTGGGTGGAGAACCTATCTAAAGATTTATTATTTGCTTACTTATTTCAAGTAGTTATTTATTTTAATTAGGTATATAAATAAAAAATCTGCATCTGCACCCATAGCACGGCGCTCAAGATATTGTGATAAAATGCTTTGAATGTCAAAATTTTAATGCACCAAGCTATTGTATAGTGCTAGAGCTAGTGAGTTAACATACATGCATGTGACATAATGCAAGGAAATAACCATTCATTCATTATTATTCAGAGTTGGTGGATTGTTTTATTTACAGGAAGTTATTTAAATAAGAACAAAACATATAATAGGTACTATGATTTCAGGGCACTGTTTGGTTACGACGGGCCCACAAATGATCTGAAGTTAGTTGCTAAGGGGGAGGGAGGGCTGACAGAGCTCTCGGACGACCTCAACAGCGGGAAGATCCTGTACGCCTTCCTGAAGGTGGATGTCCCTGACGGCAGCATATCTAAATATGTGCTTATCAACTGGCAGGTGAGAGATTAGATACAACTATCTCCCACTGTTGCTTATCTATATCTATCACATTGTAACTTATTGTTGGGGATTTCGGCACAAAATCTAATGAAGCAATTTTAATCAGTAAAGATATAGACAACCTCCGTAGATTAGTGGTTGCGCCTTTGGCGTAGTATCCGGAGGTCGTAGGTTCGATTCCTACCCATGGCAAAAAAATATTAGTACATTTTTTCTGTACAGTTTGTCATGGTCTGGGTGTTTATAAAATATAATATGTATTATATCGTTGTTTCTGGTACACATAGTACAAGCCTAGAGCTTAGTTTGTGACTAGAGCAATATGTGTAATTTGTCCTACATATTATTATTATTATTATTTATATGTTTATGTGTCACTGGTGTCAGTGAAGGACAGAGGTAGTCCCTCAGTAATTGGTTCACACCAAGAAGAGGCTGCAGTTATTCATAGAATATAATGATGACTAATTCTCAATAGAAGGTTATATATTGTTTGGTGTAGACCCCTACCATCAGCTAAAACCCGTTCCACTGACCCTGAGGCTGTCTAGGTGTTACCTGTGATGGTACACATATAACAAGCATAGCTATATGTTAGTCTGAGTGTTTATATATATATATGTATAAATGGAGAGATACATTGTGGGGATAACACAGTACCGTTTTTAAATGGAGCATGGCATGTGACTTGATATCTACCTAAAAGTAGAGTACTGTAACAGCCGTTTTTGTGACTGTTACCTACCTATCTGAGAATAAATTGAAACTAAATTTGTATTTGGACTTATTTTATTAAGTAGCCATCCAATATCATTTATATTTTTATTCATTACAAATTAATATGTTTATTTTATTATATTTAAATTACTGCAGGCATTCGCTGCTTTTCCAACCTAACCCGAACAAATAATCAACTATATTCGTCTCCTGTCACATGACCGTGGACTTTCAAATTATTTAAAAATAGGAAATTAATTTAAGAATAATATGGTCAGCCCTCTCCAGCCAGTACTATTGGTTGCATTCCAAACACTTGGGGTTACAGTACCTACCTCTCTTATTAACTGCTTTGATTGTCCTGTAGGTTTGACTGGTACGGAATGCCTAGCGGCATTAAGTCCGCCTTTGTAATTTGTATGCAATAAAGATTTAAATAAAAATAAATAAAATAAGTAAGCAGATCAACAGAGTCCATGAATGGGGTTGATCAATAATTGTTGTCAAACAACATTGATGACTCCCTCTTAAAATTACTAGATCACTTGCATCGTGTGGTGCCACAAGACTGGTCGGTCGGCCCAACAAAGATCTTCGTCTCACCTAAAATTTTCTTCACAATAAATTAAAAAGTTTAATACTTAATATGGTTGTCAGATCAAGATTTTGAATTATAAAGATCTTCGTCTCACCTAAAATTTTCTTCACAATAAATTAAAAAGTTTAATACTTAATATGGTTGTCAGATCAAGATTTTGAATTATCACCCCCCCCCCCCCCCCTTCCCCCCTTATCTCAGAAATTAGTGACAAGAAGAGTCCGATTTTTTTTTTAAATATGGGTCTTGGGTACATCAGGATTAGGGCTTGAGCTCCAGAATTCCGGTTTTAACAAAATTCCGGTATTCCGACATATTTCAGTATTGTTTGTAATACCGGAATTGGTGAATCAAAACCGGATTTTAGATATCGAAATAAATATGTAATTTTGTCACGGATTGAGGCGTAGCGCGTCATTTCAAAAGCTTGAATGCATTGTTGTTCTTGAAATTTCACTACCAACCAAAATTCTAGGACTTTGTGGATCAGGAGTTCTACCGGGAAGCCCATCGACGTGTCGATCGATCGAAAATCAAATGTTTGGGATTTGACATTTCTCTTCAATCGAGTACTTAATACATTTTCCTATATATTTTTATTAATCGACGCGTCGATCGGTTTATCGATGTAGCTTCCCCTTGTAATATTTTTTTTAAAGGAAGCCTTCGAATTCCGGAACGCCCAATACCGGAATTGAAAAATGGTCCAATATTCAAGCCCTAATCAGCATAGTTGCCACAGTTTAAAACAATTTTCAGAACAAAAATAAATGAATGACTATTATCTATCGCCCTCATAATGTGCCAAAATTGCTTCCTTTACCTCATTGTCGTTGGAAAATTTCCTTCCCCTATTTGTTTTTTAAATTGGAAACAAATAAAAATCACTAGGAGCTAGATCCGTGGTCCTATCGCATAACTTCGATAGGAATTAAGTTCATTTGTATCGGCATTTTCATTACCATTGAAGCAAATAGTAGCGATAGTGTAACCTTTGAATCTTTGTGTAAATTTTAGAATTGGCATTTGCGTTTTCTTTCATCAAGTACATGACAAATATTATTAATTAATATAAATGCAGTCTGTTGTTTGGCTACGGTTTGCATAAGTAGTTATGGTAGATTATTATTAATAATTAATTTTACAAATAAAATACAAAATAGTTGGTTTTTTAAACAATCTATTATTTTTAAATCCAAAACAATTTTCATACAAAATAGGATTCTGGATTATTATATATCATTATTACACCTTTTGTCTTTATTATTTCTCTGATATGATGATGATGAAAATATGACTGGGCAAGTGTAACCTGCTTCATTTGACTTTTTAAAATGGCAATGTATCATTCTCAACCGTCAATAAGGTTACGCGATCGCTCTAATCTGTATGAACTATCACATTTCGTTCGTTCAATGGGATTCATTTACAATGATAATGGATTTCCATTCCCATTGCGTTCTGCAATACGAATTGATCTTTTGATTTTCATTAATAGATTTCAAATGTTAAAATGAACCCCATTACGATTACCATTGCAGTTACGCGATAGGCCCACTGGACTGTAGGGTGGGTGGGCTAGTGATTCGAAGCCATGCGTGTAGTAGTAGTAGCGGGGCATTCAACCCCCCTGGGGCCGAGGGTCGGCGTGGGAAACCCCTGTTGCCGAGGCATGGACTCTGTCTGTATGGAGACTTGTCTAGCGGAGTAGGAAGCTCGGCGCCGAGAAGCTTTCTTGGCGCAGGCCTACCATTCGGTGGCCGTACCAGCAATGGAGCAATGCCATGAATGTGGTCGTAGGGTCCGTTTTCGGCCCGGTCGTACATGCGACGTGCTAGCCGTTCGACAAACTACTCGAGCGGTTTGACCTTCACGTCATCACTGATTGCACGTGAGCAGGCATTGCAACTCTGCTATTGTGAACCGGCCGTGTTGTCTTGAGCAATACACCCTTGGTCAATTTTCCTCAACGTTATTCCTTGATGTTCTTCTTTAATTTTTCTAATATCTTTGCTTAGAATTCTCCGGTTATGGTCCTTCCCTTTTCTTTGTAATCAATCAGTATTATCCACTCACAATCCCAAAAACAGTAGCCATCAACTTTCCAGCCGACTCCGACACTTTAAATTTCTTTGGCGGTGGTGTCCTCTTTATATGCCATTGCATGGACTCCTGTTTGGATGAACCCATGTTTCATCTCCAGTAACAATCCGCTCCAAAATATGTGCAGGTACATCTCCACAGTACTCCAACAATTGTTTTGAAACATCGACGCGCTGCTGTTTCTGAAGCGCCCCCATTTCATAATCGCATCATATAGCCGGCATAGTGTGAGCGATCAATATTGTTTCAGAACAATTATTGATTGACCCCATTCATGTACTTTGTAGGTCTGCTTACCACCACGACTTGTGACTTTGAATCTACAAAGTCACATGTCGCGCTCCAATAAAAATAATGAAAAAAAAAACCCTTGTCTGGGCGATCCTATAGAAGTAAAATTCAACTTGCTAAACAAAACTTTAATTTAAATCCTTTCAGGCATTTTTTAACAAACCGTGTAGTGAACAGTATACCGGTGAATTTTTCAAGTGTGCCTTCAAGGCCAAAAACTGTTTCGGGGCCGATTTTGAGAAAAACAAAACTGCATCATTAGATTTTTGAAATAAAAAATCTAGCCGAATCGAACAGGTGGATTTTGAAAAAAAAATACCTTTATTATTGAACCAGCTGATAGTTTCGCTTATGAAGATCAAATTCTGGTAACTAATGTCTAGCGGCAAACTAAACGAAAGTGCTCATAAATAGCATAACACGGGGCCTGTTTTGTCTTCCGAGAACCGTATAAACGTCCTCATTTCGCCGATGGTATTCGGAGGCAACACTTAACAGGCGAGCTTGTTGCGGTGTCTATGATGGTATAGCCTCGTTGTATAAAGGTCACCCATTCCCAGGTCCGACCTTGTTGTCATCTTGTTACAAGTTGCGCAGTGACGTAACCACTCGGCTGGGGACGTTTTTAACATGTATTACCTATATATTTCAATAATTGTATGTATGTACAATGCGTTATAAATAATTGTATGTATGTACAATGCGTTATAAAAGTCTAGAAATTAATTGGTGTTTTGTTTTTAATTGAGGTAACACCGATATTGTCAAAGTCAGTTTACGTTTTGTTGTTTTGTGTAAATAAATATGTTTATTTTAAATTGATTATTGTACGTTTTATAAAGATGTTTTTCATAAAGAATGAATGAGATGACTATGAGAAGTGGTGCAAAGGAAGTAAGACATTATAATGCATTTCAACCAGCGTGGTAGCTAGAGTCCCGAGCGCCTCTGTAAAAATTTGAATTTCCGCCTTATTTTCTAGGAAAAACAAAACAACACATAACTTTGCAAGTAAAATTTATTATTTATAAACATTTTATTACATAAGTATTTAAATTATATATTTTTTATTAGCAGTTGCTGCTTTATTATTTTTCAAAGGTTATCCAATTATATATGTCGGCAGGATGTGTGGGCTCTCGTTGCCGGACGGTCATCTTCCATTATGTAGCCGAAAATAAGATTCGATATCCACCTAATAGATTAGATTAATTTTATAAACAATCAACTTGAAATAATCACACAGGGATCGGATGGATACGGATTACTATTGGAACGCGGCGAGGTTGGCGCCACGTGCGTTCAATTCGGTAGCTAATCACAAAGTGTGTAAAAATGCCGGAACCATCGATGACAGTTCGCACAGTGTTGCCAACCCCCGTTTCCGAATATACCCAAGTCGATTCGGTTCGGCTTGACGTTCCGTTTAGAAATCCATGACACGTCACACGTCTCTGTGTGATGTACCTGAAAATAATAAAATTTAACGACAGTATGAGATAGCCTCGTCTCGGCCTATCCTGCAAACATAGTAAATTGACGAGACTTGACTTCAAATAAAAAATATCTTTTTTTAGACAAATTTGAACTGTCGACCCATTATAACATTGAACCATTAACTATTGAAACATTGAACTATTGACCCATTGAAACATTGAATTATTGAAACATTTAACCATAAATCCAATGACCAGTATTCAATCACTCATCTGGTAGTTTTATCTGCAAGAACTTTACATAATCCTTCTTAGTGACCATACATTCAAAAATCAACTCCGCTTGCTACGAACAGTTTCTCTCTTTTTTTTTCACCATCTACGCCTCTATCCAGCGTCAACTGTCGCCATTACACCCTAAATCGAGTGATAACAGCTCATGCCACCTCCATCGAGTGACAAACATCAACTTTCCATTACCACCTCCATCGAGTGACAAACATCAACTTTCCATTACCACCTAAATCGAGTGATAACAGCCCATGCCACCTCCATCGAGTGACAAACATCAACTTTCCATTACCACCTATATCGAGTGATAACAGCTCATGCCACCTCCATCGAGTGACAAACATCAACTTTCCATTACCACCTAAATCGAGTGATAACAGCTCATGCCACCTCCATCGAGTGACAAACATCAACTTTCCATTACCACCTAAATCGAGTGATAACAGCCCATGCCACCTCTATCGAGTGACAAACATCAACTTCCCATTACCACCTAAATCGAGTGGTAACAGCTCACTATTCTAAGCAAGTGAGACAAATCAATTAAATCAAAATCGACTACCAAATACTGGTCAATGTACTATAGACTTTTCACATCACTAAACTCTGTAGGAATATGATTATCGGGCATTTTTCTCAAACGGTCGTGGGCGTACTTGTATGTGCGTTTATAATTTAAAACCTTTAACGTATACCGGTCATTTTCTAACACTTCGATGGCCTTAAACGGTCTCTTATATTTGGGATCGAGTTTTGTCTGATTCCGCTCTTCGTTCTGTAATAAAACAAAGTCACCGGCGGAAAATTGAATAATAATGTAACATAACATACCTTTTGTGCAGTACAGCTTCTTAATGTTCATCACTGGTGTCAGTATAAAGTTCAGACAGTCGCTCAGTATCAAAAACACTTATACAGTCCGCCTACGTGGTTACAATTTTAGGATTTTACTAATTTTACCCATTCCGGAATTCCGGATCTAAACCCCCTTTTTTTTGTTAATCAGTAATCATCAGTGCGGAAAAGCTTAAGATGCCTAAAGGAGGTTCCCATCTCAATTAATTGTAATTTTTTTGTTACTATAGTAGAAACTGTATTAAATTCTAAACTCAAAATATTCACTGTAATTATATTTGGTTTTATTTTACCAGCTCCTAACAATCTCTCATATCCTTCGTATTCAAGTATTAAGAAATTAATATTTAGACAAAACCGAAGAATTTTCTGTTAGATAAGCTATGAAAACAGTGTTTTATTTACTGCAGCAGCAGTCCTACATTATTTCATTATGAAAGCACAACCGAAAATGATTTAGTAGTTATGGTCATTTGGGACACCATTAAGAAGGCAAAAGTACGTACCGTCTAGGGTCACGAACTATCTAAACGTCTAATTAATGATAGCCACTTCTCATATCCAAGAAGATTTATTAAGTGTTTATTTTTTGTGTTTGTTTTTAAGTGTGTGTTCTTTATTTTGATTTATAAATAGGAGAAAGTTGAAATTTAGTTGTGCATTCCGAAAACTACTTGAATTCACATTTCAGTAGCGAAAGTAACGAGTTTGTCTTAAAGTAACAATTTCAGCACCAAAATTGTCAAAGCATGTTTATTAAATTCATGACAAATTTTCACTGAAAACACCAATTAAATTAAACGATTCCAATCTGGGTATTAAATGATAGGAAATAATCAGGATCGTCATGAAATGATCATTCGAGGGAAAACCTCTGAAACTTCAATTAAAGCTTGTAAATACAAATTTAAGTTATTTTTACTTAAACCGAAAATCATAGATTGAGTTTACTATGAAATCATTCTTTTTTTTTTTTCACGAATACTCAGCACCCTAATCAAAATTGAATGAAAACTTCTCACCCGAGTTGTGAAGGTTCACCTTAGCTGGTTATCAGGTTATCTCTCTCGATGCACTATTATGGCTTCAGCTATCTGTGGTTCCTGGGCATAGGGTAACAATGTGGTCCAGCACGCATGCAGGTTAGATCTCAAAGCGTATCACTGTAGTTTGTCTTTTGCCTATTTTGAGTAACTGAAATAAATGCTGGCAGGGATCGATTAGCATTGCTGCTATCGTTGCGGAGCCGCAATGATATTATACAACACCATGACACAGCATTCTACACTTGTAATATTAATTTTCATGCAACCGGGTCTAGAAACTTTTAGTGAAGTCGTCCATTCACTGAGTATTTGTTAAATTTACTATCATTGCCAATGGTTCATCAAAATTTTCCATCACTTTATTGGCATACCTACAAAAATTAACATTATCCTATTTGATTGTATCATTAATTATTTTTAATTAAATTTCACCCGGTATTTGTATTGTAAAATTGAGATAGGAAAAGTATTCTTAATTGTGGCCAAGTAACACCAACAAAACGACTAACAATGACTCGACCTTTTTAATGCAAGGCTAAAAGTTAACAACAATTAAATTACTTATACAGTATGATTCATTTTATTGCAAACATAAATCGACTTTTCGGTTTTTCTTGTAAAATTGGATTAACACTGTCAATACTAGAAGTATGATATATATAAGAAGATGATCCCATACCACCAGTAAACAAATGAATTCGAAATTAATCATTTTTAACATTATTTTGGCCAAAGATATAGAATCAGATGTATATGTTTTCCTTTCATCAGTTCCTTCTGCAATGGTATGTAATGTTTTAAATATTTGCGGTAGTTGAGTACGCAATGCGTGAATTGAATTATATTTTGATGACCATTTCGTATCAGAATGACCGTTCAAACTCTATTTTAAATCTGATACACTTTGCCAACGTTCAATTGAACCGGAAAAATAATTAATAATATGTTGCACTGTGCCGAAAACCTAGTCATTTCTGGTGTTACACAAGATGCATGAACTGCAACTAAATAATAGTGTGTGCACTTCATGGTAAAAAATCTGGCATATTCATTCAGTTGTAAAATCTGTGCTTGAACACCTTGATTTACCTGCCAATTTGGCGCCATGGTCATACGATTGTCTCCTACAGTCTGATAGTATTAGACCATATTAGCTTAATTCATTTGCAATTTCGTCCGTAATTCCACTGCCAGTTCTTTCATCAGTTTTTATAAAAGCTAAATTCTTCAACCGTGCAGTTTCCATTATTTGTATCTACATACCGTACAATTTCTGACATTTGTTCTTGATGGCTGATATCGGGAGTGCAATCAAATGAGATACAGTAATATTTTGCTTGCCTTATTTTTGACTGCCGATCCCAATGCAGAAATTATTTCGTTTTGAATAGTCGGCAAAAGTATGAAAATCTTCCTTTTGTAATACAGGGATCCAGTGGCAGAATTAGGATTTGAATTTCGAATAACCGTTGAGCGGAGGAGCGGGAAGCGGGCCGCGTTGGCTTCGTCATTCGTGCGAGTTATTTAGTCGCGATGTTGGAAAGGGAAAAAGTCGACGCGTGAACAACGTGCGTTTGCAATCGAAGCGTATTTCAAAGCATAAAATTCATGTGGAATTGCTCGTCGAAGATTTTGTTCACGTATATTCGATATTCGACGGTAACTTGACGCCCCGAGTGAAGATTTGATTCGATCATGGGTGCGAAGGTTCCGGGGAACAAGTTCAGCAGAAAACAACCCACGACCGGAGCCCAGCCGGACTTCGAGAACAAATGTAAACATTGAACTCGTCGCGTCCTGTTTGCGCGATAATCCGCGTCAGTCAGTTCGCAAGAGAGCGGCTGCCTTGGGGTTTCCAAAAACTAAAGTGCACGAGATATTGAAGAAGGATCTTAAATTTCACCCATTTAGAGGTAGGAGACACATGTTCTTTGATTTGTGGATTGTGTTTAGATAGGAGTTCTATAGTACTCTAAAATATACCAGATTTGCGATGTCCAATATGTTCGATTAGCTTCAGCGCCAGATTAATTTTAGCACAAAACAGTACTATGTCCATAACTACTTTGTGAACGTGTCTCCACTTTTGTTTTTCCACCGCTGTGCCACATAACAACTCATTCTCTATGGTTTTACCTTTTATCAATTGCTGTTTCATTTCTTTTGTTACATAACATTTACGGTGTTCTACATAGTTGTCATGTTCTCCTATTCTTGGAGTTAAGTGATTCCAATCACGAAAACATTTTAAAATTTGTGTCTCTATTCTCTAGTATATCCAAATAATAAACAGGGAAAACTAAAAATTGATTTGGCGTTTTCACTGTAAATGAGCCACTTTCTCTCTATTTTCTCTTTATTTGACAAGGTCTTTTGAAACCAATCAGCTGAAAAGGTTCTACCATCATGAGTCATTGAAAGTCCAAAATCAGAGTCTTTTCCTTGCTCTGGTCCACGTTCAATGAGACAACATCTAACCTTGTAGTTTATCTTGGGCCAAGAACTAGAGTCATTATAATGTATGCACTTTAGTTTATCAAAATCAGCATCATCTGAATCCAAAATATCCGGTGCGACGCCTGATAAAAACAACCTGAGGCCCAATAGCCCGTAAGCTGTGGGTTGGCAAAATGCGTACTCTGAGGTTAGAGTTTAAAGTTGAATATATATTTTAGATTTTGAAGGCGTTTATGATCGATACAACAGAAATACTGGTTCGTCGGAATAGTTTTGTTTAAATTTGTTTATCCCAATGGTTTTAAAATAAAATACGCAATTTTGGACAATATTTCTCGCTTTGTTTACATCTTTTGAAGGTTATTAGTTTTGTATGATGAGTCGTTATGTTTTGATACAATTTTTTCTTGTATTTATATTATGTTTTTTATACTTGCTTTAGGTACCTAACTACCTAGTTGCATTATGATCTTTTAAGTTCAATGATTCAAAGAGTAATAAAGACCAAAAATTAAGCAAGATTTTTTATTTAAATAATTTTATTCTGAGTGATAATTTTATTATTGTAATTTTTATTTTAAATCATTAAATATTGATATTTTACTTACACTAGATTGATATTTTAGTTACATATGTAGTGTTTGTTCGCCATGTATTAGGCGCCTACAAATAGTGATCCAGATTTGTCGCGTTGTGTTTGTTATATGGTTCCTACGCCGTATTTTACGTGGCTTAGTGCTTTTGGTTCAACATCGAAATTATATCATTCCTTGGGTACCCAGGGATCTCGACGCTGAAGCACCACATTTCCACCATTCGGTGAGTTTAGATTTTAAGGTTAAGCGGTGCGAAACGCACCCGTGTAAGAAGCCTGGACGAGGTTTGTATCCCGGCTTCTCACACCCGTGTAAGAAGCCTGGACGAGGTTTGTATCCCGGCTTCTCACACCCGTGTAAGAAGCCTGGACGAGGTTTGTATCCCGGCTTCTCACACCCGTGTAAGAAGCCTGGACGAGATTTGTATCCCGGCTTCTCACACCCGTGTAAGAAGCCTGGACGAGGTTTGTATCCCGGCTTCTCACACCCGTGTAAGAAGCCTGGACGAGGTTTGTATCCCGGCTTCTCACACCCGTGTAAGAAGCCTGGACGAGGTTTGTATCCCGGCTTCTCACACCCGTGTAAGAAGCCTGGACGAGGTTTGTATCCCGGCTTCTCACACCCGTGTAAGAAGCCTGGACGAGGTTTGTATCCCGGCTTCTCACACCCGTGTAAGAAGCCTGGACGAGGTTTGTATCCCGGCTTCTCACACCCGTGTAAGAAGCCTGGACGAGGTTTGTATCCCGGCTTCTCACACCCGTGTAAGAAGCCTGGACGAGGTTTGTATCCCGGCTTCTCACACCCGTGTAAGAAGCCTGGACGAGGTTTGTATCCCGGCTTCTCACACCCGTGTAAGAAGCCTGGACGAGGTTTGTATCCCGGCTTCTCACACCCGTGTAAGAAGCCTGGACGAGATTTGTATCCCGGCTTCTCACACCCGTGTAAGAAGCCTGGACGAGGTTTGTATCCCGGCTTCTCACACCCGTGTAAGAAGCCTGGACGAGGTTTGTATCCCGGCTTCTCACACCCGTGTAAGAAGCCTGGACGAGGTTTGTATCCCGGCTTCTCACACCCGTGTAAGAAGCCTGGACGAGGTTTGTATCCCGGCTTCTCACACCCGTGTAAGAAGCCTGGACGAGGTTTGTATCCCGGCTTCTCACACCCGTGTAAGAAGCCTGGACGAGGTTTGTATCCCGGCTTCTCGCACAATTGTAATGTATAGTTTGTTAGGCATCTAAATACCTCTTAAATGACACTTCACTTGTCCAAATAGCTTAAGTATTAAGTTAGTTGACTAAATCTGATTTCCTATTATGTATAATTAGTATTTTTGACCAAGAATTCCATCTTTGTGACGTCATACTATGTGTTCTGTTTCCCCTCCACGGGTTTACCGAGCGGAAACGTCATTTTTCCTACTCGAGAAAGAACACTATTATTATTATTATTATTATTATTATTTGTAGAGAGTAAAATTATATCTGTAAATAAGGACCCACCAGCAGTCTCCACATAGATAGCGAAAGCTAAGTATCCAAAGTGGTTGGATAGCTAAAACATAACGATTGAATATTAAGATAGCAGTCTGCCACCAATTTGTTGCCAAATAGTTGTAATTTATCAAACTAACGTCAACATTTGAGGAAAGATATAGATTTTTCGCTTGTTTTATCAATATGGAGACAACAAAACCAAGTTAGAAACATGCGTTTTCCGCTTATTAAATAATAATAATAAATAAAATATTAAAAACAGACTCCAAATATTCCACTAGTATTCTTTGTCATAATCCTCGTCCAAATATTCCAGATCAGCCAGTTTTCTGCTTTCCAGGTATATCAAATTTACCATTTGATTCGCCGCACAGTGATTAATATAGATAAATACCCCTGAAAATTAAAAAAACTTGAAAGATCATGATGCAACTAGGTACCTAAAGCGGGTATAAAAAAAATACATATTATAAATACATTGCAAAA
Organism: Monopis laevigella; assembly: GCA_947458855.1. Lineage (NCBI taxonomy): Eukaryota > Metazoa > Arthropoda > Insecta > Lepidoptera > Tineidae > Monopis > Monopis laevigella. Next base: position 22,025,375 of record OX381592.1, read on the forward strand.
AAAAAAATAGTATCAAAACGTAATGTCTTTACATACAAAACTCATAAAAAAATATAACCTTCAAAAGATGTAAACAAAGCGAGAAATATAAAACCATTGAAATCATGAAGCTAAAAAATCGCGCCCCGCGCCAGTGGATGCATCATACATAAATTGTTTCATAATAGTGCGATACCGGTGTCGCCAATATCTGAGGCGAACAAATGAAGAACGGGGAAAAAGGTGTGGCTTCAAATGGCAGCTCAACGCGTCTGACACTTAAAAAACTGCTTGAGAAAAAAAGAGATACAAGTTAGCTATTGTCAAACATGAATGTGTGCTCGTGTCTATGAAGTGTTTTGTTTTTTATTATAAAAAGCTAAATATTAAATTGCATACTTAATAGTTTCGATAGTGTTGCCACCGACAACAAATATTATTACTTATCGATATAAACCAAATATTTTGGGATTTATAGAGATCATCAAAGATTAATATTATTTATCGATATACAATTGTTATACACACACATATCATCACGGGTGCCTTACGGCGCCCGTGACTGCCTAGACGGCCCCTAGGTAACCAGCGGAGGGGTTTTAATCCCACCTCGTCGTAGCCGATGGTATGAGTCTTCACCGAACAAGTGGCTAGCTCGTCGCGATGATTTGAATAGACTCAATAATTTTGAAAGGATATACTTTGGGATAATATGATCAAATCAAGCAACTTTCCCATGGAACCATGTATCATAAAGAAAAAAAAAGGCCTTCTCCATACAAACTAGTAACGTTAAAATGACCAATTTGTATGGGGATTTTTTTGTTTTCAATTGCGACATAATATGGTTCCCCATAGGAAAAGTTGTTAGATTTTATCAGCAGAACCTCATATTAGCCCAAAGTATATCCTTTCCTTTAAAATGTTAATATGACCGGAATCGCAGATTTTATTTATTCGTTTACGAATAAGCTATTACATTTAAGGGCCGGTTTCGTGATGGATAGCTAAGTTTGTAGTATTTGTAGATATCTTTTACAGTTGGTTAAGCAACTATAGTTAATTCATTAATCCTTATTCATCAGCAAAAACTATAGTTATCAACAGGTTATCAGTAGACACAACTTTACCATTTGTTAAATATTTTGCTAGGAAATTTAGTTTGTGTTCAGTTTTCGGCAATTTGATACATAATATACATTGAATATAAAGTTATTTTGTTACCTTGTTGTTCGGCATTGAAGAAAGGTTTTATATTATTTTATGAGCCACAGATATGTTTTATATTTATCCGAAATTCATCCCATATTTGAGAGTGATCTTATCTTGGATCGAAAATGATTTTACGCTTGATTGAAACAATCTTCATCGAACAATCTGATTTCACAATTGATAAAATATTTCTATGCTCAAGTTCATTTTGTTTATAATTTGCAAGAAAACACAACACAATTGGAAGATAAATTGTTATTAATTTATTTATTATATTTAACAGATAGTCAATTAAACTCCATCTTTTTTTCGAAATAGTAATAATAATTTATATAGTAATAATAGTAATGGGACCGGGGCTAAAGCGCCTTTCTCCATTTTCTTTTCAAAACGTTTGTACGTATTGATTGTCACATGAAAGTTTCCCTCGTATTAGTGCAATATTATTCCTTAAAAAATTAAAAATGCAGGATAGCACTTTACTTCACGTAAAAACTTATTATATTATTTCTATAACTTATACTTGTATTATAAATAATTAATTACCTTATAAATAGTTATTTTACAATAATATATCAGATATTTTACATAAATATTTTATTTAAAACAATTTTCATTGCAAAATCTGTTCTAAATCTATAAATTAAAATTTAGTATCTCTGCCAAGTTTATATTTTTTTTAGAGAAGCTATATTTTACATTCATTATTAAACAAAGAAGTTTATTTAAATATAAAGGAAAAATATAAAAAGATTCCATAAAAAATGATTAAAACTTTATAAAGAAATTTTATTGGAACATCACTAGTTTAAAATAAAACTCACTTGGAACGTAACCGCCTTTTTCATGCCTTCGGATACGTCGTTGACATTATCAATCAAAATAAAAAAATACGTTCTATCGTCAATGTCAACCTTCAGGGGGCCTTTCTTATCGTGAGCATACTATAACTACATGTTACCTACTAAACGCAATCTCAACATTTTTGACCGACCTCCAAGAGGTACTGGGGCCTTACCAAAGAGCCAATCGGTAATTGAATCGAAATAACCATCGAAAGCCAAATGTATGGAATTTGATGTTTTCAATCGATCAGGCTCTACCCATAGAGTAAAATTCCTATACATTTTTATCGATCGATACGGCAATTCGATTGGCGATCGTGTTCTTTGGCCAGGCCATTGAAAATACACGGGTATGCTTGTTGGTAACCAATTTTCTTCTCTTTTAATTGCCTCTGCCCATTTACGTTTTAATGCTGGATCTTTCGGGAAACTGTATGTATAGAAAATATAATTAGTATTATATAAAAAAAAAACAATAATTGTATAATATCTCATAAGTATAAAAGTATTTACAAATATCGAGTTAATCAACTATAAAATCATATCACTAAATTGTAACTGACAAACCTCGTTGGACGGTTCTGTTTTCACCATACCTTTTGATTTATTTAATGATTATAAAGTATCGAAATTCTCATTAAAAATAAAAACACATCACTAGTTCTTCAACTTCTAACTGGCGCAAATAGTTTGACAGTTACCGTCAGAATTTGATATTTTAATTATGGGTTTTTTTATTTTTTTTATTAAGGTTTAATATAAGATAAATATGTTAAATACATTCTTGAAAAACGTGACACTAGGTGATTTTTTTAAGAGTAGTTTCTACACAGCTTTAATACACAATTAACCATTTTTCCGACAATAAAAGCGGAGCTCTTTTCAACTTTCTCCGCCGAACGCACAAATCAGACTGAGGATGTAAAAAATGTGATAGTGTGTGTGAGTGACAAATTTGTCACTCGCGTCAGTAGCGGCGCGCGGACGGGCACGGACTATACCTTCATGATTGAACTACAACAGATTAAAGAAAAATATTCTGACGTATTTGTGTTGTTTGACCGTAAACGTCTTGCAAATGTCGTCTTGAAATATGTTTTCCCAAACTCTCTAAACTCTCTAAAACTATATTGAAATACATTTATGTCACTTCCTTTCTTGTTCTTAATGATTATTTTATGCAAAACATATCATCACGAGACCGCCTAGACGGCCCCGGGGTACCCAGCGGAGGGGTTTCAATCCCACCTCGTCGTAGCCGATGGTATAAGTCTACACCGAACAAGTGGCAGCCTACAGCTTAACGTGCTCTCCGAGGCACTATATTGGTGTTGTCAAACAAATGTACATACATTTTTTAATTAAAAACTCATTGGTACACACCGGTATTCGAACCAGGGACCTGTTTTTAAGTCTAGGTCTAACCAACTCGGCCACCACGTACATTATGGAAAACATCTTTAATAAAAATAAAACGTTCTACTAATAAATTTAAATTGAAAATAAACACATTTATTTACAGAAAAACAACAAATCGTAAACTGAATTTGGCGAGATCGGTGTTACCTCAATTTTTTTTTAAAAAATAATACCAGCAAATAATTTCTAGGTTTTTTTAACGCACTGTACTCCCAATGTTATAACTTCACTGTTAGTCGAAGTTTAATAATTATTTTATGTTGGTAACTGTATGTAATAGATAAAACTATTATTTGACAGCCTCCGTAGACTAGTGGTTGCGCCTTTGGCGTTGTATCCGGAGGTCGTGGGTTCGATTCCCACCCATGACCAAAAAAAAAAAAAAAAAATTAGTACGTTTTTTCTGTACAGTTTGTCATGGTCTGGGTGTTTAAAAAATACAATATGTATTATATAGTTGCTTCTGGTACACATAGTAAAAGCCTATTATTAGAGCTTAGTTTGTGACCAATATTGTGTAAATTGTCCAACATATTATTATTTAATTCCCCAACAAAAAGTAACTGAGAATAACTGGAAGTGCGAAAGCTCATTTTGTATGGAGACCGCGGAGTTGATTGCAAATACAGTGTCCGTGCGCCAAGCCTCCACCGGAAGCTCATCCCCTACTCGATGTTGAGGAGTTCCGTCTGCAGTGTGTTGTATGTGTTCAGGGCGAAGGCGCTCCGACGGTGAGGAAGGGTACGTGCGCCAACCATATCCGCGAGGTGGCGCGGCTGTTCTCCGGCTTCCACCTGCAGGTGCACGCGCGCGCCGACGACGACCTCCAGCACGACGACATCCTCGACCGGCTGGACCGCGCCGGCTCCGCCTTCCGCTACAACACTGTCCGCGCCGAGCCGCCTGCGCCCGCGCCCGTGGGCACGCGCCACCGCAAGCTCGATCCCGGTCAGTCCGCACACCGCTCGCCTTAACTTGCAACACCCGCGCCCGTGGTGGGCCCGATTTCGTTCACGAGAGTCGTTTTGACGTCTCGCGTCATAAACCCTACTCCGAACGCTCTTTTAACGAACGAATATTCGACTTTGACGACAGTAAAGTTGTTTCTTCTCGGATTTTATGTCAATATTCACGAGAACTTTATCGGATAATCTAATTTATTCTCAAAGAAGTTATTTTTCTTCATAAAATTAATTGTAAGTGAAAGTTTACCTTTTTTGTGGATAAATTAGATAGGTATATGGACTATACATAGTTTGTGTGGGAACCTAACAGGTACTTGAAAACAATTAACAAAGTGAAGAAAAAAGTACTGAGCGATAGCAGGTATAGTAAAGCTAAGGTTTACGTAAGGTCGAGTGCGCCGATTGCTATGCGGACGGACGTATGTTCGGCGCTAATGCTAGTTTCAGACTGGCGGCGTGCGCGCGCGCAGGGCTCCGTAGTCGCCGCCTATTGTTCTCGTAGCCGTAGGTATTCCAAAATTGTGTGGACAAAACCAATGTAGGTTTTGTCGCCACATTTGCTTCAAAATTCCACAGAAACACAAAAAGTCTTGGTATAGTTGGTAAGTCGGGTATCGAAATGGTTTGGAAGAAGCAACTTTAAGTACTGCCCGGTGGCTTCTTTCCAATGCTATAAGAGATGTTTTGTGTACTCCTCCCCTTGCTGATATTGAGTAAGAGATAACCCCCGTATTCTAAGACGTTTCCTTAACTCCACTCTTCACTCAAGCAGCGTCTGTCTCAACTTGCTTTTTATAGTTGACATTTGGTGGAAAGAGACGTTCCTTGAGTGTAAAGTGGAGTTAAGGATACGTCTTAGAATACGGGGGTAAGACTCTGGCAGAGCGTGTAATATACAGTCTTAAGCAAGGAATTATCGGCGATATAGCGCAGTCTTTTGAAAATAAACATGAGTTTACTGATTTTAGGTATTAAGGCGTCTATGTGTTTTTGCCAGTTTACTATGCTGTCGATAATGCCTAGATATCTTATATCCTCCCCGCGTTCAATAATACTATACTGACAGAGAGTAGTGATATCATTGACTGTGCATATATGTGTTTTGATAGTTAAATTTTCTGGTGGGCGGTTGGTGTGTTTGATGTAGAAGCACAGAGTCTTACTAAACGTTGAGTGTGAGCAAGTTCCGTTTTAGCCATTCCGACACCCGGGCAATGCCTTGTTCGGTCTTGTTTTTTGTTTCTTCCTAGGTCCGTCCCCTGAACAATAATACAGTGTCGACTGCAAATGCTAGAATTTGTGCCGACCCTGCTTCCAGTAAACATAGATCGTTAATGTAAACCAAAAAGAGCGTCGGCCCAAGGACACTTCCCTGAGGTATGCCAAAAGTGCAGTTTTTATAAAAATATAAGTAAATTGGTGAGTGAGGGACTACAAAAAATTATATGTTACAAGCTAATACAAATTTCATGGTTTTAAAATTTGTCGTAAAGGTTCTTTTCATGTCATGAGTAAATTTTTACTATAATTTCTAGATTATAACTTATAAGTTAAATACATTTTTTTATATAAAATATCTTGAAAATATTTGTTACTTTATAAAAAGTATATTTTTTTAAAGTATATTATAAATTCAAGAAATTTTAGCAAAACTTTTAATTGAATTCTACAATTTCTTCCTATGTAAAAGAACCTAATGACATCCCTAATTATTCATTCGATCCTTCGTTCACGAAACTAGTCTATGGTTCCAACAAGTATGTGGATCCGTAAGTATTTCGGAGTAAGCCATAGTTTCGTTCATCGTCTACGTATCGGCCGGACCGAAGCCCGAAACTTCTGTATTTCGGGGTAGACCTCTAGACCCGCCACGCGCCTCCGCAAGCAGGGGTGTTCCACTCCGCGCTTTAGGTATAACGCTACAAGTACCCGGCCGTACCTAAAGGTATTATTAAGAGGTATCAACTACGGTATGTGCATTTGCGCCACCTCTGGGCAAAATATTATGCGAAAAAGAGACGATAAACAACACAAGAGAGACAGAATGATATACAACAACACGGACACAGAGCGCTACAAAAGGGATAAATTTTTTTTTTACTCGGAAAGCAAATAAACTGTTTTTTTCTGACATATTTTTAATTGAATAAAACATGGTTTTATTTTATAAATATTAAAAAAAAAACGCTTTCTTCATTAAGCCTGCATAGAGCAAAAAAAGCTAAACCACCACACACGGTTTTAACCGATTTGAATGAAAAATAACACAATAATGAATAATAAACTTATGTAATAGACCACAGAGAGTGTAGCTATGTTTTACTAATATATAAGAAAATAAAATAATATATAATTTACCATTAAAAAGTATCTAAATTTAGCGAAAAAGGCTAGTTTGCGTTTTGAACATTTTAATAACTTAACGGTAGCATTTAATCTCAACATTAATTCAAAGGTATTCTCAAATGTTTAAACTACCACCTCCGATATTTGCAACATTCATATTTTTGTTCCTAATATTTTTAATAATATTTTTTTCGAAATAAATCCCAAATCCGCCATACATTTTAAATATTACGCGATGAACTCGTTCTAAAATTCAGTCGACCACGAGAGCTCGGAGTGGGGTCACGTCTCTTTGCGGAGCCGTGCCACATGACCTGTCTGAGGTGTATGTACACAAAGCGTGGCCAAGAAAAACAAAATAAGTAGATTTTTGGAATAATGAGAATTTATTAGTACGGAATAAAATTTATACAATAAAATATTTGAAAAAATTAAAACATTAAAAGTCAGACATTATAAATTAAATAAAAGTAGCAGTACCTACTGCATGCAAAAATGAATAAATCAAAGATAGGGCTTCGCTCGTTTTAGAAATAAACTTTATTATACATATTTTTAAGTAACTTTAGTATTACATTACAATTTTGATGTTTGTGGTTATAACTAGTTCACTTAAAATAGACATTATACTCGTTTTAATGTAACTTTAGTAGTCAAATCTGAGAGTGTAATTATTTTGAATTTAAAAATGGCGGCTTCGCTCGTTAGAAAAAATTAGATATTATATTCGTTGTTAAGTAACTTTAGTAGTCAAAATCTAATGTTTGTAATTATTTTGAATTTAAAGAAGGCGGCTTCGCTCATTTATCATTCATGTACACGTAATAAACATTCATGTACACGTTTTTAAGTAACTTTACATGGCCAAATTTGATTCTTATAGTTATGTTGAAAATAATGAAGGCCCTTGTTTGGAAATATAGTCATTATACTAGTTTTTAAGTAACTTTAGTATTCAAAATCTGATTTTTGTAATTATTAAAATATATATTATTATAAAGGGTTTTTCAACAAGAACTTTGTTTTCTAAAACAAAAAAAAAATATGAAGATGATTAATTTTTTTGTTGAATTACAAAGAGAAAAGTTCGACAATTATGAATGAAAAATGATATCTGGCTAATGTCTACCACAAACACGCTGACAGATGTCGATTCTTTTATCAAAGTTTTTAATCACCTTTTGACAAAATGGCGGGACTATTTTGTTAATCAGATCACGGATTTTGAGTTTTAATGCTACAATCATTTCGATTGGCTCTGTATAGACACTGTCCCACATAGCCCCACAAAAAAACCAGTGGTTTTAAATCACATGATCTGGCTGGCCACTTAACAGTTGAGTTTCGTGAAATTATGCGATCGGGAAATTTGGTTTGCAATAAATTGATCGTTTCATTGGCTGTGTGACATGTGGCACCGTCCTGTTGAAACCACATGTCAGTGATATCCACGTCATCAATAAAAGGCCAAAATTGAGTTGTTAACATCTCGCGATAGCGTGATCCATTGACCGTTACCGCATTTCCAGCGTGCTTGTGGTGGACATTTGCCAGATATCATTTTTCATTCATAATTACCGAACTTTTGTCTTTGTAATTCAATAAACAATTTAATCATCTTCATCAATTTATTTTTGTGTTGGAAAACAAAGTTCTTGTTGAAAAACCCTTTATAAATATAATAATTATTTTGAATTTAAATATGGCGGTTTCGCTCTTTAGGAAATAAACGTCCTTGTATTCGTTTTTAAGTAACTTTAAAATTCACCTCACCAGGTCAAATTCGATTAAAAATAATTGTAAATATAGTCAAAAAAAAATTGTTTGCAATTAAACGTCATTCTACTTGTTTTTAAGTAATTTTACCAGGGCAAGTGTGATTATAATATTTATTTCAATAAGTACCTATGTTATATTTGTCAAGTGTATATAGGTACGCTTACCTATTTAATAAGTATGTTATAAAATATAACGCCTGATTTCATTTAAACTTATGTATATAAATAGGTCAGTCAACTAGTTGTTAAAATAAATCAAAAATCTATAGTGCCTCGGAGAGTACATTCAGCTGTCGGTCCCAGCTTCACTTTACCAACTTGTGGAATTATTTCTATATGGTTATCTATAAATAATTTCATAGTCTGTCCAACACCGACAAGCTAACCACTTATTCGGTACGACTCAAAATACCATCGGCTACGACAATGTGGACTCAGGAGTACCCAGCGGTAAGGTTTTATACCTTACCACTAGATACTCGGGAATCCGTCTATACTATTTGGTACCAAATGACTAACGAGTGTTAGTAAAATTTAAATCAATCTAATAAAGTTAGTCAAAAACAAGAATATCATATTTTTTGCCGATCAAGGGAAGCGACTTTAAATTAAAAATCTCTATTTCAATGGGTAATATTTGATCTAATATGATCGGCGTCGTCGCTTCGATACAACTTAAATTGTTAAAAAAGTGACTTACTTAAAAAAAATCGACGGGCGCTTGCGCCAAGACATCAGTGAGCGTTCACTCACACTAAAACAATCGCGCATATGTACCTAATCAGCGTCCGCGTCGTACACACGATAAACTCCTACGGCGCAATTACAGTGTAAATTAATTTCTTGTTAACTAAACATGGCAAAATCACGCGCAAAGCGAGAAGCCATTTAACAAGAAAAAGAAAGATATTTATATATTTTACGAAAAGTTTACGAAACAGCGGCATATTGTTTATTTATTTGTGATGTGTTTTTAACTTTTACAAATGTTTACACTTGAAATTGTATTGCAATAATGAACTTGTGTCATTTAGAGTAATCCTGTGTTTTTGTGTTATTGATTTCTGTGTAATGGAAACAGAAAAGTGTAGTAAATGCAGAGTGCGGACTAATATCCTCGTATACTGCGATAACCTTTCATAGGTTTTCCGCAGCTACTAAGCCTATTTTGGTTTTCTATTACAATATGCTTAATTAATTAAATTAAAAACGTATTATGTATTTTACCCTTAAATATTTTTTTTTGAAGTGAAGTTTAATTGAGTGTGTATTTGATTGAAAAAATCAGATATCTACACAATTTTACTTCAAAAATATTTAAATGTTTAAATCAAGACGCTATTTAATTTTTTTTTAATTTTTGTTCCCAGGGTTCGTCTTCTTTTAACTATATGGCCTTCTACGCTTTACGCATAATTTTGCCAATGACATGTGGGTAGATTTATAAAGTAATAAATATGTACGGTAAAAGTGGGATAATAGGATGGAAAGGAATAGGGAAAGGACTAGGTTAGAATTAGGAATGGCCACAGACCGTATGCAAACATACGGTATAGTGATGCCAGTGTCAAGTGAAGGAGGAAGAAATAATCAACAGTAAAATGGGTACCGCCATTTTACTGAAGATAAAGGGATTCGTTGAGATAGCACAAACACTAAAATCACTGCGTAAATACTACAATTCTCACACTTAAGATCACATTAGAATGATTATGCCGGTTGATATGCCGACACATTCAAAAACATGCCTAGATCACTTTTTTGTTAAAACAAAACTAAAGATGGAAACCATAGTTTGTGCAGTAGACATTACAGATCATTGCATGATAATCGCTGGACTGTTAACTAAATCTCTTCCATCGTTATTAAAAACTATAAACCTGAAAACAATACACGATTTCGAAAACATCTGTGGTTCTCTTAAAAGTACAGATTGGTCTACCCTATGGCTTGAAAAGGATCCAAACATAGCGACAAAATTGTTTTCCTCCATCCTATCTAAAGCAATTAACGCCCACTCTCGTACTGTTAAAGCTAGTAGAAGTAAATATACCTTAAAGCCATGGATGACACCAGGACTCATAAAATGCTCTAAGCACAGGGATAAACTACACTTGAATGTACGTAATCATCCAGGTGACACAATAAAAAAACATGTTTATCGCCGCTACCGAAATTTCTACAATCTGCTGTTGAGGAAATTAAAGAATGAGTATTACGGTCAGCAGCTGGAATTAAATAAAAGGAATCCAAAAAAACTTTGGAAATCCATTAAAGACATTACTCTCTCTAATATCAAAAGTGATCCCGCTTCTGAACTTTTAAAAATAAAGGATACAACCACTGCTTCTCTTAGTCACTGTAATGAGTATTATTGCACAGTTGGACAAAAACTTGCAAATATAGCTCTAGAAAAGCTCAACGAGACAGAGCGCACGCTTGCTTTGAAAGTTAAAAAAATAAAGACACCAAAGAACTCTCTTTTCTTTGGGCCGGTTGACACAGCTGAGATTAATAATCTAATTTTGCATTTAAAGGAGGATTGTGCACCTGGTCCTGATGGTATTTCTAATAGACTAATTAAAAATATAAAGGACGCCACTCTAGAACCTCTAAGTTATATATAAGTCTTAAGTCTAGAATCTGGAATATTTCCGGATGTCTGGAAGTGCGCTGCAATTACACCCATATATAAAAGTGGTGAGAAAAATAAACCAGAAAACTACAGGCCTTATCTTTGCTTTGTACCTTCTCGAAGATACTAGAAAAAGTAGTCAACAAAAGGTTGATCAGTTTTATTGAAAGCAATGATCTTATTTTTCCAGGGCAATATGGTTTCCGTCAAGGGAGATCCACGGAGGACGCAGTGAGTTTGCTTACTGGTACAGTAGTGCGGCATCTAGATGGTGGTAAATCCTGCCTAGGGATCTTCCTTGACTTGAAAAAGGCCTTTGATTCTGTATCAATAATAATTATTTTGGAAAAACCCCAAATCATGGGTATCAGAGGGGTAGCATTGGACTGGTTCCGCAGTTATCTTTTTGAAAGAAAGCAGTGTGTCAGAGTCGCAACCCACTCCAGCCTTCCCTGTACATCCACATTCGGTGTTCCACAGGGCAGCATATTGGGGCCAACCCTCTTCCTCATATACCTTAATGATATTTTTTCCCTTTCGCTGAAGAACGCCAATATAATATGCTACGCTGACGATACTGCAATTTTATTTAATGGCGACACATGGAATGAAGTTACGCAGTTAGCGGAGGTGGGAATGATTGGTGTGAAGAGTTGGCTTGATCACAACCTACTCACTCTTAACGCAACCAAATCCTATTGCCTAAATTTCCATAAGACCGCAGCTACTTCGCCAGACAGTAAAGGTGTAAAGATTCACACCTGCTCACCTGGCGACAATTCCAATCAAACACTTTGCAGCTGCAACCTTATTAAAAGATCTTTAAATGTCAAGTACCTTGGAGTTACCCTGGATGAAAGACTTAACTTTAACGATCATCTGGCATCTATGTCCACTCGAGTAAGAAGGCTGGTGCATACCATGAGACTACTTCGCGACGCTGGATCCCTAAGCTTACTCAGAACAGTATATGTGGCACTCTGCCAATCAGTTCTTTCGTACTGTATTACAGTATGGGGTGGTGCTAACAAGACAGTTCTGATAAAATTGGAAAGAGCCCAGCTAAAGTGATGTTAAAAAGACCATTTAGGTACCCCACATTTGCACTCCACCAGGAAGCGAATTTTCTGACAGTGAGACAGCTCTATATTGTAAAGTCTGTTACCTCAACGCACAAATCGCTGCTTAAAACTCCAGAGTACTTGGAAATGTTAAATAAACGTGTGACAAACTTCCGCAATCCTTATCAGATCAAAACTTCCTTTGCTAAACGTTTCGGTTTATTTTTAAATTACTACATATACAATAAATTGATCAAAAAGTGTAATTTTAAAACCAGTAACCCTCGTGAAACTAAAATTTTGATTGAAAATCTCTTACAATCCTGGACATACGATGAAACGGAGAAATTTATGGTTGTAATCACCTAAACATAATACAGAATACAAACTCCATCTCTTCTCCAGTAACATCATGCTCGTATACACACACATTCAATATTTTACACACTTACATACACATATCACATACACGTGTATATATATATATATACATCAAAATAATGTTTTAACTTATACACACACACTCATCATATACTATACACAATGCTATGTTCAGCATTCTCTCCCATTTAAGTGCTTGTACTGATAAAGTCACAATTTGATAGGCACTATCACAGCAAATGTCAACTTATCAAATAAATCCACAAATAAAATAAAATAGGATAATTTAATTTATATATTCTTTTTAATTTCTCTAATGTTAATATTATAAGTTCAATTATTATTTAATTACTCATAGGTATTTCTGTCTTTGTTTGGTTGTTATTAGCTTTATTTTTATTGTTTTCACTCCTGTAATCAATAATTTGTATTTAATGATGATTTAAATTTAATAATCATAATTTCATGATTTTAATTGTTTTCGTTTGTCAATCTTATTATTTTAATTAATTATTAATTTTCTTGTAAAAATACGTTGTTAATCTGTCTACTAGTAGCTAAATCAAACCATTGTTAATCGAAATTTGGGAGCCCGCGATACAGGTTTTCCTAGTGCGGGGCCCACAGGCAATTGTTAACATATGTAATTTTTTTTCTGAATAAACAAATATTGAATTGAATTGAATTATTCTACAAAATTGGTACACTTTTGCACAATAATACTCTATAAACTTAACTATTAAAAATATACTAGAAACACACGAATACTGTGTACGGGCTACCCTCAAGGAATCTTCCCAGGGTTAACGCTGCGGCGCTTTAAACTTGTCGGCATTTATTTACTATGAAGTTGGCTTTCTTCTCTCGTAGAGAGTATTATGTTCCTTGGGTGTTACCTGCCGAGTCGCTTAGATTATTATTAGGCTATACCTACACAAAAAAAAAATCAAAACGTGTGTCCAATAGTCTGTTTATAAGAATGCGAATTTTCATTCGTCGCCTTTCCTATCTATCAAATGTTGACCTTTGTTATAGTTATTTATGTCTCTCGTATTTACGTACTTTATTAGATATGTCATTACCTGCTATAGTATAGCTAGGTTGTATTAAGTTCTGTTTACAAGGTCAGCTTTAGTTTTGATAAGTATTTATTTATTTTCCCAATTAATAATATATAAGAATAAGCAAATGTACTGAGGCAATGTTTTTGTAAGCTTTTCTTCCTGTAACTTCGTAAAATGTTATACGCACCTACTAGTATGAAAAAAGTATTTATTCAGATTACATTGTTTTCAGTTCAAGAAATAAATTCAACAGAACGCGATCAGTTCTGGATAAAGGAGGAGCAAGAGGAGAGGCTGAGAGTGCAGGAGGAGAGACAGAGACGGGAGCAGGTGAGTGTGCGGGGAGAGGAGGAGTGGGGGGGGAGCTACAGTAGACTACAGCGAGGACTCTGTTGCAGGAGAAACGGCGGGCGGAGGAGGAGGCGCGGCCGGAGGGGGAGGGGACACGGTAAGGGGGGGGGGGGGAATCGATGGCATAATCGAAAGAAACCGCTTTTCCTTGCTTTCTTAATAGTGCGACAGTTTTATGAAAACGAAGGAAGGTTTTTTATAAATAAACCGCGTACTGATAGAATTTTATATTCCTTATAAAATCTTGTTGTAGGGTGTCTAAAAACTTTTCTAAATATAACTTTTATAAGTGATCTCTGCGTTCGCTCTCATTTTATCAGCACGGTTTTGGTTGCTCCTCCCCATGCGCAGATGCAATATGTTACGAGACATTGTGAAAGCGAGTTATACAACTGTATTAACAAATTGGCATCTGCAATCTCCCTGATTTTTAAAATGTTACCATTAGTTGTCTAGTACGAGTGGATAGTTTGGAAATATGTTCAGCCCAACTCAGCCTGCCATCCCAAATGACTCCTAGATGAAAGAGAAACCCGTGTAAGGTTTTCACAGGCACACGTGTCAACGGCCCCTACAGTTTTGTTACAAGGGTAGGTGTGTATGACAATGTCCATATCTGTTTAGAGATTTGATGCAGCTGTTTTATTAAAGCACATATATTTGGTTTTTGATGTATTTAGTGTCAAAAGGTTGTCTTCTAGCCACCTCACCACCGACGCTAAACCATATTCAGTCGACTCTTTCACTTTACCCCACGATTTTGCCTTAAACAACAGTACTGTATTGTCCGCAAACATGAACGCCTGTCCTCGAGGAACAAGTTTACACAATTTGTTAATATAGATAGTAAACAAGGTTGGGCCGAGCACACTACCCTGTGGAATGCCAAAATGTGCAGAATGACTCGGTGCTAGTTACGTTATTTACCTTGACTATTTGACAATCTGTAATAGGCAGTCTGTAAACAGAGGATACTTCGGATACTCATGCCTTCAAGTCTACTCAAAAGAACGGGAATGGAGACAGTATTAAATGCCTTCTGAAGATCCAAAAAGACACCGATACATTTTTCTCCATTATCTAAGCTTTTAGAAATGAATTTAGTAAATTCCAGAATGGTATCCTCCATAGATCTCCCTGCTCAAAATCCATATTGGTTAATCCATCCATAAGTACGTCTGCACAATGCCTCAAAACTTAGCCTCTAATAACATTAACAGGTTTTATTTAATTAATATTTTTTTTTAACTTCATTGAATCTGTTGAAAGGAATGCCAAAGAGTTGTTAGGTGATAGTTTAAGATCCTGTTTAGTGGATACTACCCTAGTCATGGCTTTTTCGCTGGTGTTTAGTTTTCTTATGGTTTTATTTGCTAGGGTCTTACCCACTGAAGTAGAGTATTCGTTTACTACATTCAATGATTCAGTGGCATTATTATTAATTTTAAGTAAATCTCTGGAGGTAGACTTATTTAAATTCAAGTCACAAATTTCCCTAATGATGGTCGAAGTTTGTTTTATATTATTCTTATTTAGTTCTAGTTAATTTCGATGATAATGATTTTTTGTTGTTTTATTATATTGTTACACATATTACGGTAGTAGTAGTAGAAGTTTTCCTATGCATAAAATTTTTACGTCGTATACATTTTAAAAGCCCTTCTATGATCCATGGTTTTCTAGTGGTTTTTCTGTTGCTAACCTTTTTAGTATTGGTGCTCTCTGTGATAGCATTTGAATTGTTGTTAATTTGTGTGCTCCGTCATTTGCATTATTTAATATATATAATTGTGCCAGTTGTAATGTTTTAGCTTATTACGTAGTTAATTATTGATTGTGTTTTAGAAATTATTAAAAAAATGTAGTTTAGTTTTATTTATGTACAGTGAGATAGGACAATGATCACTAAATTCTCCAAGATCTAATTCACGGGCAGTAATAGTACATTTACAGTACTTGACTCTAGTGGGAATGTTTATCGCTGAAATTAGTCCATAGCTTGAAATAAGATTTAAATAATTAGATTCAAGAGAATTTAAATTATCTGATATAATATTGAGATTAATATCACCTGTTAAAATAATTTTAGGAGTTTTAGTAGTTTGCAATACGCTTTCCAAAGAATCTATAAAGATACTTGGATTATAAAATGATGGAGGTCTATACAAAACGATAATAGTTGTGTAATTATCAAATTTCACCAGCAAACAGTTCCCTTGTTGGAACTGTGGTTCCATAAATTGAACTGACAGTGGGTCCTTAACAAGGACTACGACCACATCATTTTGTTTCATATTTTGCTTTGTAAAGCCCATTTCATAATTATCCAGTGCTGGGCGACTGGCGCTAGCTGTTGGCCAGCATTCAGTAGGGACTATAGTAATGTTGTGCGACCAGAACGAGGAATGCATGCAGGTTACAATTATCCAGTGCTGGGCGACTGGCGCTAGCTGTTGGCCAGCATTCAGTAGGGACTATAGTAATGTTGTGCGACCAGAACGAGGAATGCATGCAGGTTACAATTATCCAGTGCTGGGGGACTGGCGCTAGCTGTTGGCCAGCATTCAGTAGGGACTATAGTAATGTTGTGCGACCAGAACGAGGAATGCATGCAGGTTACAATTATCCAGTGCTGGGGGACTGGCGCTAGCTGTTGGCCAGCATTCAGTAGGGACTATAGTAATTTTGTGCGACCAGAACGAGGAATGCATGCAGGTTACTATTATCCAGTGCTGGGGGACTGGCGCCAGCTGTTGGCCAGCATTCAGTAGGGACTATAGTAATGTTGTGCGACCAGAACGAGGAATGCATGCAGGTTACAATTATCCAGTGCTGGGGGACTGGCGCTAGCTGTTGGCCAGCATTCAGTAGGGACTATAGTAATGTTGTGCGACCAGAACGAGGAATGCATGCAGGTTACTATTATCCAGTGCTGGGGGACTGGCGCCAGCTGTTGGCCAGCATTCAGTAGGGACTATAGTAATGTTGTGCGACCAGAACGAGGAATGCATGCAGGTTACAATTATCCGGTGCTGGGGGACTGGCGCTAGCTGTTGGCCAGCATTCAGTAAGGACTATAGTAATGTTGTGCGACCAGAACGAGGAATGCATGCAGGTTACAATTATCCGGTGCTGGGGGACTGGCGCTAGCTGTTGGCCAGCATTCAGTAAGGACTATAGTAATGTTGTGCGACCAGAACGAGGAATGCATGCAGGTTACAATTATCCGGTGCTGGGGGACTGGCGCTAGCTGTTGGCCAGCATTCAGTAAGGACTATAGTAATGTTGTGCGACCAGAACGAGGAATGCATGCAGGTTACAATTATCCGGTGCTGGGGGACTGGCGCTAGCTGTTGGCCAGCATTCAGTAAGGACTATAGTAATGTTGTGCGACCAGAACGAGGAATGCATGCAGGTTACAATTATCCGGTGCTGGGGGACTGGCGCTAGCTGTTGGCCAGCATTCAGTAGGGACTATAGTAATGTTGTGCGACCAGAACGAGGAATGCATGCAGGTTACAATTATCCGGTGCTGGGGGACTGGCGCTAGCTGTTGGCCAGCATTCAGTAAGGACTATAGTAATGTTGTGCGACCAGAACGAGGAATGCATGCAGGTTACAATTATCCGGTGCTGGGGGACTGGCGCTAGCTGTTGGCCAGCATTCAGTAAGGACTATAGTAATGTTGTGCGACCAGAACGAGGAATGCATGCAGGTTACAATTATCCGGTGCTGGGGGACTGGCGCTAGCTGTTGGCCAGCATTCAGTAAGGACTATAGTAATGTTGTGCGACCAGAACGAGGAATGCATGCAGGTTACAATTATCCGGTGCTGGGGGACTGGCGCTAGCTGTTGGCCAGCATTCAGTAAGGACTATAGTAATGTTGTGCGACCAGAACGAGGAATGCATGCAGGTTACAATTATCCGGTGCTGGGGGACTGGCGCTAGCTGTTGGCCAGCATTCAGTAAGGACTATAGTAATGTTGTGCGACCAGAACGAGGAATGCATGCAGGTTACAATTATCCAGTGCTGGGGGACTGGCGCTAGCTGTTGGCCAGCATTCAGTAGGGACTATAGTAATGTTGTGCGACCAGAACGAGGAATGCATGCAGGTTACAATTAATGCTTCGAATATTAACAGTGAGTATTCAAAGTGATTTGTCTCCCTTTTTATTTATGTTGAGCGTTGACAAGCATTTATTTTCATGCAAGGCATTACATTATTTATACTAGTACCAAAGATTTTAATAATATTTATGTTATTGTATTATATAATTCTTTTGAGATAGTGATGTTACATGGTAAGTTATGTAAACTTGATAAACGATTGAATACGAATATAATATTTAAATATTTGCAGTAAAATGTACTGGGAAACAGTACACAATAACACTGAATAGTGAACTCCAAATAGAGCAAGTAAGAGTGAACTCCAAGTAGAGCAAGTAAGAGTGTTTGTTTATGTCCTTGTAGTATACATGTTAATATGTTTGTTTTATGTAAATTGTGTAAAAGTCATTTAATTCAGTAATCTGTGGGTTATATGAATGTTTAAACAATGTTTTATTAGTAATGTAAGAAAACAAGTAATTAGTAGTAGGTAGGTATATGCATAACAAGGAGAGTTAAACGTATTTAAATTTTTAGTCATTCGGTCTGTGTCTTTAAGTCTTTATTGTAAAGCACAGGTCCGTTTGGGCTGTGCGTGCCGAGTAACTCGATCAGCTGTCGCTCGCTGCGCACGGGCACGGCAGTCCGTGCTTCTTGCGTAGGTAAATTCTTCCGTTTATAGTCCAACAATATTGAAATTGATTTTCCTTCGCAAATTCTCTTGCTTTGTAAAACAGTTTTTTTATAGTGTTGCATAATAATTCTGATACATATGTTGTTGGGTGATTCTTTTATACCTATACAAAAAGAAACTCTAGATCCTGGTGAAATGCCTGATGAAAAGTTTCCTTACAGAGAGGCTGTTGGAGCCTTGGCTTATTTAATGGTTTGTACCCGACCTGACATAGCCTTAGCAGTTGGTGTGGTATCCGGAAAATTGGAAAAACCCACCAGAGCTGATTGGTTAATGGTAAAACGGATTATGCGATATATTAAAGGCACTATATGTCACGGCATAAAGTATCACTCAAATAGTGTGAAAAATATCATTGATGCTTTAGTGATGCAGACCATGGCGGAGATTTGATGACAGGAAGATCTACAAGTGGAGTGGTATGTTGCTTTGCTGGTGGTGCAGTATCCTGGATCAGCCAACGCCAAGCAACAGTCGCCATATCTACGACTGAAGCAGAAATAGTTGCTGCTAGTGAAGGAGCCAAAGAACTAATATGGCTCAAAATAGTATTTAATGACATGACTGTCATGAATGATTGTCATGAATGAAATTCCATTATTGCAAGTAGACAATGAAGCAGCTGTTAGACTTGCACATAATCCCAAATTTCATCGTCGTACCAAATATATTCGCATCAGACATTTCTTTGTGAGAGAACTGGTCATGAATGGCAGTATATGTGTTGCAAAAATCGGTTCGGCGAACCAGTTGGCAGATGTAATGACCAAGATTAGTCTTGTTAAATCTATTCAGTAAGGGAAAGTATTAAAACTTATTGTTTACCTAAAGATTGTTTAGAAAATATCTGTCACTTTGTTATTTTTGTCAAGTCAAGTAAATGTTGTACCAAATGGTTTATTATTAAATATATGTTTTCTAGCTGAATTATCTTTGAATCGCAATCCACTGCATCAGAAAACAACAATAACAATATAGAAATACTTGAAGCTATAACAAATCCTAATATCGCGCGTACCAAAATGCCCATTCTCCTTTGAATGGGTATTTTGGTACTCGCTCCAATAGCAAACATTGTGGTGTTATTGGATAGGTCTTTTAATATGCAAAAATATTTACTATGGCGACTTGTCCCAAATCATTGTCCGAAAACCACGGGAAGCCCCCAAAAGTTCCAGTTTTAGTAGATATCATAATTGCAAAAATACGATATACGTACTTATCATGGTTGAAAAAATACGAAAAAAATAACAATGTAAAACAACAAATAACGAGAAATGTATTGTGTTTACTATTCATGCAGAATATATCGTGACAATGATAATGGTGATGACTTTTGAAAAAAAGTAGTACTACTTTTAAGATTTCTGTTTTTTGTTGCTCCGGTGACTGTTAGACCTCGTGGATAGGGATTATCAACGATGTAATTATTGATAACGTTTAAAAAAATAAATAACGTTTCTTACTTTTACTTTTTTTTCTTTTTTATCCCTGGGTGTATTCATTTTAGTACTTATTAATCAAAACACACATGATTATATACAAGACAACGATATAATATCACCATTATCTTAACAAAATCAAACAGAAATATAAAATATTTAACACAAAATAACTCCGTTCCGAAGGCAAATGGAGACAAGCGACCCGCATTTTTTACAAGGATTAATGCAAACATTAATCCTTGTAAAAATACCTTTTCAATGATATATATATTATGGCTACTGGGCCGAGTACCTCCTTGTAATTGAACATTATAAGATGTCGTTATAACATCTTCTAAATGGATGGCACAAGAAGATGAGAAGTACAAGAATAAAGATGAGAAAGCAGAGGGCATTAGGAAACGAAAAGAATACACAGAAATAGTGGTCTGCAATACTGTTGGTTCACATCAATACTGTTGGTCCACATCAATGCTGTTGGTCCACATCAATACTGTTGGTCCACATTAATACTGTTGGTCCACAATAATACTGTTGGTCCACATCAATGCTGTTGGTCCACATCAATGCTGTTGGTCCACATCAATAGTGTTGGTCCACATTAATACTGTTGGTCCACATCAATACTGTTGGTCCACATCAATACTGTAGGTCCACATCAATACTGTTTGTCCACATCAATGCTGTTGGTCCACATCAATGCTGTTGGTCCACATTAATACTGTTGGTCCACATCAATACTGTTGGTCCACATCATCGCTGTTGGTCCACATCAATATTGTTCGTCCACATCAATGCTGTTGGTCCACATCAATACTGTTGGTCCACATCAATGCCGTTGGTCCATATCTATACTGTTGGTCCACATCAATGCCTTTGGTCCACATCAATACTGTTGATCCACATCAATACTGTTTGTCCACATCAATGCTGTTGGTCCACATCAATGCTGTTGGTCCACATCTATGCTGTTGGTCCACATCTATGCTGTTGGTCCACATCAATGCTGTTGGTCTACATCAATGTTGTTGGTCCACATCAATGTTGTTGGTCCACATCAATAAATAGGAAAATGCTGTTCTCTTAAAAGGACGCTAGCAATATGTACTACTATATGAAAGTGGAGTTGAAATAAAATGTGATTATACAAATTTATATTTGACACAAATTTATTTGGAAATGTGTTGTTTTCAAAGCAAAATTTAGGATGCAAAGTAATATTACATTTATGAAAGTAAAAAATGCCTTTTTGTGACATTCAAAGCATCTTAGTTAATAATCTCTATGCGGAGATCTTTTCCGTCAAATCGTGACTCTTCGCGAAAATTATTGGAGACACTGATTATTTTTCTAGAAGAGCTGACGACTTCTGCGGAAGTGAAAAAAATCATGTTCACCTTCATAATTTTTATATATTTTTCAAGAATTATGTAAAACTATGTCTAATCCGTGAAAAATCAAAGAGAAGTATCAGATCTTACCCCTTATAGACGTTCTGTACAGACTGATTTTTGATTGGATCATTCTATCCCTCCCATATTCTCCTTATATTTTTAACAACAAAAAGCTACATGATCTACCGACGTAGGATATATGTATATACCTACATACATATTTTATAATTGTTATGAAAACTTTTTTACTTTCGATATAGGCTGAATAATAGCTGCGTTTGATGCAACAATAACAAACAACGCTATTATCAAGCCACTTGATTACTGCCATAAAGCGTGTTGCTCCGACACAAAACTTATCCATCTTATAGGGTTTGTATACCACAGCCTGCAGCGTTTTGCCAATACATTCATCTGTATTAACATTGACGGGTTTAAGGTGACTAAGAAGCCTCATCCAATTCGTCGAAAGCTACGCGTATGCGTTTTCATAGCTATATAAGTGTGGCACATTATCAACGTCATCACTGAAATTTCCTGAAAGAAAAGAGACCTCACCCTCAACCTGTAACTGTGACCGTAAATTTTGTAATTTAACTTGGTTTTCGTCACCTGAATCCTCGCCCGGTTCACTGAGGTCACAAACGAGGATTCAGGTGCAGTTTTCGGGAGGCAAATTAATGAAGTGACCAGATCAGTTATTAGCTTGTCCTCATCCTCTTCTAGCTCTTCAATTATTTGATTAATTGTTAGAGGCCGAAACCATCTATTTTTCGGCTCCCTAAAATATTTGATATATTATTATGATAGTAGCACATTTTGCTATTGGTTGCTTAAAAGGACGGCAATTAAAATTGTGTAAATTATATATTTCTAATCTAAATACACTAGAAACGTATCTAATGAATTTTTTTTTTTTTTTCATAACTACCTTGATTGTTTACAATAATTTTATATCTCTGGTGTCCTTTTAAAAGAACGATAGCAGCAACTGGGTTAATACTGTTGATCCACATCAATGCTGTTGGTCCACATCAATACTGTTGATGCACATCAATGCTGTTGGTCCACATCAATACTGTTGGTCCACATCAATGCTGTTGGTCCACATCAATGCTGTTGGTCCACATCAATATTGTTGGTCCACATTAATACTGTTGGTCCACATCAATATTGTTGGTCCACATTAATACTGTTGATCCACATCAATGCTGTTTGACATCAAAATTCTCGAAAACTACTGGTATACTTTATAATTTTAGATCTTGTTGACTCTATCATATAGGGTATTATAGTTTCATATTTCTCAGAAGTTATTGAACCGATTTCATAAAAAAATAAAGGTTTGTAGGCATTCACTCAAAGATTAAAACTAAATTAGTATAAGTCGGTACTAAAGCGTAAATAGTTTTAAAGAAAAGAAAAAAACCAACAGAAACCCTTCGCGAGCGACTTTGTACTTCATGACTTGACGTTTATTTATGATATCTTTTGTATGGAATGTCCGATGTGAATAATTGGAAAAGTAATCCATAGGAACTAATACAACCTCGAATACGAAGTGATTTATAAAAAAAACCACGCAAATCTATTTTAGTTTATATAATTCATACATATTGTTCCAATACAAATCTGTTATTGCGTCACATTGTGGTTAGAAGCTTGTTAGTAAATATAAGTAATACAATGTGAACGCTGCAAATTAAGATTACATTTAACGTCTCATATTCATTATGGCATTAACATTTTACAACATTATTATTTATTATGTATTGCTATTATTCAACATGATTATTTGGGAATTCAATAAAATTATCATGATATTAAAATATTATTATTATCATAATTATTATTAATATTATTATGAGATAACAATACTATTACAATTATTATACTGTAGTGTATTCCTTTTAGGTATAATTAAAATTCAAATATATGTCATAATAAATTACACAATAGGTATCAGATATTACACTATTAAGATATATACAGGAAAAATTTAACGATAACCACAAATCACAACTTCAAATTGCTTTATAATATTTATTTCCCCGCTTTAAAGGGTTTATGATTTTAAATAATATAAAAAAATATTTTTTTATCGGGGCTGTTTCTGAGGACTTCCGAGAAAAAGGCTTCTTCGACACAACTATAAATAAATTATAATATAATAATAGTCGCCGCGCGTGCTGCGACCCCGAGGATGTAACGCTAGTGTTGTTGCAGCGCGCCACCCGCGCCCTCCTCGCCCCCCGCGCCCCCCGGCCACAAGGCGGAGGCGCGCAGGCTGGCGGGGGGCTGCGTGTCCGCGGCGCGCGCGCGGCTGCTGCACCCCGAGCCTTCCCACCCGCACAGGTAACGCGCGCGCATGCACCCACGCACCTACAGGTACAACACACCCAGTTACCTTCAACACACACAGGTACCTCACAAGTCCCACCCGCACAAGAAACGCGCGCACACACACACACACGCACCTACAGGTACCACACACAGGTACTTTTAACACACACACAGGTACCTCACACCCACACACACATACAGGCACCTCACACACGCACAGGTACCTCACCCACACGCACAGATACCGCATACACATACAGGTATCTCACACACACACAGGCACACACACCAACACACAGGTACCAGGTACCTTACACACAGGGTACCTCACACACATACACACACACACACTCAGGTACCAGGTACCTTACACACAGGTACCTCACAAACACGCACAGGTATCTCACACACGCGCAGGTATCTCACACAGTCACACAGGTACCTCACACATTAAAAATATTTAAAAAACTGTGTTGTTTTGCATAATTCTTTATTTTAACATAATAATATTGGAAATTAGACTAATTCAAAAATAAGTATAAAATTCTACATTATTTTCCCTTTCCAACATGTAAAAATATTCATATTAAATTTAGTCTTCAATTGTGAAATAAATTGAAACAAAACACCTACTTCTCAAATTTCGCCGCGGTATGCGCATGCCGAAATTTCGAATTTTATTATTTCTAGAAAAGTATATAGGTACATGATTTTGGATATAGTGATTCATTTTTTAGATATTATTTTATTAAAAAGAATGTAAAGTAAACTGTAAAACACAAAAGCCCGTGTCAACACATATCACATCAAAGTTGCCTTGTACCGAAATCATCCGTATTTCTTCACCACAACTTCAAACCTGGCAATTGGCAGACCCTAAATACTTCACACCAGGAAGAATAGATGTATTATTAGGCGTCGAAGTATATACAGAGATATTAAAAGATAACTTTATCAAAGGTACGCCAAGAGACTACACTTGGATGGATATTGTTTGGAAGAGTAAATGAAGAGAATATACATTGGCAGCATTGTCGCAATGCACCACCATCTGGAACTAGATAATATGTTACGGAATATGTGGGAAGTGGACGATATAAGTAAGATAAATTTTACGGCAGACGAAAGATTATGTGAAGATATATATACAACCACGCACACTAGAGCACCAGATGGACGCTACATTGTCAAATTGCCCTTTAAGGGAATGCATCCCCAGAGAACACTAGGAGAAACCAAAGATTTTGCTTTGAAAAGATTGCTACAACTAAATAGGAAATTGGAAATAAATAATAAGTTAAAGATAGAATATACTAAGGTTATACGAGAATATATAGATCTAAACCATATAGAAGAAGTTCCAGAAAATGAAATAAATAATTACGCTATATATCTTCCTCACCGCGCAATTACACGTGACGACAAGGAAACTACTCAATTAAGGGTAGTTTTTGATGCATCATGCAAGGGTAGCAATAATAAGTCACTTAATGATGAACTTTTAGTGGGCCCACCTTTAAAAGAAGATTTAAGAAATTGAATTATGATATGGCGTTTGAAACCTATATGTTTTGTTGCCGACATTCAAAAAATGTATAGACAAATTATAATAACAAAGGAAGACACAGATTACCAAAGAATTTTATGGAAGACAGATAGTGAAGAAATAAAGACATATAGAATACTAAGAGTCACTTTTGGGACGGCCTCAGCACCTTATTTAGCTGTAAAAACTCTAATACAATTAGCAGAAGACGTTGGTAAAAAAGACACAGAAGCCTCAAGAATAATAAAAGAAGATCCATGTCGATGATTGTATGAGTGGCAGTAACACAGTATAAGAGGCAGTTATAGTTAGCAAAGAAATTATGGAGATACTTAAGAATGGTGGATTTTTATTGCAAAAATGGGCATCTAACAGTACACAATTTATGGAACAAATTGAACCTATGTTTCGAAGTAAAAAAACATTTATGGATATAAAAGACAAAGAATGTGTTATTAAGACCCTGGGTATAATATGGAATTTTCACGATGACTCATTTCAATATACATGCGCTCTTTCAAAACCACCTCGAATAATAACTAAGAGAAACATACTGGCGGATATTCAACGTCTTTTTGACCCTCTCGGGTGGCTTAGTGCAGCGATAATTCCAGCTAAGATGTTGATAAAAAACCTATGGATTGAGAGATTAGAATGGGATGACAGAGTTAGTAAAGGTATAGAAGAAGAATGGCTTAAGTTAAGGCAGGAGTATGAAAATCTGGATAGAATTAAAATCAAAAGATGGATAAACACATTCGATCATAATATAAATAAGGTTACCCTTCACGGTTTCTGCGACGCTTCGATGGAGGCATATTGTGCTGTCGTATACTGTGGAGTTGAAACCCAAGACAGCAACATTAATACCGGAATTTTTGCCTTAAAAACACGCGTGGCCCCAGTTCGACCAGTATCATTGCCAAGATTGGAGTTGTGCGGAGCAGTTATTTTGGCAAGGTTACTGACACAAACGAGAGAAGCTATGAGAGTGCCTAAAGAACAAGTCTACGCGTGGACTGACGCAACTATTGTCTTGTCGTGGTTAATTGGCGATCCAAGAGGTTGGAAACCATTTGTACACAACCGAGTAGTGGAGATTTTAGACAACACTTGCAATACACAGTGGTACCATGTAATATCCAAGGATAATCCTGCAGATGTTGGCTCGAGAGGTTGTTCCCTATTGCAATTAAAAGACGATAAATTATGGTGGGAAGGGCCAGAATGGCTGTTCCATTTTGATAATAGTCTATGAACGCTAATCTGTGGTGAAAAAAAGGGTTGAAAAATATTGTTTATTATAAATATATTTTATTATATATTAATTCTTGGTAAAATGGTATAATTATTTATTTTATTGTGAATAGAGTTTTTGTCCCGTAAGTTCCCTATTAGAAACACCATTGAAATTTAGATTTTAAGTTATTCGCGGTGCGCAACGCACCCGTGTGAGAAGTCTGGACTGAAGAGTTTTGTTTCCCGGATTCTCGCACAATGGCTAAAGAATAAACATATTAAATTTACAAGACCTGATATCACGGCAACGGAATTGGAAAAAAGGGAGAACGTCAGTGAAGTAAATACAAAAATAGAGATAGAAACAATTTATCAAATTTGAAAAATACGACTCACTTGACGAACTTTTAAAGACTTGCTTTTTACAGTAGATTTTTTAATCATAGAAAACCTCAAAATTTTACTCATCATGAATTAACAACTTTTGAATTAGAAAACGCTTTAAGGAAATGTATAAAACTAGCACAAATGGAGGGATATGAAACCGAAATAACATCCCTGGAACACAAACAATATCTAAAGAATAACCTTTATGAGTTTCATATACTCAGGGTGGGCGGTAAACTTCGAAATTCCGAACTGTCTAGCGATACCAAGAACCCAATTATCCTCGGTCATAAAAATAATAATTAAAGAAGCTCACCAAAAAACTCATCACGGAGGACTTCAACTTATGTTAGGCTACATCCGATCAAAATATTGGGTTATTCGCGCGAAAAATGCAATCACGGCGTGTATTTTTAAACGTTTAGTATGTGCAAAATTAGCACATCGAGCAAGAACTCAAATGATGGGAGATTTGCCTAGAGTCCGTGTTACGCCTGCACGCCCATTTCTTCATAGCGGTGTCGATTTTGCACGTCCCTTTCATGTTCTTATGCCCCGGGGCAGGGGAGCTAAAACGAACAAAGCATATATTGCAGTTTATGTATGTATGGCCACAAAGGCTATACATCTAGAATTAGTAGGTGACTTAACTTTACAGTCGGTGCGTTTCATAGATTTGTATCCAGAAAAGGTAAATGTTCACATATTTGGAGCGACCAAGGAAGAAATTTTATTGGTGCGAATAAAGAATTGACTATGGCATGGAAGGAGGCCGGTTTGGAGTTGCAGGAAAATGTGTCAACTCGATTACTGTCGGAAGGAACTCAGTAGAATTTTATACCGGCTTATAGTCCAAATTTCGGTGGATTGTGGGAGGCCGGTGTGAAATCTGTAAAATCTCACTTTTGACAACTAATCTTATATACAAGTTGATGACAATTTTGTGCCAGATCGAAGCATGCTTGAACTCACGGGCATTGATTCCACTTGATACAACAAATCCAGATATTGACCAGGACCAAACTTGTCGCGTTGGCAGTTTACACAAAAATTGGTACGGGATTTTTGGCACCGCTGGCAAACCGAATATTTGGTCCGATTGCAGCAACGCCCAAAATGGTTAAAACATACTGAAGAAATAGAAATCGGTAAAATTGTAATGGTTAAAGATGAAGCACTTCCCCGGGAAAGTGGCCTCTTGGCCGCATAATGGATAAACATCCCGGACCTGATGGTATCACCAGAGTCTGCAGTATTAGATGTCGTGATGTCATCAAGCGATTTGTTTCGAAGATTTGTGTATTGCCGATAGATGCTAGCCCTTCAGTGGAAATAGTAAAGGAATAATATTTGTTACCATTTTGTAATTAGGTTTCACATTTTAGCTTTCTTCTTTATATTTAGTTTTTATTTTATTTAGGTACTGCTTTGATAATTTGCTTTCGCTTTAGAGTTTGTCTATTTTTATGTTACATGCAATTTACTTGCGCCCTGAGGTGGGCGGTATGTTGATTTGTTTATAAGTAGTTGTTATTTAACTATGCAGTTAGTCTCAAATAGATCCTTTACAAGTGAACACGTAGTTTTATTATTCTCACACTTCAAGAAAGTTGCCATTTAACATTAAACCTTAATACACAAACAAGCATGCTTGAAGAAAGTAATATCAAATCGCATAAAAGAAGAATCTTTTGACGTCGAGTTCTACCCCTTAGAATGACATTCTAAGCTTAAACAAAAATTTAATAGATACTATCTATAAGAATATAACTAAATATATATAATAGAACTAAGTGAAAGACTATAGAATAAAGTATGGACTAAGTTTTACACTATCTGTGTACAGTTTGGATGACTTCCCCGCTGGAGGAAAGCTCCAATAATCTATGATCTTCTTTTTGGTTTCTAATGCCCACAGTTACAGCCTACAGGGATTTCAAGAAAAACAGAGCAGGACTTGTTTTGTTAGTTGATGCAGCCAGAGACAGGCAAACACCAAATCCTCGCCAGAAAGTCACATTTTTTTCTGATTCCTAAAAGTATTAAGTTATGGAACCTTAAGCGCGCAAATGGATATCGCATTAAATAACTTGTGATACTTAATGTTATTTTTTTCATACTAGCAAATATTTTATATGTAGAATATATAATCATGAAAATATTTATGATTACGAGTTCTGCATATAAAATAGTTGCTCCTTTAAATTAAATAAAATACAATTTCTTTCCCTTTAAAGTACAAAAACAACCCCAAATCGCTACACACATACATTACACCCCGCTATTTGCCTCGAGGTATTTTGTTTGCGCGCTATATTTTCATATATTGGCGTTAATTTCAGACCTAACAACGCTCCAGAGAAGCCCGCACGTAGTTCTGTGATCGCTCAGCGAATCAACACGTTCTCTCAACCGCCGCCCCCCTGCGTCCCCTCTCCCCCCCTAGCGGACCACTCTTCCCCCCTAGCGGACCCCTCTCCCCTCCTAGCGGACCCCTCTCCCCTCCTAGCGGACCCCTCTCCCCTCCTAGCGGACCCTGCCCCCAGCCCCATGCGGAACATCGACAAGATTGCGCTGAGCCTGCAGACCCCGTCGCAGATCCAGCACGAGCCGGTGATCCTCCACCCCAGTCCGCCCGACGACCACGACCGCTGCGTCTACCAGAACATCGTCGACGACGACCACTACGTCGACGACAACGACCACGACGACGACGACGACGCCGACAAGTTCAGCACCATCAAGCGATCCCCGCACACAAAGCCCGACCCTGCGATCGCACGACAGGACACCGTCGTGGAAAACGCGCGCTACCCTCAGCCCGCCAACGGAGACTCCCACCGAGGTTTGTTCTGCCCTCTCCCCGCGCACCCTCATCACTATGCCGCCGTCATCTTAACATCTGATGATGATGTTTGCAGGGGAAGAGCCAGAAGAGGGCGCCGTATACGAGGACCTGGACACAGGCGCGGGGCTCCGGGCGCGAGCGCTGTACGACTACCAGGCGGGTAAGTGTGTGCTAACCGCGTACGATATACCTGGAGACAGGCGCGGGCTCCGGGCGATATACCTGGACACAGGCGCTCCGGGCGCGAGCGCTGTACGCCTAATGGATTTGGTCGCTTTGCCTGAAAAGTTGTTAGATATGAAAGGGTTTTAGATTCTTATTTTTTGCTTAAACTAGCAACTGCAGATAAGTTTCATATTTGCCATTTTTTTTATAAAATAATATCTTGTCTACCCACCTCTGTATATTGAGCCGAGACGATTAAGTGTCTGGTGGACATTAACGTAAATAGTAAAACCGGTTTCTTAAGTACTCAGACATTGGTGCTACCACCGACGATACATCAGTCTATGTCAATCAGCGGCAGCGAAAATAACTTGCCAAGATCCCGTATTGGGTAGTAGAAGGTTGCACAAATTACTCGATCATCGTATAGTCGAAAATTTAACAATTAAATGTTAAAAAAATATGTCTAGGTTATTTTCCATTCGTACAATATCAATGGATGGAAAGATTATTATCAACGACTTAACCTTGTAATGACGTTCAATAGTTTGACGCCTAGAATACTTATACTGAATACAATAAGAGATGCCTCAAACAAAATTCGAATGAAAAAGATTATCTATACTTATAGTATTAAGATGAAGATTTTGTTCGTCTGGATGTTTGTGTTATGTTGGAACGCGCTAATCTAAAGAACTACAAGCCCGAATTGAAAAATTGTTTTTGTGTTATAAATCCTGGTGAAACTGTTACATATGTCTTAGCCATCTGTATAAAAAGAAATATTTTAATAGCCTATACATAACGAGGAAGGCTACGTAAAATATAGGCTATTAAAATATATACTTTTATACAGATGGCTAAGATATTCGTAACTATACGGGATATTCGGATTTTAAGAAACTCTTAGAAAAAGTTTTGAGATATAACAGATAGGTGAAAATGTACTGCGCATTTTTGCTTCATAGCACAATTCACAACACTTTTGTAAAATTACATAACTGAAGTGAAACTATTGAGAGAACGTTGACAATCAAAAATTCAATACCGGTATTGAAATGTCCAATACCGGGATCCCGGTATTAGTAATTTTGTGTCTGGCACTGCGGCCACGTGTACAAACTCCTCGACTCGCCTGTGCCCCCCATGGCCACGCGGTTAGTGGCCTCCTTTCTCAACAACCGCCACTTCCACTTAGCCGTGGAGGGGAAGGTCTCAGTGGAACATCCCATTTGTTCAGGCGTCCCCCAGGGAAGCTGCCTTTCACCCGCACTGTATGCTCTATTCACCAATGATATCCCTACCCTCTACGGTAAATTATATGGAGAGGATGACGTGGTCCTGGCACTGTTCGCGGATGACAGCGCCTACCTCACCTCACCACAAAAACCCCATACTCGCCGCCGAGAAGACGCAGAGGATGATGGAGGTCCTCCCTTCGTGGCTCGACAGATGGCAGATGTCTGTAAACGTTGAATAGACATCCGCCCTACTGGTCACCCGCCGACGCCGCCGCTCTCCAAAACTGGAACTCTGGGGACAGGAGATCGAATGGGCCGACTACATTGTGCTCCTGGGGTGCACCATCAATCGATCGTTGAGCATGAGCCCAATGAGCAACACAAGCCATCAACAAGGCTAAGGCCGCTCGCTCCATGCTCCGGCCGGTGCTAAGATCCACCCTCCCACTCCGGGTCAAGGTGTCGGTCTATAAGACCTTCGTCCATCCCCATCTTACTTACGCGGCACCAGCGTGGCACCAATTACTGTCGGCCACGTACAAAACACGACTCCAGCCGTCAGCAGAACATCTCTCTGCGTATGGCGACTGGCGCTCCGTGGTTCATGCGCAACAAAACCATCAGCGATGACGTGAAGATCGAACCGCTAGCTGAGTTCGTAGAGCGGCACGCCCGTCGAATGTACGACCAGGCCGACAACGGACCTCACGAGCAAATTCGCGGCATCGCTCCGTTGCACGCACGGCCGCCGAATGGCAGGCCTACGCCGAGAGAGTTTCTCGGCGGCGAGTATTCTCCCAACCGAACCCTACCACCACCATAAATTCTCCAACCCGGCGCGCTGCCGCCCGTAACGCGCCGGAAAAACCCAGACGGGTTTACGAAATCCGCCACATAGGTCCCCCCGTCCTCGCCGGGCTACCGCCCGCCGAGTCCCTGCCCCGGCAACAGGGTCAACTCGGCCCCACCCGAACAACCGGGGTCGACAGACCAAGTAGTCTAGTGTGAAATAAACAGTGAGTAGTGGATTTTCACGTTATCATCAGTACGACTTAAAAATGTAAGTTACTAAAGCCAATTAGGATCTATAAACATAAAAATAATAATATAAAATATTATCAAACGATTGAAGAAGCCTACGGCAAAATATATAGTTTTTGATTTTTACGTGCTTTATTTAAAAGATCATAAAAACTCATGGTGGACCAACGAGTGGATATAAATACTCGGTATTAATACCGGTATTGAAAAAATCCGGTAACCGAAAGCCCTAATGTCAACGTCAAAAATTAATAGAATACCATAAAAATTACCTTCTGAAACAGGATTTGAATAGTATAATACCTATGTTGTATTACAATTGATACAACGTTTAGTTGATATCCATTCGATGTGCAATTGACAGCTAATTTTGCTTGCACAATACCAAAAATACAAAATGACGTCAGTCCGTCAAAAAAGTCTAGAAATTAATTCATGGTATTATAAATATTATTATAATAGTGTGAAGAAAAACATTTTGATACTTTTTATTTATTAATTTGTCATGCCTAAATTGTCTATAGGTCTATGACCGCCTCCGTACTAATGGTTGCGCCTTTGGGGTTGTATTCGAAGGTCGTGGGTTCGATTCCTGCCCTAAAAAAAGAATTTAAAAAAAAATCTCTATTGTTTGTCATAATAATATGACAAATTATGATTTATAAAAACCTGGGTTTGACCATGACAAACTGTAGACCATGACAAACTGTAGACCATGACAAACTGTAGACCATGACAAACTGTAGACCATGACAAACTGTAGACCATGACAGACTGTAGACCATGACAACCTGTAGACCATGACAGACTGTAGACCATGATAACCTGTAGACCATGACAACCTGTAGACCATGACAGACTGTAGACCATGATAACCTGTAGACCATGACAACCTGTAGACCATGATAACCTGTAGACCATGACATACTGTAGGCCATGACAGACTGTAGACCATGTCAAACTGTAGACCATGACAGAAAAAACGTACTAATATTTTTTTACCATGGGTGGGAATGGAACCCACGACCTCCGGAAACAACGCCAAAGGCTCAACCACTGGTCCAAGGAGGATGCCATGTCATGGTTTGAGTGTTTATCAAATATTCGTTTATGTTGTTTCTGGTACACATAACAAAAATATTATTTTGACACAAGAGTTAATCACAATAGGTAAACAACGTAAAAAAGGTGCGAAATAAGCAACAGATAGAAAGGCAATGCAGAAGTACAGTTTACGTGAAAGAAAGCATGAGATTTACGGAAAGTAATAGCGATTGGTGTGAGCGAGCTACATGGTACCAGGGCATGAGACGCTGCCGCTGTGTGCGCGCACGCACTTGAACAATGGGGAGCGATGGTAAGGACTTCTTCCCATTACACGATGTGTGACATCAGGTAAATATATTAATTTATTTATCATGAATGTTTGATGTACGTCTGAGGTCGCTACATAAAATACAGGGTGAATTTGAATGGATGTACTTTGTGCTAATATGAGGTTCTGCTGACCAAGTCGGACTCTTACCCATGGAACCATGTGTCGCAAATGAAAAAAAAAATTTGGCTTCCACATACAAATTGGTAATTTTAACATTACTAGTTTGTATGGAGAAGGCAATATTTATTTTCATTTGCGGCACATGGTTCCATGGGAAAAGTTGCTCGTATTGATCAGTAGAACCTCATATTAGCCCAAAGTACATCTTTTCAAAGTCACCATGTATGTAGCGACCTCAGACGAACAGACATTATCCAGGAATATCATATTTACCCTTAGATACATCACCGTGCGGCGAGGTCGCTACATACATGGTGACTTGGAAAGGATGTACTTTAGGCTAATATTACGATCTACTGATTTATATTATAGATACTCCTGAAATAAAATAAAAAACTTAAAAGATGCATCTACGTAGTTAGGCACCAAAGCAGGTATATAAAAAAACATAATATAAATCAAGAAAGTTGTCTCTGTTCCCACTTTCAACGCTTTCGCCAAAAATAGCATTACGTCAAGCAATCTTGTCAAAATATCTTTCCTTTGCGTACAATTATTAGCTATTTTTCATCAATCTTTCTTTCCTTGTTGATCCTCCTTTCTAATTCCCTCCACTTAAATAAATTGTCATTGTGTACTTTGCTAGACTCATGTTCATACCTTTGGATTCATCTTTCAATATAAGTTAAAACCGTTCACGGTGTTAAATCCTGGACTACTAGCCTTCACAGAAGAATACAATCGACAGCAAAAACAAAATAGGGATCCGGGAGTACACCATCCAAGACAGTAGGATTATTTCACGATTTGGTAGTACACGGTAAAAGCAGTCACGGGTTAATTTCCCCATTTGCCGAGGTTCCTGTACGACTGACTTCTGCGAATTTACTCTCTGTGCTGAACAGCAGCTGAGCCTTGCTGTACTAGGAACGTTCTAATATAATCCGTGATAACAGCTGGCTATTCACCTACATCTTTTATCAGAGATCAGGTTCAGCTTCTGAAATATCCAGGTAGGTGACTGAGAACTCAATTGGTTAGAATTCTTTAAATGGGTACGAGACTCCAAAACAAGATCAGGGTCAGTTTCTGAAAGATCAGCCTGTCCAGATGAACAGCAGATAGCTGACCGAGCGGGGCTCTGGCCGCCCCGTTCCCGCACGCCGCCCGGGGCGGGCCGCCCCCCTCGCCCCCGCCTCGCTACGCCGCTGTATGTAGGACAATTTACATATATTGGTTTGGTCACAAACTAAGCTTTAGGCTGGTACTTTGTGTATTGATAACATCTCGGTGTTTGTGTTACTTTGTCCCAGCATCTCTGACCGTTCTGCGGGGAACCGGCGAGTGCTAACTGTTGGTGTTGTTACAGCGGACGAGACTGAGATATCGTTCGATCCCGGCGAGCTCATCTCCCACATCGAGACCATCGACGCGGGCTGGTGGCAGGGGCTCGGCCCGCGCGGCGACTTCGGGCTCTTTCCCGCCAACTACGTACAGCTGCTCTCCTAACCACGTGCAGCTGCTTTCCCAACTATGTGCAGCTGATCCCCCAACTACGTACAGCTGCTCTCCTAACTACAACCACGTGCAGCTGCTCTCCTAACCACGTGCAGCTGCTCTCCTAACCACGTGCAGCTGCTTCCCTAACTACAACAACGTACAGCGGCTCTCCTAATTACAACTACGTGCTGCTGCTCTCCTAACCACGTGCAGCTGCTTTCCCAACTATGTGCAGCTGATCCCCCAACTACGTACAGCTGCTCTCCTAACTACAACCACGTGCAGCTGCTCTCCTAACCACGTGCAGCTGCTCTCCTAACCACGTGCAGCTGCTTCCCTAACTACAACAACGTACAGCGGCTCTCCTAATTACAACTACGTGCAGCTGCTCTCCTAATTACAACTACGTGCAGCTGCTATCCTAGCTACAACTTCGTGCAGCTGCTCTCCTAAACACAATTACGTACAGCTGCTCTCCTAACCACGTGCAGCAGCTTCCCTAACTACAACTACGTACAGCTGCTCTCCCAATTACAACTACGTGCAGCTGCTATCTCAACTACAACTTCGTGCAGCTACTCCCCTAAACACAATTACGTACAGCTGCTCTCCTAACCACGTGCAGCAGCTTCCCTAACTACGTGCAGCAGCTCCCTAACCACGTGCAGCTGCTCTCCTAACTACAACTACGTACAGCTGCTCTCCTAATTACAACTACGTGCAGATGCTCACCTAACTACAACTACGTACAGCGGCTTTCCTAACTACAACTACGTGAAGCTGCTCACCTAACTACAACTACGTACAGCGGCTCTCCTAACTACAACTACGTGAAGCTGCTCCCCTAACTACAGCTACGTACAGCTGCTCTCCTAACTACAACTACGTACAGCTGCTCTCCTAATTACAACTACGTGCAGCTGTTTTCCTAACTATGACTACGTGCAGCTGCTCTCCTAACTACAGCTACGTGCAGCTGCTCTCCTAACTACAACTACGTGCAGCTGCTCTCTTAACTACGTGCAGCTGCTCCCCTAACTACAACTACATTCCTGGTGCGGCCCTTCTGCTCAACGCATGTAAACAATAGCCTAAATGGGTCAAGTCAAAGTCAAAAATATTTATTTCATGTAAACCTTTACAGGCATTTATGAAAAGTCAAAAAAAAATAAAAGTATATATAAGGTCCTGTGTGCACTTGGCCAGGTCGCCATTCCTCCCACAGACAAATGTTGAGAATATAATACAAAATAAACAAATCGTAAACTATTAAACTATTGTCCTTGCGGGAAGAAAAACAAAAAAAAACAACCCAACCGAACACACACCACATAACCAACCAGTTTAAGACTAGGTGGTTAGCTGGTTCCATTGACCTGTCAATCGTTGACTGCCCTGCAAAAGTGCCACCAAGGCGACCAACCCAA
Source organism: Monopis laevigella (assembly GCA_947458855.1). Classification (NCBI taxonomy): domain Eukaryota; kingdom Metazoa; phylum Arthropoda; class Insecta; order Lepidoptera; family Tineidae; genus Monopis; species Monopis laevigella. The sequence continues at coordinate 22,062,292 of OX381592.1, forward strand.
CAGACCATAGCTACGCCCCAAATATACATACTTTAATATAGGTAATCAAAATATACCTACAAGTAGATAGATGAAAGGTATCTTTTAGGGCGCAAACGCTGATCACAAGTCGATCGCCTCAGAGACACCCTGGAGAAAAAGGTACCAGCAAGTAAAAAACTCTGATGTTCCACATGTACCGTATCATCGGAGGAGCATGGTCCTGCATGGTTATTGACTTAAACCTATGCTTATAGCATGTGGTATATACTCTCATCCTACTGAAGAGCACGCGTAGAAAACCCCAAGGCAGATATACTATCTTACAATATTGAAAGTACAGAATTACAGAACACAACATTTCTTTGATGCCAGCGCCGGTCTATCAGCAGAAGATTTTTCGGGATCTCCGCTTCTTATATGATAACAATCAAACGATGCGTGCCCAGCGGAGATCCAAGGCCCCCACAGCAGCACCCGATCACGGACGTAACGTATGTGTCAGCCATCCTTCTGCTCAACCAGGCCCTTAGGGTGCAGACCAGAACCCGGCACACGCGCCACCACTGCAATGACCTTCAAAGGAGAGGAAATCCGCTGGATACGTACTACATTGCAGGGCCAAATACATAGCTGAATCCAAGGCCTGCGCAAACATCAACTAGTTAAAAAAAAACATGGAAATGTATTCTATAACTCTGTTAACAAAATAACTTAAAATAAATAAGACAAATTAACATAAATGTTAAGTAATAACTAATTATTACCTTGTAGAAAATAGTAAATATTTAAAATTAAAATAATAATAAAAGGTTATAGTAATAACAAGTTATTACCTCATCCAAAAATATATAAAAAATACCTATTGTAGTATAAAAAAAATATATACCTATAATAGTAAGTATTATGAATTATTACAATATGACAGTTACTATTAGTTTAGAGATTCCAGACGCAGAGAGGACTGATTCCAGACATCTCTGTCAATAATGTAATCATTAACTTTGTAATACGCCTTGGCTATTAAAGTTTGCTTTATACAATTTTTAAATGTTATATCATTTAGTTCTATAATTGATTTTGGTAATTTAATAAATAGCCTAATACTGTTTATAAGAAAACATTTATTAGTTTTTAGTGACAGTTTTAACTTTTTAAATGATTTCCTCGGGTAAGACGTTTAGCAGATACATATTTGGATTATAAAGCTCCGCAATATGTCCTGTTATAGAATCGCTGACAGAATCATATGCTTTGGTTTATTTACATGATTCACTTTGCGTTAATATTGTATTATTATTCCATTCCAAGTCGTTGTTGTTAAGCCTTATAAAACCTAGATAATCTATATATATATATATATATATATATATTTTAAACAAAAGGTAGTATATTAGTTAGTATTTTTTTAATTATTGTAATGCAAGGGTTAACCTAGGAGTGGGTTATTCTGGGCATTAATAAACACTCGCTTAAAATATAATATAACGTCACAATTTGTTATTATAAGTAACTTATAGACAATTCTCAACTACAGAGGAGTTTGTATAATTAGGACCATTAATAATAACAATTAATACGCATTTGTAATAAATAAATATACACCGCAAAGTACCGAAATCCGTTGTTAAACCAAACAAGGTACAGCCGGTAGTACCGAAATCCGTTGTTAGACCAAACAAGGTACAGTCGGTAGTACCGAAATCCGTTGTCAGACCAAACAAGGTACAGCCGGTAGTACCGAAATCCGTTGTTAGACCAAACAAGGTACAGTCGGTAGTACCGAAATCCGTTGTCAGACCAAACAAGGTACAGCCGGTAGTACCGAAATCCGTTGTTAGACCAAACAAGGTACAGTCGATAGTACCGAAATCCGTTGTTAGACCAAACAAGGTACAGCCGGTAGTACCGAAATCCGTTGTTAGACCAAACAAGGTTCAGCCGGTAGTACCGAAATCCGTTGTTAGACCAAACAAGGTACAGCCGGTAGTACCGAAATCCGTTGTTAGACCCAACAAAGTACAGTCGGTAGTACCGAAATCCGTTGTTAGACCAAACAAGGTACAGCCGGTAGTACCGAAATCCGTTGTTAGACCAAACAAGGTACAGCCGGTAGTACCGCAATCTGTTGTTACACCAAACAAGGTACAGCCGGTAGTACCTAAATCCGTTGTTAGACCCAACAAAGTACAGTCGGTAGTACCGAAATCCGTTGTTAGACCAAACAAGGTACAGTCGGTAGTACCGAAATCCGTTGTCAGACCAAACAAGGTACAGCCGGTAGTACCGAAATCCGTTGTTAGACCAAACAAGGTACAGCCGGTAGTACCGAAATCCGTTGTTGTACCAAACAAGGTACAGCCGGTAGTACCGAAATCCGTTGTTAGACCAAACAAGGTACAGCCGGTAGTACCGAAATCCGTTGTTAGACCAAACATGGTACACCCGGTAGTACCGAAATCCGTTGTTAGACCAAACAAGGTACAGCCGGTAGTACCGAAATCCGTTGTTAGACCAAACAAGGTACAGCCGGTAGTACCGAAAGCCGTTGTTAGACCAAACAAGGTACAGCCGGTAGTACCGAAATCCGTTGTTAGACCAAACAAGGTACAGCCGGTAGTACCGAAATCCGTTGTTAGACCAAACAAGGTACCTACAGCCAGTAGTACCGAAATCCGTTGTTAGACCAAACAAGGTACAGCCGGTAGTACCGAAATCCGTTGTTAGACCAAACAAGGTACAGCCGGTATTACCGAAATCCGTTGTTAGACCAAACAAGGTACAGCCAGTAGTACCGAAATTCGTTGTTAGACCAAACAAGGTACAGCCGGTATTACTGAAATCCGTTGTTAGACCAAACAAGGTACAGCCGGTAGTACCGAAATCCGTTGTTAGACCAAACAAGGCACAGCCGGTAGTACCGAAATCCGTTGTTAGACCAAACAAGGTACAGCCGGTAGTACCGAAATCCGTTGTTAAACCAAACAAGGTACACCCGGTAGTACCGAAATCCGTTGTTGTACCAAACAAGGTACAGCCGGTAGTACCGAAATCCGTTGTTGTACCAAACAAGGTACAGCCGGTAGTACCGAAATCCGTTGTTGTACCAAACAAGGTACAGCCGGTAGTACCGAAATCCGTTGTTGTACCAAACAAGGTACAGCCGGTAGTACCGAAATCCGTTGTTAGACCAAACGAGAACATAATTTGTATAACGTGATAGGTTCCATGCTTGACTCCTTTGTCACTCATGATTTTAAATAAAATGTAATCTTTATAATCAATTGTAAGCCAAGTAATAATATAATACGTATACCATAATAATATAAATAAGGTATAAGTACGACTATATCTAAATTATATTTTAGATAATAGTTTTTTTCAATATTCCAGATAATGTTATATAATATTTTGTAATCTTAAACTATATTACATTTATTTTTTAATATATATTTTTAGTATTGTTATACCACGTTCCTGATACCGAGGCGGGAAGCGTCTCCAAGCAGTTAGTGTCGCTTCCGACCGCTCCCACTAAGCCGTTAGCATCTTCACTATGAACTTTGTATTTGAGATTGGTACAGAAGCAGTACTTCGTGCATATTACAATACAATATTATTGCATTTCTATCTGATGCCATACTTTGTTCGCTGGGCGCATTTATTATAAATAAATATATGACCGATATAATTATTATAAATAAATATATTAGAATTGAATAACTAAATAATTGTCATGTGAATTGATTTATTGCTTTTACTTAAATATGTTAAACATGATTGTAAATTATTGTATAATTTTGTAGTTTTTGTAAGGTTTCCTTTTTAGTAAACAAATATATGTAATTTGTGCTATACAAAGGCTGTTAGGGCGCTTGTACACGAAGCAAGCGCAGACCGGCCTGCGCGTGCGCAGGGCGGGAGGGAGGCGCAACCGTCCGGCAGGTGGCGCACAGCGGCGGTGCTCCCACAGACTTATATAACAGTTGTTTTGTACCTCGGGTGACGTTTCTAAATAAAATCCTTTTATTATCATTCTGTTTTTATTTGATCCCTAGTTGTTGTCCCAGCGTTACATCCTCCACAACCGTCTCCCCGCGAAGCAACTCTGTCTGCAATGTCTACAACATTCAAACCAACGTCAAAACACTACTTGCTAACAGTAGGTACTGTTCCTTCATAATAGCGAACGCTGTGCCGAACAGTTAATATTACTGAATGCAGACCAATTGTGGTTGCCTATCCGCCGGGGGAAGGAATGAGGTGGGAGATGGACTCACGTAAAGTTGGTTCCTCTTCTATCCATTTACCAAATTGCTAGCGACGCCGCTTCGGGGGTTTCAAACTCGCTTTTGCCCAATAGGACAGGAGAAAGATCACTATGTAGGAGAGCGCTATTTTGCACTTGCTCATATTATAAGATTGTTTACTTTGTTAGCAAAATCAACTTCATTTAAATGTAGTTGCATTTATTATTAAAACCTATAGGTACCTCCCCCATTTTAAAATAAACTGTGTCAACAATGACTAAACATTTAAATGAAGTTGTGTAGTCTAAAGTTATGTAGCTACATAACTTTAGCCACCTATACTACTACCTACATTAAAGTATGTATATTTGGGGCGTAGCTATGGTCTGTTGGGTTGGTCGCCTTGGTGGCACTTTTGCAGGGCAGTCAACGATTGACAGGTCAATAGAACCAGCTAACCACCTAGTCTTAAACTACTTGGTTATGTAGTGTGTGTTCGGTTGGGTTGTTTTTTTTTTTTTTTTTTTCTTCCCGCAAGGACAATAGTTTACGATTTGTTTATTTTGTATTATATTCTCAACATTTGTCTGTGGGAGGAATGGCGACCTGGCCAAGTACACACAGGACCTTATATATACTTTTTTATTTTTTGACTTTTCATAAATGCCTGTAAAGGTTTACATGAAATAAATACTTTTGACTTTTGATATGGCCTATTATCTATGACGGTAGCGGGCTCACCATGCGAACATCGTAGGGTGTGTAACTTATTACTTCACAATAATTGAATAATTATAATAGCATTGAAGAAGCCCCTGTTCTGTAAGACAATATAATTTCCCATAACTTTTATTTCCACAATTCTGTAATGTTGAAATCCAATATCAGTATTTTTAGTCTGCATTGTATAGGTATGTCTATTCCTTCTAATTAATCTGTTTTACTCATTAAATTGTATAATACACTGCATAACAAACAGAAAAGTCAAAAATATTTATTTCATGTAAACCTTTACATGTATTTATGCGAAGGGTAACTTGTCCAACAACGAGCCACATAAAATAAAGTATTATATCTCCTCATTCTTATTTCATAAAGTAATGCGTCTCAATATAGTAATAGTAAATGTTATTGAGGATGGTTTGTATTTAATAGTTTTTTAAAATAATTCTTTGTTTATATTATACTTATGAAGAAAAAAAAAGAGTTTTGGCTCATTGTATACACGGTTCTGTGCACAGTGAGCCGAGCTATTTTACACAATGAGCCATGGTCGGCTTCAGCTAAAAAGGTGGTAAATCAGGCATTATAGTGAATAATATATAAGTATATTTATTACAAAATCTTCTGTTGAAAATATTTTTAATAATCGCAAATGACAAAATAATAGTTTTTATTAATAATCGCTGTGGGGTTGGGTTCCGGCTGGGGACTATTCCACGCATATATAGAAAAGTAGGAAAAAGTCCCACTCGACGAAAAAATGATTTTTAGTAGGAAAAGTCCCACTTTTTCAAAAATAATATATGTGTTTTCCAACTATTTTATAAAATGGGATTTTATTCCTACTAAAAAAATATTTTTTCGTCAAGTGGGATTTTTTCCCACTTAAGGTTCGGCCAAACCACCGCGGTGGCGGTGGCGGTGGCGGCCGCGGTGGCGATCAGTTACTGTAGTAGTACTTGTATCGACAGGTTCAAACCAAACGCGTTCTGCGGCCGCCCGCGCGATCCGTACAGAGTCTGCACGCGCGATCACTTGCGACCACCAGTGTTGCCAACTTAGTGGATTTTCCACTAAAATTGTTTGTTTAGACCAGTCTTTCAGAGGGGAAATTTTGTTTTAGTGACTGGTGGTTTTTCTTAGTGGTTATGTATCCTAATAAGGAATTTATAAAAATGCATAAATATAAAATACTGAAAAAAGTAAAAATAAAAACACTCTCATCTAGTATTAGAAACTAGGACTTCTAACTTCACTCGTATAGAGTGTGTAGTTCGTGGGTTCGCGTCCCACCCACCAGGATTTTTTTCTATGTTTGATTATCTTTAAAAATTTAATATAAAAAAAGGAAGATTAAAATTGTTTTATTGAAATTTCAATGCGTACTATTTTTTTTTTGTAGATTTATACCCAAAATACGACTTTTTCTAGTGTTTGGTACTGTTCGATCTTGTTTTTTTGATGGTGAGGGTAGCTACAAATTTCACCGGTCATCGTGCGAAGTATTCAAAAACGGGTCATCAGTCGAGATCAGACAGCCCTTGCGTGACCCTCGTACTCTGTGTTGCGACGTTCGCGACAAATCTATTGTGTAAAATACGTAAAGTACTACAAGTAACTGTTGCAAGTGCATATAAGTTATATATTAAGTGCATGTGGTGTTTATTATAATAAAATAACTGTGATCCAAGACAAGTTGCACCACCACACTGCCACGTGTGGTGGGCAGGGTCGACCCAGGGTCAGCAGACCAGCCAGGAGTTGGAGAAAAGCACAGGTCAGTGGATTTGTACTCTATTCCTTGCCTTCGACTAGCAAGATCGTATTTTGCCTTGTACGTCTATCATTTAATTCTTCAGCTATCGAAAATAACTATAAGAAGCGAATAGATAAATCTACCCCCCAAAAGCTACTTATCAACCGCACATTTTGGCCTTCGAGCCGGATTAATAAAGGTCCTTCACAATAAATTCAAATAAAATCCTAGGTACGTAACTTTACCTAAGGCAATTTAACTTAACCTTTATTTAAATAAATTGTAATGAAAAACTATACATCTACCTAACTAAAACTAATTGTACATTATTCCTGCTTCACTAATAACTTTACCTACATTTACTTACTATAAATAGGTATTAAATACTATCTTAATATAATCTTAACCTAAAAAACTCATTTTTTCTCATTAAAAATAAAGAAGACGAACCTAAACTGTCAAAGGCTGAACTTACAGTTCAAAAACAAGTAAAAAAACTAACCATGATAAAGGAAAGAACATTTACACAAATTCAAAAGGTCTACGATTTAAGCAAACGCCTCGAACGTGAGCCCGAGATACTTGAACTGTTTTTGGTGCGCTCTGCGGAGGCAGACTCATTACGTAAACGATTTGAAGAAGTAATTTTAGAGATATACGAACAAGAATGCTTAGTTAACCCCAACGCTGCAGTAAGTGCCAAGGAGCTAGAAAGTTTCGATGATTTATTCTATGCTGTACAAGTGAGCATGTCCAGACACATAACTAGTCCTCTAAACACAACAAAGCAGCCTGTATCATCATCAGAATCTAGACCGCGACTTCCCAAAATAGAACTTTATTCTTTCGATGGGAACATAGAAAACTTTACAACATTTTTTGAAACCTTTTGTTCTTTAGTGCATAATCAAAGTAATATTTCTAAAATAGACAAATTCCATTATTTACTGTCATGCACTTCCGGCGCCGCGTTAAATATTGTCAATATTGTCAAATTCAACATGACAATGTCATTAGAAGATCGTATTCACAAACCAATCAAAGTGTAATTCAACTGTCATGTTTACATTGCAATAAAAATCATATGATATATCGTTGTGAAGAATTTCGTAATTTATCTCCTTTACAACACATCGATCGCGCGAACGAACTTGGTTTGTGTAACAATTGTCTAAAACAAAATCATTTAACAGCTGATTGTAAAAGTAGCCTAAAATGTTTTATTTGTCAAAACTCACATCACGCATTATTACATACCGATCATAGTCAGGCAAACGTGAACTCGTCTCGCGGTGGCGGATACCTACAGGTTGACGATCAGCTGTGCGCCGCCGGCGCGGGTGGCGACACCAGCTCCTGCCATACGTCACTTTCTCAACAAACTGCCTACAGTGTCGTCTTAGGAACAGCTGTTGTTCATGTAATAGACGCTTGCGGTAATAATCAACCTTGCCGTGTACTCATAGACTCCGGAGCGCAATCAAATTTTATTTCACAAAATTGCTTAGAACGCCTAGGGTTGACAACTCGTAAATGTCCTTATAATATCTATGGCCTCGCCAGGGCAAGTATACAAAATCGCGGGATAGTGTCATGTACGGTAAAATCTAGAATTTGTCAAAATTCAAAATATAATATCGATGCCGTGGTTTTAAATAAAATAACAACTGAATTGCCTAATATTAATATTGCAAAAAATATTATAGACAAATACAAGAATTTGTCTTTAGCAGATCCGGAATTCTTCAAACGTTCACCGATAGATATTATACTTGCGGGCGATATATTTCCATATATTTATGATGGAAAAAAAATATTATAGACAAATACAAGAATTTGTCTTTAGCAGATCCGGAATTCTTCAAACGTTCACCGATAGATATTATACTTGCGGGCGATATATTTCCATATATTTATGATGGAAAAAAAATTATAATTAATTCAAACAATCCTGTCGCCCTGAGTAGTGTATTCGGATTTGTAATTACGGGCAGATTACAATGCCCACAGTCTGAGAAACTGTCTACCAGTTCTGCGTCGTCATACAATCTCGTGTCATACACCATAGATGATGACGTCATTAACAACTATTTATCGAAGTTTTGGGAAATGGAATGTACACCAGGCGACGTACCCGTAGATCCCCTCGACGATGAAGCTGAACACATATACGCGACCATGCATAGTCGCGATAGCAGTGGCCGATACATCGCACCTCTACTCATAAACCCTCAAATCGCTCGGACGACCTCGCTAGGCAACTCCCATACAACAGCGCTACGACGGTTCCTGCAGCTGGAGAGGCGCCTGAGTCGAGCGCCGGCCCTGCATGTAGCGTACGTGGAGTTCATGCGGGAGTACGAGCGCCTCGGTCATATGCGTGCTCACGATGGTGAGGAGACCACTCACTATTACATACCTCACCACTGTGTAGTTCGCACCACTAGTAGTACTACGCCAGTTCGCGTCGTCTTTGACGGTTCCGCAAAAACTAGCAGTGGATATTCTCTTAATGATTTTCTCTTTACTGGTAAGAAACTAATACATGACATTCTAAAAATAATATTACAGTTTAGATTGTATAAAATATGTTTCTCTGCTGACATTTCAAAAATGTACAGGCAGGTGATGATCGACCCTAGCGAGCGTAAATATCAGTGTATCTTATGGCGCGAAAACCCGTCCGATCTTATAAGAACTTATGAATTAAACACTAACACATACGGACTTCGCAGCGCACCCTTCATAGCAGTGCGCACGCTGCACCAGCTTGCAGCCGACGAGGGTGTTCGTTACCCCGCCGCCGCGCGCCTTCTCCGTGAAGGTTTCTTTGTCGACGATCTGCTATGGTCAGTCGACGACGAAGCGACCGCCTGTGGCCTACAGGACGACTTGACATCACTGTTAAAATTAGGCGGATTTATTTTGCATAAATGGGCTAGTAATAACTCCACTTTATTAACGAGAATGAATGCAAATAATGGGGTGAACATTGAATTTAATGATGACACGTCACACAAAGTGCTAGGGTTACAGTGGTCACCAACCGAAGACTTGTTCTGCTTCCAATACAATCTCGTTGATACTGCATACACAAAACGGTCTATTTTAAAACTATTGGCGAGCATTTTTGACCCTGTCGGTTTCATATCGCCCTGCACCTTTATCGCTAAGTGCATTCTACAAGACCTCTGGAAACTCAGCTTAGGGTGGGATGAACAAATTCCTATAGATTTAAGACAAAAATGGATGAAATTTATATCCGAATTGTCAAATTTATCTAGCTTTAAAATAGAACGTCATTTATTTTTACCGAATTTTTCCAACGTACAATTCATTGCATTCTGTGATGCCTCTTCAAGAGGTTACGGCGCCTGCGTCTACGCTCGTAGCGTAAACAATAATGGCGAAACTAAGGTTAGGTTACTAGTAAGTAAAACGAAGGTGGCTCCTTTAAAGCCCCAATCTATACCCAGACTGGAATTAATGGCAGCCGTGCTGCTATCCAAACTTATTATATTTATCAAACAAAACATTTGCGAATTCAATTATGAAATAATCGCGCTCACCGACTCTAGCGTGGTGCTAGCGTGGCTACTCACCCCACCGTACAAACTGAAGACGTTTGTATCAAGCCGTGTGGCGAAGGTGATAGACGTGGTGGCTCCTCATTGCTGGTACCATGTGAGCGGAGAGCACAAAACTGCTGACGTGTGCTCGCGCGGCGCGTGGCCCTCGCAGCTATTGGACGCTGCGCACAAATGGTTACACGGCCCGGTCTGGCTACTCGATAATATCGACCAGTGGCCGATAAGTAATTTTTATTTAAAAAATAATGACGACGTTTTAGAATTAAAATCAAACGCAGATACATTTGCCTTATTGTCGCAAACTGAAATCGTTAACGATTTAGAAACATATTTTTCAAATTTTTCATCATTTACAAAATTAAATCATGTTATTGCCTGGTGCTGTAGATTTATAACCAATGCCAAAACAATAAAACAGAGACGTAATTACAACAAAACCTTGTCAATCAATGAAACAAAATATTCTCATAACTTAATTATTAAAATCACACAAGCCAATCATTTCAAAAATGATATTTTACATCTTAAAACTAAAAATTTACACTCTTTAAAAGGGCTTTCACCCTTCATAGATAGTGATGGATTCCTCAGGGTGGGGGGTAGACTTTCGCAGTCAACGTTATCTTATAGTCAAAAACACCCCCTATTATTACCTAAAAAATGTCACATAACTCCCTTAATAATTGAGTATTTTCATAAAAAGTACCTACACGTAGGCCCTCGAACACTTCACGGTATTCTAATGAAAACGTACTGGATAGTGTCGGCACGCAACGTCATAAGGTCCGTATTGTCAAAATGCGTGGTCTGTTTCAAATGCAACCCAACTACGATGCAGCCTTATATGGGTGACCTGCCAAGTGCTCGTGTACGTCCTGAAAAGGTGTTCAATCATGTTGGGTGTGACATAGGGGGTCCTTTTTACACAAAAGAAAGTCTAAGAAGAAATGCAAGGGTTTTAAAATCATATTTGTGTTTGTTCGTCTGTTTTTCAACAAAGGCAGTACACCTAGAGGTTATTTCGGACTTGACATGTGACTGTTTCTTAGCCGCTCTAGATAGATTTGTAGCGCGCCGTGGCCTATGCTCCTGTATATATTCTGACTGCGGTACTAACTTTATTGCAGCCGCCAAACATCTTACTGAGGTCACAAAATTTTTATCATCATCTAGCAACATGGATACTATATTATAAAGGGTGTACTAATCGTGATATTGAATGGAAATTCAACCCACCCAGCGCAGCCAGCATGGGCGGATTATGGGAGGCAGGAATAAAATCTGTCAAACATCACTTACACCGTGCTGTAGGTGAAAAGTCACTCACATTTGAGGAACTTTCGACAGTTTTTTGCAAAATTGAAGCAATTTTAAACTCAAGGCCTCTATGTGCAATCTCTGATAACCCAGAAGAATGTGAAGTTCTTACTGCTGGACATTTTCTTACTGGGCAATCTTTACTCAGCGTTCCTGAATGCAATTTCGAAGATATAAACATTAACAGAATGACGCGTTGGCAATACATTCAAAGGGCATCACAAACATTTTGGAAGATGTGGGCCAATGATTATTTACATACTCTCCAGCAAAGAGCTAAGTGGACTAAGACAAATTGTAACATTAAAGTTGGAGATATGGTAATCGTGAAGTCTGAGATAAGTAAGCCGTTGCAGTGGCCTCTCGCCAGGGTGCACCAAGTTCATCCAGGTGCTGATAATCATATTAGAGTAGTAACATTAAAAACTGAGAAGGGATTGTTTAAAAGACCTGTTAACAAATTATGCCCCCTTCCCATTGCTTTAAAGGAATAATGCACAATTTTTTTTCATATATACACTTATTTTTAGTTAAACCATTTATTTTATCTTACATGTTTAAATATATTATACATTTACCACTAACTGAATATTGTTATAGTCTTAAAAGTTAAGTTGTTAATAACAAAAATAATTAAAAAAAAATAATTAAAAAAAAAATAATAATAAAAAAATAAATAAAAAAAAATAATAATAATAATAAAAAAAAAATAAAAAAAAAAAATCATCACGATGATTTTGGTGCGGGGTATGTTCGATCTTGTTTTTTTGATGGTGAGGGTAGCTACAAATTTCACCGGTCATCGTGCGAAGTATTCAAAAACGGGTCATCAGTCGAGATCAGACAGCCCTTGCGTGACCCTCGTACTCTGTGTTGCGACGTTCGCGACAAATCTATTGTGTAAAATACGTAAAGTACTACAAGTAACTGTTGCAAGTGCATATAAGTTATATATTAAGTGCATGTGGTGTTTATTATAATAAAATAACTGTGATCCAAGACAAGTTGCACCACCACACTGCCACGTGTGGTGGGCAGGGTCGACCCAGGGTCAGCAGACCAGCCAGGAGTTGGAGAAAAGCACAGGTCAGTGGATTTGTACTCTATTCCTTGCCTTCGACTAGCAAGATCGTATTTTGCCTTGTACGTCTATCATTTAATTCTTCAGCTATCGAAAATAACTATAAGAAGCGAATAGATAAATCTAGCCCCCAAAAGCTACTTATCAACCGCACAGGTACGATCCCTTAAAAAATAATGTTGATGGCAACACTGGTTCACTCCACCCGAACGCAGATATCCTGAACGCGTTGGTGTGAACGGCTGAGATCGCCACCGCGGCCGCCACCGCCACCGCCACCGCGGCCGCAGATTGATCGCGTTGGTCTGTGCGTACCTTTAAAAATTCATTATCATTTTAATATAATTTTCGTCAAGTGGGACTTTTTTCCTACTTTTTAAAATAGTGGGACTAAAAAAATCCCACAAAAAAATATTTTTTTCGTCAAGTGGGACTATTCCCTACTTTAAAAAAAGTGGAACTTAAAAAAAATGCCACTAAAAAATATTTTTTTAGTCCTACGTTAAAGTAGGACTAAAAAACATTTGGCGTTTGGGTTAGTCTCCTGGTGAGACGGTACAGGGATCCAAAGGTACTGTCATCCACCAACGGAGTCCATGTAATCCTCCCACGACCTCCCCCGAATTGCGGCGACCTTCGCCGCAAGCTCTTCCTTGTGTAGCGGGATCCTTAGTGTCTCCTGTACTCCTGTTACCTCTGATCCTCGCCAACAAATATATAGATAGGTGGGTCATGGGTTCCGAAGGTATAAATAAAATAGGTAGCTTCTTGGACTGTAGTTTTTTTTATTTAGTTATAATTTAACTAAGTACACTGAACCCTAGAATGTAATACATAATCTTATTTAATAAACTTATTCTATAACATATATAATAATCTATTTATCATTAAGGTACTCACCCTAGAGGGGTTCCTGCACTGTATTTTATTATATTTATTTTATTTTTAGGTTAGGTGACCATCCATCACCGAATACGTATATGGAATGAATCGCCTGACTTATTTTATTACTAAGTTTACTAGCGAGCGTAGCATACGTAACTTGTTTCAGGCGTTTCTGTTACACTTGATACGGTTGAGTTCGCGTTTTGTGCTGGGGTCTCGGAAGTTAGATTTTCCTCACCTACGCCAGCCGCTCACTATGGGACAGACGCTGGCGTATTTTCGGCAGCCGCTCGCTCCGAGACAGACGCTGCCGACACCTCCTGGGACCGTTAGTTAAGCGGGTGCACTTGCACACGTGCACCCACCACGTCAAGGTGGTCGTTTGCGCATTCGCCCGCGACCGTGCCGGCATGAGCCCGCTTGCGCGAGCACCGTCTCGAGTGGAGGAGGGCCCTCGATATACCCCCCTCTCAACTCCCTCGTGACCCTCGACGCGACGAAAGCCTCCGCATGCGCCGCCCCAGGCCCCACAGGGCGGGACGAGCACCATGTCCCCCGCAACCCCGTTCCTCCTCGGCCAGCGAATGAACGGCGGCCGGGTTGTGGCCCCATCCCAGCCAACTCCGCCTCCACAGAGAAGTGCCGGGAGCGGCCCCTCTTCTCAAAGCGCACCCACCGTAAGCCCCCCCACCACGTCAAGGTGGTCCCACGGGGGTGGAGGATTTTTTTTTTTTTTTTTTTACGTGGGGAATCCTCATGGATACCCAGCCATCGCGGGGGCGACAGCCAGGTTATGTCAGACTCTTACTGACTAAACCCAACGGTGTTCCTCCGGCCGCCATAAAGGCAGGGCCATGGGTACGCTTGCGCATTTGTCCGCGACCCCGCCGGCGTGAGCCCGCTTGCGCGAGCACCGTCTCGAGTGGAGGAGGGCCCTCGATATACCCCCCTCTCAACTCCCCCAGGAATAAAGACGCCCGGTAACACCACGGACGCCTTTCCTCACGTGGCACTCGACGCGACGAATGCCCCCGCATCCGCCGCCCCAGGCCCCACAGGGCGGGGGGAACGAGCACCATGTCCCCCGCCGCCCCGTTCCTCCTCGGCCACCGAATGAACGGCGGCCGGGGTTGTGGCCCCATCCCAACCAACTCCGCCTCCACAGAGAAGTGCCGGGAAAGGCCCCACTTGGGACCGTTAGCTTCAGCGGAGGTGACCAGCCTCCGCCTACTAGAGCCCCCCCACCACGATAAGGTGGCCCCATGGGGGGGGGGGGGGGGAGGTGTTGGAGGAACCTAACCTAACCCCTACATTCCACACGGTTAGGGGGAATAAACTGTACACCAGCCATGTAGATCTTACGGCTTGCTCAGCGAACCTCCTCAATCTAATAAAAGATTGGAGAGTAGAAGAAGGATTGACGGGGTCGGACCACAACGGCATTACCTTTAAGATTAGGCTAACTAAAGCAAAAGGCGTTAATATTAGAAGAACTACAAGAGTATACAACACCAAAAAAGCCAATTGGAACACGTTTCATGAGAAACTTGCCCAACTGCTAGAAGACTCTAATATTAACAAGGATGAAATTAGAACGATTACCGATAAATCTAAATTAGCAAGCGATATTGAATTATTTGTAAAGCTAATTAGAAATACGTGCGATATTATTTTACCAAAAAAGAAAGTAAATTCCAAAATTAACATACCATGGTGGTCCGAACAACTCGGGAACCTGAAAAAAGAACTGCTTATCAAAAAAAAAAGGAGAATCCGCTGCGCGGCACCAATCCGCTGTCCAAAGGTAATACAGGAGTACCTGAAAATGAAAGAAAAGTATGAAAAAGAAGCAAAGAAAGCCAAAATAGAAAGCTGGAAGGAGTTCTGTAGAAAGCAGGATGGAGAGGGAATGTGGGAGGGCATATATAGAGTCATAGGAAGAACTACCAAAAGGCATGAGGACCTGCCCTTGACTAAGGAGGGCAGAGAACAAAATCCAATGGAGTCAGCACGCCTGCTCGTGGAGATATTCTATCCACAAGACCTGCAAGATAATGATAGCGAAGTTAACAGACACAAAGCAATCAGAGAAAATGCGGACAGAATCTACGAGCTGGGTCATAATGATAACTATGATCCACTGTTTACAATGAACGAATTGGAAACTGCATTCAACAGCTTTAATATCACGAATGGTGGCCTGCGATTCGTTGTAGGCTGGCTGAAACACCCTGTCCAAAGAACGTGAGAAGATTGGTGGATATCTATATCTATCTGATAGGAGTGTTAGAGTGCGTTACTCTGGTACAGAGTGAACCACCTTGACCTCGAGAGGATGCGTGCAGGGTTCAATAGGGGGTCCAACTTTTTGGAATAGTTTATTGGATCCACTGTTGAGGGAGCTCGAGCGAGGGGATTACTGCCAGGCCTTTGCTGATGACATCGTCCTGATTTTTCGGGTGACACTGCAGAGGGAGTTCAGGGTCGGGCCAATGCCTCCCTCAAACATGTTCGGAGGTGGGGTGTCGAAAACAAGCTTAAGTTTGCACCCCATAAAACTCACGCGATGGTCGTCACAAATAAGCTAAAATACGACGCCCCACGTCTAAGCATGGGCGGGGTGGACATTGGTCTGGCAAAGGAGGTCAAGATTCTAGGACTTACCATAGACCAGAAACTTACCTTTAATAAACACGTGGCCATCGTATGCCGGAAAGCTCTCAACTTGTATAAGCAGCTAGGCAGAGCAGCTAAGGTCACGTGGGGACTTGAGCCTGAAATAGTCAGGACGATTTATACGGCGGTGGTCGAACCAGTTATCATGTACGCGGCGAGCGCTTGGGCTCCCGGAAAAGCTAAGCGTGCGCAAACAGCTGAACTTTGTGCAGCGAGGATTTGCGCAGAAAATTATCAGGGCGTATCGGACGGTTTCTCTGAACTCGTCACTGGTACTCGCCGGATTGCTCTCCTTGGACATAAGGATTTGGGAAGCCGCTTATCTTTATGAGGCAAGGAGGGGCCGGTCCCGGCGAGGGTCAGTTGACCGAGAAATTGAGAGACCGACCAAAATTACCAGCATGCCACATCCTGCTCAACAAATGGCGCTGGAATACACTAGGGTGGCGGACGATGAGGCACTGGCCCAGCAAGACTTCGAAGGTCTAAAAATTTTCACAGACTGCTCCGAGGGGCAGGTCGGAGCAGCGTTATCCATATGGAATGACACTGCAGAGACCAAAACCCGAAAATTCAAGCTGGACCGATGCTGCACCGTCTTTCAGGCAGAATTATTGGCCCTAGCTAAGACAACGCAGATAGCCCTGGAGGACAACCACCAGACGTGGAGCATTTTCTGCGACTCAATGTCTGCACTGGAGGCTGTGGTCGGATCCATCTCCCTCCATCCCCTGGCCGTCAATACCAGAGACAATATTAGAAGAGCCAGAAATCTCAATAAAACGGTCAGATTGTTCTGGATTAAAGCCCATGAGGGAATGGAGGGTAATGAGAGGGCCGATGTGCTCGCGAAGGAGGCTGCACTAAAAATGAAAACCCGGTCTCATTCGTGAAGAGACAAATCCGTCTGGAGTCCCTTGGCTAATGGAATCGGAGATACTTGGAGGGCGACACGGCTGCGACATCCAAAGTGTTTTCCCTGATGCGGTCGCAGCCTACCCCCTCATCCGGAAGATAGGACTGGATCCGCTCACAGGTCACGGCGGATTCTCCGAGTATTTGAACCGCTTTAAACGCAAGGAGAGTCCGGCGTGCCTCTGCGATCCTCAAGTGGGCGAAAGAGCCCTGCACATAATTGCGGAATGTCCGGTGTTCGGTAGGGAGAGGTACGACTGCGAAATGCAAATAGATAGTGTAGTTAGCATAATAAATATAAATTATAATATAAATAGAAAAGAAGAAAAAGAGAAATTTCTTGAATTTTTAAAAAAAGTTTTAGGAGTAGTAATAAAAATAAATAAGCTTGTAAAGTATGGATATTTTATTGTACCTAAATGAAAGATTTAAGTTTTAGTATTTTATTGTAATGTTGTGTAGTTTGTAAAAAAAGTCAACAGACGTCGCCAGTATCACTTTTTATCGCACAACTGGAAAACTAAGATGTTTCTATAAATAGATTTGGTCAGGTTTGTCATTTATTCTCGCAACAGTATTTCTATAAAGTGCAAAGTGTCCTCGTTTAGGGGTCTTGAGTACTTGAGTGTTTGTGAAATAAAACTCTTGGTTTGATGTTTTCGAGTGATTAATACTGAATGAATTTAATTAATAATTACTCCTATATTTATACAAAATAAAATTATAATATTGCCGCCATATTTTCCCGCCATTTCTACGGTGCATTCGCAGCTCATTGTAGTAGTGGGCTGCGACGGCGCGGCGTGGTAGTCAGGGACTATATAAGACATCCGCGCAATACGCGCGGCCTTTTCTTGAGCGAGCGCCGCCGACACCAGCCATACGAGACAACAACACTGCAGCACTGTGCGGAGATTTGAGGAGCGCCTGCTTCGGTGACGCAGCTTGCATCGGAGGATGGTGTCTACACAGCGGTGCTGCCGTCATTCTTCGGTTCAACAACATCCTTGTATGGACATTATAGACAATTCATATGGGCATTATAGACAGAATTTCACTTGTTTCAAACTATTTATAAAATGGAATAAAAACAGTTCTTTTCAGTACTTTCTCTTGTTTCTTTACTTTTGTTGGCATGTCGCTACAGTGCTCCCCCTTAAGCGAAGCGTACCGGGAGTCTGACTACTCGCCCAGATCGAGTGATTGTGTTTTCTGTTTTCAAGATTGGCGCAAGTGGTTTTTGTTTTCCGATGTTTTGAATGATGTTGTTATCTTCGGTGTGAATGTTGCTTGAAAAGTGATTGTTTTCATCGATCATATATGCAGGCTTGAGATGGTCGTCTGATATAGTTGTTTGGCGTGTGGGTAGTTGTAAAATAAATGTTTAGTCGTTCCGTTCAATCACTGAATATGGGCCTTCGTAGGGTTGTTGCAATGGTTTTTTTACGGCGTCGTTCCGGATGAAAACTTGTTTACATGTGCGCAGGTCTGGGTGAACAAATATTGGTCGCTTTCGTGTGAAAGTATTGAAGTTGGTTTAAGCGAATTAATAGTGTCCCGTAGTTGAGTGACGTAGTTGTAGTCCATGTCCCGCTCGGGTGATTTTATGGCAAAGAAATCACTGGATAAGCGTAGGTTGTAGCCGTAGGTAAGTTCTGCCGCGCTCACACCGGTGTCTGACCGTATGGCGGCACGTAGTCCCAGCAGAACCGTAGGTAGCTTGTTGATCCATTGATTCGGTCTGCTAAGCGAGTTTTTAGTGCGGTCTTCAATGTTCTGTGCCAGCGTTCGACCATTCCGTTTGCTTGAGGGTGATAAGGTGTGGTACGAGTTTTGTTGATTCCCATGATGTTCATTAGTTTGGTGAATAGTTCGCTTTCAAACTGACGACCTTGATCACTTGTGAACGTTTCGGGACAGCCAAAGCGAGTGATCCAGTTTTCATATACAATCTTGGCGATGGTTTCAGCTGTCATGTTAACGGTAGGTATTGCTTCTGGCTATCTTGTTAGGCGGTCGATCATTGTAACAAGATAGCGATGTCCTTGTGGCGAGGTAGGTAGCGGCCCGACGATGTCGATGTGTATATGTTAAAACCGATCAGTAGGCGGAAATAATGGATGACAGGTGGCTGTTTGTGTGACGCTGTATTTTGCTTTGTTTACAACTAATGCATTGTTTAGCCCATTTTCCAACTTCGATGTTCATTGAAGGCCAGAAGTATTTTTGCGATATTAGCTTGCGGGTAGTTCTGATCCCTGGATGACTGATGTTATGAACTGCATCGAATGCTGGTCGTCTGACCTCTTCTGGTAAGTATGGTCGAAAGTTGGATGATGTCGTTTCGCAGAATATCTGTGATTTTGATTCTGGCAGTGTGACTTTTCTTAATTTTAAATTGTTTCGTTGTAACAACGCCTGGATAGTGCTATCTCTTTCTTGTGCCTTAGCTATTTCCGTGTAGTCTAGCGTGGATGGACAGTAAATACTTTCAATGCGACTGAGAGCGTCTGCTACGACGTTATTTCGGCCGTTGATGTGACGTATGTCTGTTGTGAATTCACTGATGAACATTAGTTGTCTTTCCCGTCGAGATGTTTCCGTAACTGCTGGTGGCTTATGTAAAGAGTAAGTCAGCGGTTTGTGATCCGTGAATATGATGACGTCACGTCCTTCTATTATTTTTCTGAAGTGGATAATTGATAGATAGATTGCAAGTAGCTCTCGATCAAAAGTGCTGTATTTTCGTTGTGCATCAGTAAACTTCTTAGAAAAATAGCCGAGTGGTTGCCATTTTTCTTTGATGTATTGATGCAGTGCAGCTCCAGCTGAATTATCAGATGCGTCGCAGAAGATTGCTAGTGATGCATGGTGTAAAGGATGAGCGAGCAGAGTTGCTTTTGTAATGCTAGCTTTGAAGGATTCGAATGCTTCATCGGATTAGCTATTCTATTCTATAGCAGTTTTGTCCTTCTTCTTCACGTTATGGATGTAGGCGTTCAGTGGAGCTTGAAATTCGGCAGCTTTTGGATAGTGCTCACGGTAGAAGTTAATCATACCGAGGAAACGTCTTAAACATCTTCAATGGTATTCGGTTTAGGATACTCTGTTATTGCTTTGACTTTTTCCTCTGGTGGCTTGATTCCATCTTTAGTTACTGTGTAACCCAGAAACTTGACTGTTTCTTGCCCAAAATTGCGTTTCGCTGGGTTTATGGTGATTCCGCTATCTTCTATCCGACGTAATACTGTGCGTACATGTTCTCTGTGTTCTTCTTAATTTGATGATGCAACCAATACATCGTCGATGAACGGGAAAACGAAATCGAGTCCGCGAAGAACTTCATGAATGTAGCGTTAAAACGTTTGTCCCGCATTTTTTAGTCCTGGACACATGCGTGGAAACTCGAACAGTCCCATGGGCGTTATGATAGCTGTCTTCTCAAGGTCCGCCTCGTGCACATTCACTTGTTGTTAGGCTCTGTTGAGGTCAATTGTTGAGAAGATAGTCTGGTTTACCAGTTGGTAAGTAAAGTCCTTGATTCTCGGGATGGGATAACGATCAGGCTTGGTTATAGCATTCAATCTTCTATAGTCGCCCCATACTCTTAGATCTCCGTTTTTTTTTGGGTACGATGTGTAGAGGTGATGCCCATGGGCTCTTGCTAGGCCGACACAGTCCTTGCTGGATCATGTTTTCGAACTCCTTTTTGACTTGTTCGTAGCGGTGTGGAGGTACTGGACGTGCACGACAATAAAGAGGAGGGCCGCTGGTTTCGATAAAGTGTTCAACTTGGTGTTTGGTGCTCAACTGCATTGAAGTTAGTTTTGTGATTCCGGGGAACTCCGCCAATATGTCATGGTAAGGTTTTCCCATGTCGATACTGCGAACTTTCGTCGAGGCAACAAACGTACCTACACGTTTGTTGCCTCGACGAAAGTGTTGCTCGACATTAGGTTGGTTTTTCCGTCGATAAGCCTCCTGTTCTTGATATCGACTATGAGCTGGTGATGCTTGAGAAAGTCTGCCCCTAATATTGGTTTGGAAACTGCTGCGACGATGAACTTCCATTTGAATTTTCGCCGGAGGTTGAAATCCAGTTCGAGAGTTTTTTCACCGTATGTTGGTATGACCGTATTGTTGGCAGCGTATAAGCAGAATGGAAGAGGTTTGGTGATTACTCCTTTTCTTCTTGGTATGACGGATATGTTTGCACCCGTATCAACTAGGAATGTGAGTATGTTTAGTTTGTCGTTGATGAATAGGCGGTGAGATTGTTCGGAGACGCCAAGTTCCGCCAAGTCTTGCGCCCTTTCTAGTTTTCCGACATATCTTCATTCGTTTTTTTAAAAGTGCATGGTGGTGTACATTTGAATGCTCTTGCCCCAAATCGTTGGTGATAGTAGCAGTACAGAGATGGAGAGTGGTTTCGTGCAGGCGTTGGAGACCGCGAACTGTATCGTGACCGAGCTGGCGATCTTGAGTTTCTAAAACGGCTTCTTCTGTATTCAAGATGATTCTGCCGCTGACCTTACTGTGTTTTTGATTTCATTTCGGCGATCTCCATCGACAATTTCTTAACTTCATTAATTAGAAATTGTGTGTCTTCTAGTGAACTTGAAGGAGATGTAGTGCGAGAAGATACTGTAGCTATTTGTGTGCAGCTGGTCTCCAATATTGTATCAGCCAGATGTGACAATTCTTCGAGTGTTGTATTTGTGCTTAGTGTTTCAGTGCAGTGACAGCAAGTGCAGATCTTATGTGGGCTGGCAATGATTATTCCACAGAAGTTGTATCGGGTATCTTGTCGCGGGCCAAATTTCTCATCCGTCGAAGGAGTTGCGACGGCTTTTGATCTCCAAGCTCCATTTCTGTTAGGAGTTTTTGGAATTGGCGGCTGCTCGATTCCTCGTATGTAGCTATTAAGCGTTTCTTAATTTCTTCATACTTATCCGATGTAGATGGGTTGTACAAGAGGTCTGAAATTTGCTCGATGTCTTGTTTTTCAAGCTTCGTTATCACAATTCGGGCAAGTTGGGCCTGGCTTCCTTTTAATTTGTCCGTCGCAGCTTCTAATCTGATGAACCACAGGCGAGGTGAGTCTCTCCAGAACGGTATTTGCGTCGAGAGAGAAACTGCATCGATGTCTTTACGGCCTGTATGTTCCTTTTTTGGTTCTTCAGCCATTTTTTATAAGAAGGGCTTCTTTGTTCTCGGGGTCACCACTTTAGGGGTCTTGACACTGCAGCACTGTGCGGAGATTTGCGGAGCGCCTGCTTCGGTGACGCAGCTTGCATCGGAGGATGGTGTTTTCACAACGGTGCTGCCGTCATTCTTCGGTTTAACAACATCCTTGTATGGACATTATAGACAATTCATATGGGCATTATAGACATAATTCACTTGTTTCAAACTATTTATAAAATGGAATAAAAACAGTTCTTTTCAAGACTTTCTCTTGTTTCTTTACTTTTGTTGGCATGTCGCTACACTCGTATTAATAAAGTAATGTGTTAAAGTTAGTGTGTGTATCATTTCGTGGCTTTACAACCACGTTCGACCCTGTTGGTCATAGCCCACCACTGGCAGTGGAACTTTTGTGTCCAAGAGCGGGAAAGAGCTCTGGGACCGGTACCACAGCACAACATCGCGGGACTTCGGAGCCCGTTCAGAACATTGATCCTTCGAGCCGGATATGGCGGGGACAGGAGTCTTCGTCTCCGGGACAAGGCGAGGACACAGGAGGAAGTCCAAGCCGGTCCAACAAAGAAGAAAGGAATTCCTTCTACAGGGTGAAAAGAGCGAGGAATCCCAAACAGAACTGGAAGGCAACTCTTCGTCTTCCGACGAGCGTTCGGCGGACACTCTGCTCACCGAGGCTCTTCGGGCGGCAGAAGCGGTACGTGATATTGCAAAAAAATCGACCAATATCAAAGGCAACCTTCGACATGAACTAAAGGTTGCCTCTAATTCATTTAAAAAAATTGCGAGGTCCTGAGCCGTAGAACTACCTCAGAGGAAGTGAAACGACTGCAAGCGGAGAACAACCATTTGAGACGGGAGATGGATGAGATCCGGAAGGATTTCTCGGCCATCCGCGAGGAGATTGGGCAGAGCAAGCGCACGCCTTCAAGAGAAGAAGGTACGCCGCGAAATCAACAATCCGTGGTGCCAACCGTATCCTCAATGGAAGAGTTCCAAAGGATGATCATGGTATCAGTGGGCACCATGATTAATGCGAGACTTGAGGGTTTGGAGGACCGTCTCCTACCTTCAACAATTATCAGACCTGCACTAGGAAGGAAGGTCCCAGAACCGACGGCTGTTTGTGTCGCACCTGTAGCATCGGAGCAAACAATTCCGTCGGCTTCCTCTTCTTCAGTGAAGAAGTCTGATAAAAAGCAGATACCGCAACAGCAACCTCCGGCCCCAGTCACAAAGCCTGAATCTTGGGCAACGGTAACCCGACGGGGAAAGAAAACCGCGCAAACAGTACCCGAAGGCCCTACGCCTGCTGCTGCTACTGCAACAAGTTTGCGGCCGCAAAAGGCCAAAACTCAAAAACCGTCAAAGAGGGCCCGCCCCCCTCGATCCTCAGATGTGATGATCACCTTACAGCCTGGGGCCGAAGAGGCTGGGCATTCCTATAACTCGGTCCTTACTGAGGCAAGGAGAGCCATCGGATCCCTGAGCTCACTAAATATTAATGGTGGTGTTCGCTGTCGCAAGGCTGCAACCGGAGCCAGGATCCTGGAGATTGTTGGGGCAGAAACAGGTGAACAGGCGTATGTGCTAGCGGAGAAAATTCGGGAGGTCCTTCCCGCTGAATGCGTTCGCGTGGATAGGCCTGTAAAATGTGCCAACCTTCGAATATCGGGTCTAGATGACTTGGTCACGCCGGCCGAAATCATCGCCGCAGTGGCCGCCACTGGCAATTGCCAAGAGCGGAATATCAAAGTTGGACTGATTCGGGGCGATACCTCGGGTACCAGAAGCACGAGGATTACCTGTCCTGTGATGGCCTCCAATAAACTGGCGTCGGCCGGACGCTTGCTGGTTGGCTGGACTTCAGCAAGAGTGGTTCTGCTCGAGACTCGACCTATGAGGTGCTACCGATGCCTCGAAGTGGGCCACGTCGGTGTTAGGTGCACTTCTGAAACAGACCGCAGCGGGGAGTGCTACCGCTGCGGTACCACCGGGCACAAGGCTGCCGTATGCACTGCTACCCCCCGTTGTTCTCTCTGTGCAGCGGAAGGAAAAAAGTCAGATCATAGAGTGGGTGCAAAAACTTGTCCCCACTCTAAAAAGAGAAAATACAAAAGACCTGTAGCAACAGCAACAAATGTGACGCAACCCACTATTTCAGTTGTCGAAGAAGAGGAGGCGATGATAACGGCACCAATTTAATGTCAACATACCGCCTCCTCCAAGCGAATATTAACCACTGCGCCAGAGCCCAGGACCTTTTAGCCCAAAGCATGGCGCAGTGGCTAATAGATCTGGCGATCGTATCCGAGCCCTATTTCGTTCCCCACAATAATGTCAATTGGCTGGTAGACAGTACGGGCTTGGTAACACTTGTCTCAAATGTGCAAAACGGTGCCCCGACCCTTGTTCCTAAAGCGAGAGGTCGAGGTTACACGGCGGCGCAATGGGGCGAAATCTTGGTAGTGGGAGTCTATTTCTCTCCAAACAGAAATTTGTCTGCTTTCGAATCGTTCCTAGAAGAGGTAGGCCACGCTACAAGGCAGCTTGGTTCAAGGTACGTCCTTATAGCGGGCGACTTCAATGCCAAATCATCCACTTGGGGTTCCCCCGCTACGGATGCACGCGGCGGGCTTATGGAAGAATGGGCGCTGGCAGCCAACCTCCTTATATTAAACAGGGGGTCTGCTAACACATGCGTGCGTCAACAAGGCGGATCGATTGTGGACTTGACTCTTGCTAACCATTCTGCTGCATGCCTCGTCCGAGACTGGAGGGTACTGGAAGATGTAGAGACTCTATCTGACCATCAATACATAAGGTTTGATATCACTGCGTCAACCGCTATCTCAGGCAGACAGCAATCAGTAGATGGCTCCTCTGCGTTTCCAAGATGGACTTCTAAGTTTGTCGACCGCGAACTGCTGGCGGAATCTTCCGTGGTCCAAGCGTGGGCATGTCCCGACGGTGGATTCGTCAATGTAGAGGATGGAGCCACATGGTTTCGGACAGCACTCACAGATATGTGTGACGCGTCAATGTCCCGTAGTCGGCCGCGTCCCCCTAGACGCCAAGTGTACTGGTGGTCGGAGGAAATCGGTGTGATTCGTGCCGAATGCACCAGATCTCGACGACAGTATACGAGATACCGAAGACGTCACAATCGCGACCCTGGCATAGAAGCTCAACTATATGGTGCCTACAAGGAGAGAAACAAGGCACTTCATCTGGCCATTAACAGAGCCAAGACCCAGGCAAGAGAGGAGCTCCTAGAGACCCTGAATCTAAACCCCTGGGGGCGACCGTACTTATTGGTACGCGGCAAACTCCGTGCTTGGTCGCCTCCATTGACTCAGAGCCTCGAGCCCAGACTACTGATGGAGATTGTGTCTGCTCTATTTCCGAGTTCGGCGGATCATACCCCCCCAACAATGTCTTCCCCTTTAAGCGAGGGATCCGTAGAGGCACCAGTGCCGTTGATAACTCCGGAGGAGTGGAATCGCGCAATAAAGAGGCTACAGAGTAAAAAGAAAACAGCCCCGGGACCAGACGGCGTACCTGGTCACGTCTTGGTCGTGGCTCTGGACGCGCTCGGACCCCATCTTGTAGCTCTTTTCAATAAGTGTTTACGCCGCGACCTAATCGCGCAAGTGGGTCAAGATCTTTCGCTGCCTGCTGTCGTCATGGCGATGGTGGGCTGCAGGAGCTCTTGGCAAGCAGTTCTTTCCTTCTGCGAATATGTCATGTCCCAAAAGGAGTCGGCGGAACGAGTGAGGGAGCTAGATGAAGACGCTCCCGCGATCCGCCGAAAGAGAACTAGGCGCAGGGGAAGAACGTCTGGCTTCCCCCTGCAACCGGGTCTGGGGTAACAACCGCGGGGGCTGTTGACACCCCACTCACCTTTTATAGGTAGGCCTCATGAGTTAGCGCGCGTGATGTATGCGCGCACAACATATGCAGAGAAGGAAAGAAGGGGGACTATCACCTATCGCCCTTCAGTGAGCTGGAGCCCGCACCACGCTGGGCTAGCGCTGGGGGGGACGCGGACGAATGTGAAAGCGTACCCGTTTCCCTTCCGATTAGCGACCTGAAGTTTACCGTGGGGTTTTAGCCGGTAAGAGTCCGGCATAACCCGGCTGTCGCCCCCGCGATGGCTGGGTATCCATTGAGGATTTCTCCACGAAAAAAAAAAAAAAAAAAAAAAAAGGTTAGGTTAGGTTAGGTTAGGTTTTTTTTTTTTTTTTTTTTTTTTCCAGGCGTAGGAAAAATCCTCATGGACACCTGGGAGAGGAGGACCCAGGTAGTGCCGGACTCTTACCGGCTAAAAAACCTAGGCCTGCTTCTGTCGCTCCACAGGCAAAAACCCGTGCCCTTGTCTTTCATAGTATTATTATTTATTTTTTTTCTTAACACTAAATCTTAGTCTCCTCGTATCTAAGCAATGTTTTTTTTGTTCATTATAATTTGAACGATTTCCATATTGTCCATTTTGGTTACACAAGGAACACATAGCAATTCAATTTTTTTTTTTTTTTTTTTTTTTTTTATATACCCGACCAATTGTTACTGTATATATACATATACCAAATGTTATTTACTTTGCATATATACCTATATACACACAACACTACGAGCTATCTTACATACATGGACACAGAAAACAACAACACCATGAAGCATCATTATCATTATTTATAGTATGAATATTACTATTATTATTATCAATTTCTATTATTACTATTATTAATATTATATATTTTTTTTTTTTTTTTTTTTTTTATTAGTTAGGACTAGGCAGCACTAGTCAATTTCACTAGTTAATTTCCCAATATTATCAATGTACATACATTTACACACATATATTACAATTACATTATCACACCTTGAAACAGACAAATAACAATATACATATATCACACGTATGGACACAACATAACAACACCATTTTTTTTTTTTTTTTTTTTTTTCTCTTTATATATTTCGGCATATACACACATATTTACATAAGCACACACAAACATAATTTAACAAATAACAGATAAGGGAACGAGGAACGTGTAGGAAAGGGAGGGAACGGAGGGGAACGGGAACGGGAACCAGGAAAGCCATCATCCCCCCAAAAAATCCGCGTTCACCCCCGCCACGCCCTCCAGGTCCCGGAGTGGCGGCCGGTTCGACTCTGGACATTTCTCCAGTCCATGCGCCGTCCTCACATAATACCACCGGGGGTAATGATCATCCGTCTTGAATCGATCCCCTCTATATCCCCGGTGGCGGCGGTAGTGACGCCGCATGTTCCTATTTTTTATCACCACCCCACACAATACGCACTGGTAGAAAATACGGTTCGGCGGCGGCGGGTTCGGCGGCAGCGGGTTTGGCGGCGGCGGACTCGGCGGCAGCGGGCTCTGCGGCGGCGGGTTCCGCGGCGTCGGTAAAGGCGCCTCCGAGGGCTCACTCGTCCAAGCCGCCGGCCGCGGCGACGTGGACGACGAGGACGACGGGGATGACGAGGTCGATTGAGATGATGAGGACGATGAGGAGGACGAGGACGACGATGACGACGATGTCGAGGAAGGCGAGGTGACCGCCCACGCCTGCCCGGACGAGGCTCTAGGCAGTTGTGGTTCATTCCCCCCGGTCATCAGCTCCACAGCTGCGTCGAAAGTGTTTTGGTCAGGGGTGGCCATGGTATGATGTATTGCCCCCCCGCTCGGAGCAGTCATCGGTGACACCAGGGACCTCAACGTGTCAGCCATTTTATTAATTGTCCTCGTCTGCTCCCCCACGGTCGCCTCCAGCAGCATATTTCTCCTCCTGGCCTCTCTCAGCTGCTTTCTCAAGAATTGGAACCTTCTCCTGTACCCACAGCAGACGTTTTTCGCTTCTCTCGGCATTCTCACACTTGCGGTATATATTATTTTCCTTTTCAATGTTGCCTCGCTCAGGTTTTCAGATATACTGGCCCAGTGATCCTTCCATATGCTTGTTGCGGGTAGGGTTAGGTTAGGTTAGGTTAGGTTCCCCCCCACCCCCCCCATGGGGCCACCTTGTCGTGGTGGGGGGGCTCTAGTAAGCGGTGGCTGGTCACCACCGCCGAAGCTAACGGTCCCAAGAGGGGCCCCTCCCGGCACTTCTCTGTGGAGGCGGAGTTGGCTGGGATGGGGCCACAACCCCGGCCGCCGTTCATTCGGTGGCCGAGGAGGAACGGGGCGGCGGGGGACATGGTGCTCGTTCCCCCCGTCCTGTGGGGCCTGGGGCGGCGGATGCGGGGGCATTCGTCGCGTCGAGGGCCACGTGAGGAAAGGCGTCCGTGGTGTTACCGGGCGTCTTTATTCCTGGGGGAGTTGAGAGGGGGGTATATCGAGGGCCCTCCTCCACTCGAGACGGTGCTCGCGCAAGCGGGCTCACGCCGGCGGGGTCGCGGACGAATGCGCAAGCGTACCCGTGGCCCTGCCTTTATGGCGGCCGGAGGAACACCGTGGGGTTTAGTCAGTAAGAGTCTGACATAACCTGGCTGTCGCCCCCGCGATGGTTGGGTATCCATGAGGATTCCCCACGTAAAAAAAAAAAAAAAAAAAAAAAAAAAAAAGGTTCCCCCCCATGGGGCCACCTTGTCGTGGTGGGGGGGCTCTAGTAAGCGGTGGCTGGTCACCACCGCCGAAGCTAACGGTCCCAAGAGGGGCCCCTCCCGGCACTTATCTGTGGAGGCGGAGTTGGCTGGGATGGGGCCACAACCCCGGCCGCCGTTCATTCGGTGGCCGAGGAGGAACGGGGCGGCGGGGGACATGGTGCTCGTTCCCCCCGTCCTGTGGGGCCTGGGGCGGCGGATGCGGGGGCATTCGTCGCGTCGAGGGCCACGTGAGGAAAGGCGTCCGTGGTGTTACCAGGCGTCTTTATTCCTGGGGGAGTTGAGAGGGGGGTATATCGAGGGCCCTCCTCCACTCGAGACGGTGTCCGCGAAAGCGGGCTCACGCCGGCGGGGTCGCGGACGAATGCGAAAGCGTACCCGTGGCCCTGCCATTATGGCGGCCGGAGGTTTGGTCAGTAAGAGTCTGACATAACCTGGCTGTCGCCCCCGCGATGGCTGGGTGTCCATGAGGATTCCCCACGTAAAAAAAAAAAAAAAAAAAAAAAAAAAAAAAAAAGGTTAGGTTAGGTTAGGTTCCCCCCCATGGGGCCACCTTGTCGTGGTGGGGGGGCTCTAGTAGGCGGAGGCTGGTCACCTCCGCTAAAGCTAACGGCCCCACAACTGAGATGAACCAGGTTAGTCCTGGTTAACCCCAACTGAGACGAACGGTTATCATACGACGGATGATAAAATGTGATGGAGAAGACGTCAGAACTGACGTCACGGACGGAGGCCGGTAGCGTCTGTACCCAGATTGGGCGGCTTGCCGGTCGGTGTCAGCGTCTGTCCCATATTGGGCGGCTGACACGGTGTAGGAAGATGGAAACATCAACCGGAGGAAAATTGTGAGGGGCCTGGCAGCGGCTGTTCCCAGATTGGGCGGCTTGCTGGGCGGTGTCAGCGTCTGACCCAGATTGGGCGGCTGACACAAAAAGACGGTAAAAATGTGGAGGAGTTGCCTGGCAGCGTCTGTTCCCAGATTGGGCGGCTCGCCGGGTGGTGTCAGCGTCTGACCCAGATTGGGCGGCTGGCACACAAGACGGGTTGGCGAAAGCCATCATAAAATGAGGGAGGCCGAACGGCCACAGCGACGGATGCCCGGCAGCCTCTTTACCCAGATTGGGTGGCTTGCTGGGCAAAATTGAAGAAACACCAAAGAGAGAGGTATGAGCCCGTGCACCACGCATGGTCTCACAACCGAAACACCGGGCCGATACAAATAAGTAAGGCCCATCAGAGGAAATGGGTAGTGAACTTTGCTATACTCATACGACGAACATCTAGCAAGCACGAGAGGAAACAGACTAAAGGGGCGTCGTGGTTAGAATGTCTATGACGAACCCATGGCCCCCCATCAACAACTAGTCAAGACGGAAAATTCCCGGAGTGTGTTTAGTGGGTATGCCCCTCCCTCCCTCCCCTTAGCGAGGCGACGGAGAGGGGAGAGTCCCACATAACCCCTGCTAGGGGGGTATGCGTAATGCATTCACACTCCGTCAACAAAAAAAAAAAAAAAAAAAAGGTTAGGTTAGGTTAGGTTAGGTTAGGTTCCCCCCCATGGGGCCACCTTGTCGTGGTGGGGGGGCTCTAGTAGGCGGAGGCTGGTCACCTCCGCTGAAGCTAACGGCCCCACAACTGAGATGAACCGTGCAGGTTATCATTCGAGGGAAAAGAGCATAGACGGCTGAAACAATTGCGATGAACCGGGGTCCCGTACCCCGGTTAATAATTGAGATTATTAAGGCCCCGTGCATAGCGCGAGTGGCCTTCACCGAAGGATTAAACTTCAGAAGAGGAAGCGGAGATGAAGGCACATCATAGAGAGAGGTATGAGCCCGTGCACCACGCATGACGATGACTCACAACCGAAACACCGGGCCGATACAAATAAGCAAGGCCCATCAGAGGGAATGGGTAGTGAACATCACTCACTACCTAAGAAGAACATCTAGCAAGTAAGAGAGGAAATAGACTAAGGGGGCGTCGTGGTTAGAATGTCTATGACGAACCCATGGCCCCCCAACAACAACTAGTCAAGACGGAAAATTCCCGGAGTGTGTTTAGTGGGTATGCCCCTCCCTCCCTCCCCTTAGCGAGGCGACGGAGAGGGGAGAGTCCCACATAACCCCTGCTAGGGGGGTATGCGTAATGCATTCATACTCCGTCAACAAAAAAAAAAAAAAAAAAAGGTTAGGTTAGGTTAGGTTAGGTTAGGTTCCCCCCCCCCCCCATGGGGCCACCTTGTCGTGGTGGGGGGGCTCTAGTAGGCGGAGGCTGGTCACCTCTGCTGAAGCTAACGGTCCCAAGTGGGGCCCCTCCCGGCACTTCTCTGTGGAGGCGGAGTTGGTTGGGATGGGGCCACAACCCCGGCCGCCGTTCATTCGGTGGCCGAGGAGGAACGGGGCGGCGGGGGACATGGTGCTCGTTCCCCCCGTCCTGTGGGGCCTGGGGCGGCGGGTGCGGGGGCATTCGTCGCGTCGAGGGTCACGTGAGGAAAGGCGTCCGTGGTGTTACCGGGCGTCTTTATTCCTGGAGGAGTTGAGAGGGGGGTATATCGAGGGCCCTCCTCCACTCGAGACGGTGCCCGCGCAAGCGGGCTCACGCCGGCGGGGTCGCGGACGAATGCGCAAGCGTACCCGTGGCCCTGCCTTTTTGGCGGCCGGAGGAACACCGTGGGGTTTAGTCAGTAAGAGTCTGACATAACCTGGCTGTCGCCCCCGCGATGGCTGGGTATCCATGAGGATTCCCCACGTAAAAAAAAAAAAAAAAAAAGGTTCCCCCCCCCCCGTCTGGCCCCCAGACTGATGGGCGCAGCGGCCGCGTTGGCTAGGCTGATGCCCAATCTCCGCGGGCCAGACGGGGGGAGTCGTCGTCTCTATCTGGGCGTGGTGCGGTCCATGGCTCTTTACGGGGCCCCCGTATGGGCAGATACTCTGACGGCGAAAAACACGGCCCTCCTACGAAGACCACAGAGGGCCATGGCCGTTAGGGTGATCAGAGGCTACCACACCATTTCTTACGAGGCGGCGTGCGTCCTGGCGAGATCCCCGCCGTGGGATCTGGAGGCGGGGAATTGGTCTGCCAATTACTGGCAAAGGGCAGACGCCAGGGCGCCCAGCGAGAGGAGGTTCCACTCTCGACAGCTTCTTCTCCAGCAGTGGGAGAACCGGCTGGCTTCTCCGACCGCCGGACTAAGGACTGTCGAGGCCGTTCGGCCCGTACTGGAGCAATGGCTGAACAGGCGGCACGGTGCTCTTACCTTCCACCTGACGCAGATACTCACGGGACATGGCTGTTTCGGGAGATATCTGTGTCGGATTGCGGGAAGGGAGCCGACAATGGGTTGCCACGCATGCGGGGTTTGCGACGAGGACACAGCCCAGCACACTCTAGCGGAGTGCGCCGCCTGGGTTGTGCAGAGACGTGCCCTCGTTGCTCAGGTTGGGCATGACCTCTCATTGTCCGCCGTCGTCAAGGCGATGGTGGATAGTCGGAGGTCGTGGCAAGCGGTTCTCTCCTTTTGCGAAAATGTCATGACGCAGAAGGAGGCAGCGGAACGCGAGCGGGAGCTGGACGTCGACGCTCCCGCATGTCGCCGGCGAAGGACCAGACGTAGGGGGAGAGCCTCCGGCTTTCCCCTACTACCAACCTGACCCAGGCCTGGGGTGTCGCCGCGGGGGCGGTAGACATCCCTTAAAAGGCCTCATGAGGCGGCGCGCGTAGTGTTTGCGTGCACCAGCTTGCCGGAGGAAAGAAGGGGGGGACGCTCTCTCCTCCCCCTTCAAGGAGCCGGAGCCCGCGCAGGTTAGCGGGCTAGCGCCGGGGGGCCGCGGACGAGTGCGAAAGCGTTCCCGTTGTCCCCCTCTATGGCGACCGGTGAAAACACCGTGGGGTTTTAGTCGGTTCAAGTCCGACATAACCCGGCTGTCGCCCCCGCGATGGCTGGGTATCCATTGAGGATTTCCCCACGAAAAAAAAAAAAAAAAAGGTTCCCCCCCCCCCCCCCCACTCTAGCGGAGTGCGCCGCCTGGGATGTGCAGAGACGTGCCCTCGTTGCTCAGGTTGGGCATGACCTCTCATTGTCCGCCGTCGTCAAGGCGATGGTGGATAGTCGGAGGTCGTGGCAAGCGGTTCTCTCCTTTTGCGAAAATGTCATGACGCAGAAGGAAGCAGCGGAACGCGAGCGGGAGCTGGATGTCGACGCTCCCGCATGTCGCCGGCGAAGGACCAGACGTAGGGGGAGAGCCTCCGGCTTTCCCCTACTACCAACCTGACCCAGGCCTGGGGTGTCGCCGCGGGGGCGGTAGACATCCCTTAAAAGGCCTCATGAGGCGGCGCGCGTAGTGTTTGCGTGCGCCAGCTTGCCGGAGGAAAGAAGGGGGGGACGCTCTCTCCTCCCCCTTCAAGGAGCCGGAGCCCGCGCATGTTAGCGGGCTAGCGCCGGGGGGCCGCGGACGAGTGCGAAAGCGTTCCCGTTGTCCCCCTCTATGGCGACCGGTGAAAACACCGTGGGGTTTTAGTCGGTTCAAGTCCGACATAACCCGGCTGTCGCCCCCGCGATGGCTGGGTATCCATTGAGGATTTCCCCACGTAAAAAAAAAAAAAAAAAAAAAAAAAAAAAAAATCCCCCCACCCCCCCATGGGGCCACCTTGTCGTGGTGGGGGGGCTCTAGTAGGCGGAGGCTGGTCACCTCTGCTGAAGCTAACGGTCCCAAGTGGGGCCCCTCCCGGCACTTCTCTGTGGAGGCGGAGTTGGCTGGGATGGGGCCACAACCCCGGCCGCCGTTCATTCGGTGGCCGAGGAGGAACACCGTGGGGTTTAGGCAGTAAGAGTCTGACATAACCTGGCTGTCGCCCCCGCGATGGCTGGGTATCCATGAGGATTCCCCACGTAAAAAAAAAAAAAAAAAAAAAAAAAGGTTAGGTTCCCCCCCATGGGGCCACCTTGTCGTGGTGGGGGGGCTCTAGTAGGCGGAGGCTGGTCACCTCCGCTGAAGCTAACGGTCCCAAGTGGGGCCCCTCCCGGCACTTCTCTGTGGAGACGGAGTTGGCTGGGGATGGGGCCACAACCCCGGCCGCCGTTCATTCGGTGGCCGAGGAGGAACGGGGCGGCGGGGGACATGGTGCTCGTTCCCCCCGCCCTGTGGGGCCTGGGGCGGCGGATGCGGGGGCATTCGTCGCGTCGAGGGCCACGTGAGGAAAGGCGTCCGTGGTGTTACCGGGCGTCTTTATTCCTGGGGGAGTTGAGAGGGGGGTATATCGAGGGCCCTCCTCCACTCGAGACGGTGCTCGCGCAAGCGGGCTCACGCCGGCGGGGTCGCGGACGAATGCGCAAGCGTACCCGTGGCCCTGCCTTTATGGCGGCCGGAGGAACACCGTGGGGTTTAGTCAGTAAGAGTCTGACATAACCTGGCTGTCGCCCCCGCGATGGCTGGGTATCCATGAGGATTCCCCACGTAAAAAAAAAAAAAAAAAAAAAAAAGGTTAGGTTAGGTTTTCCCCCCCCATGGGGCCACCTTGTCGTGGTGGGGGGGCTCTAGTAGGCGGAGGCTGGTCACCTCCGCTGAAGCTAACGGTCCCAAGTGGGGCCCCTCCCGGCACTTCTCTAAGGAGGCGGAGTTGGTTGGGATGGGGCCACAACCCCGGCCGCCGTTCATTCGGTGGCCGAGGAGGAACGGGGCGGCGGGGGACATGGTGCTCGTTCCCCCCGCCCTGTGGGGCCTGGGGCGGCGGATGCGGGGGCATTCGTCGCGTCGAGGGCCACGTGAGGAAAGGCGTCCGTGGTGTTACCGGGCGTCTTTATTCCTGGGGGAGTTGAGAGGGGGGTATATCGAGGGCCCTCCTCCACTCGAGACGGTGCCCGCGCAAGCGGGCTCACGCCGGCGGGGTCGCGGACGAATGCGCAAGCGTACCTATGGCCCTGCCATTATGGCGGCCGGAGGAACACCGTGGGGTTTAGTCAGTAAGAGTCTGACATAACCTGGCTGTCGCCCCCGCGATGGCTGGGTATCCATGAGAATTCCCCACGTAAAAAAAAAAAAAAAAAAAAAAGGTTAGGTTAGGTTTCCCCCCCCCCATGGGGCCACCTTGTCGTGGTGGGGGGGCTCTAGTAGGCGGAGGCTGGTCACCTCCGCTGAAGCTAACGGTCCCAAGAGGGGCCCCTCCCGGCACTTCTCTGTGGAGGCGGAGTTGGCTGGGATGGGGCCACAACCCCGGCCGCCGTTCATTCGGTGGCCGAGGAGGAACGGGGCGGCGGGGGACATGGTGCTCGTTCCCCCCGTCCTGTGGGGCCTGGGGCGGCGGATGCGGGGGCATTCGTTGCGTCGAGGGCCACGTGAGGAAAGGCGTCCGTGGTGTTACCGGGCGTCTTTATTCCTGGGGGAGTCGAGAGGGGGGTATATCGAGGGCCCTCCTCCACTCGAGACGGTGTCCGCGAAAGCGGGCTCACGCCGGCGGGGTCGCGGACGAATGCGCAAGCGTACCCGTGGCCCTGCCTTTATGGCGGCCGGAGGAACACCGTGGGGTTTAGTCAGTAAGAGTCTGACATAACCTGGCTGTCGCCCCCGCGATGGCTGGGTATCCATGAGGATTCCCCACGCAAAAAAAAAAAAAAAAAAAAAAGGTTAGGTTCCCCCCCATGGGGTCACCTTGTCGTGGTGGGGGGGCTCTAGTAGGCGGAGGCTGGTCACCTCCGCTGAAGCTAACGGTCCCAAGTGGGGCCCCTCCCGGCACTTCTCTGAGGAGGCGGAGTTGGTTGGGATGGGGCCACAACCACGGCCGCCGTTCATTCGGTGGCCGAGGAGGAACGGGGCGGCGGGGGACATGGTGCTCGTTCCCCCCGCCCTGTGGGGCCTGGGGCGGCGGATGCGGGGGCATTCGTCGCGTCGAGGGTCACGTGAGGATAGGCGTCCGTGGTGTTACCGGGCGTCTTTATTCCTGGGGGAGTTGAGAGGGGGGTATATCGAGGGCCCTCCTCCACTCGAGACGGTGCCCGCGCAAGCGGGCTCACGCCGGCGGGGTCGCGGACGAATGCGCAAGCGTACCCGTGGCCCTGCCTTTATGGCGGCCGGAGGAACACCGTGGGGTTTAGTCAGTAAGAGCCTGACATAACCTGGCTGTCGCCCCCGCGATGGCTAGGTATCCATGAGGATTCCCCACGTAAAAAAAAAAAAAAAAAAAAGGTTAGGTTAGGTTAGATTTTTTTTTTTTTTTTTTTTTTTTTTTTGTAGAGGTGCGGGAAAATCTTCAAAAGACTTACCTCCGGAGGAGTTATGCATTGGCTACCCAAGTCATAATTCCTCCGGAGAGTGTGGGATTGTACCCACTAAAAAAACCGCACCCCTATTCATTTTCCCCTTTGTTTCTTTTTTTTTTTTTCCACAGGCATGAACCCGTGCCTTTAGTATTGTCATTATTATTTATAATGCCATTAGTTTTTAAAGTGATGGGAATCCGAATCGGGAATTTATTCGGAGTCCCATTTACACGTGTGCATGAATTCGCTCATGTCAGCTCGGATCAAGGAATGTTACTCTCGATACCCGCCGTTTTACATAATCGAACACACGCACATGCGACAGTGTCTTGTAGGTGTTAGGCAGACACTGGTTTTCTAAGTTCCTATGCTAGGCACATGTGCGCGGACCCGCTCATATCGGCCGGGATCAAGGAATGTTACTCTCGATACCGGCTTTCCACATGACCGAGACCACGCACATGTGACAGTGTCTATTGGTGTTGGGTAGACACTGGTTTAGTCGTATACATTCCCACACAGTTTTTGGCCCCTCCACCCATGAGCACAGGGGCTTCGGAGCTTCCAATTGCGCAGGCAATGTGTGTTGCGCACTGGGTTTACATTTTATGAGTGGTGACAGTTTATTATGTTTGATTTTATGAGATAGGTTTTTTTTTTTTTTTTTTTTTTTTTTTAATATATATTAAATTTTACATATACTATTTTTTATATATATATATATATATATATTTTTTTTTTTTCCACTCTCCCATATCTTATATACTTATAAAACTACATAAGTGATTTGATACCCGACCGCTGCACGACAACGCACCCTTAATGCCCGAGGACATCCAAAGTCCGCTCAGCAGCACCGGTTAGGTTAGGTTAGGTTAGGTTTTTTTTTTTTTTTTTTTGCGGTAGGAGGAGTAAAACCCTTTATGGGTACCACCGCCCCGAGTTGCGGTGGTTATGCCCGACTCCCTCTGGGAAGGTGACCCAGCGGTATACGTGCAAAACATCTCCCCCCTTCTGCAACCCCTGACATGGTGGGGTCAGAGACTTTATACATCATTTTTATATGATTACTATGTCGGGGTCATCTCTTTATTACAATAATATTACAATAAAAACACTACAATAATTACTAATAACATCATAATTAACAATTTCAATACACCAATAAAAATTACAATTACCTAATACATTATATTCACACAATTACGTCCGTTACATCATTATAAACATTTACATTATATTTATTCAATTTTGTTTAGTACAATTTTGGGACGCTCTTATCTCTGAATATGCTTAGACATATTCTCAAGCAAGAGCGGCTCAGCCTAAAAGTTTGTTATTAAACAGAATATACAAAGCAATACAATAACTAATAAGCAACACACAATGATAGGCAATATGTTCAATAAAATAATATTAAATTTAAATTTACACCTTATTTCTATTTATCACTCTTTTTCCTATTTTTCTACAAAAATCAAGGAATTTGTTCCTAGCTTTATTACAGCTCACTAAAGCACTTAGAGTTTCTCTCTCTATACTCATGTTTATCTCCATCTCTGTGTCAAATCTTTCTCTGCCGTACACCGGGCACTCCAATATAATATGTAGAGCGCTTTCTTCGACTTGAGGATCACAGGGACACTGAGGGCTCCCCTTGCATTTGAACCGGTACAAATACTCAGAGAAACCACCATGTCCCGTCATCAGTTGAACCAGCACCGAATCCAGTTCTAGTTTATTAATTAATGACAAAGATTTAGTTATGTTCGGGAAATTAACTTTTGTAGTGGAACCGGTAGCACCCTCCAAGTAACGCCGGTTCCATTCGTCAAGCGACTCCATTCGGATTTGTCGCTTGGCGAATGAGACCGGGCAACTGTCGTAATGTGGTCTCGTTTTCATGCTGAGCGCAGCGTTTTTCGCGAGCTCATCCGCTCTCTCATTACCCTGCAATCCTACATGGGCCTTAATCCAAAATAAATAGATTTCTGTTCCTAAAGCTTTGGCCGTCTGGATGTTCTGTCTGGTTTGGACTGCCAGGGGATGTAGGGAGCGCACATTTGTCACTGTTTCCAGCGCTGATCTGGAATCGCAATAAATGTTACATTTATCAACGCTGTTCTCTAGGGCATGCTGAGAAGCTTTTGATAGAGCTAGTAATTCGGCCTGGTAGACGGTGCAGCAGTGGTCCAGCTTGAACTTTTGGGTTCTGGTTTCCGCACCATTATTCCATATTGATAATGCCGCGCCAACCTTCCCATTTATTTTGCTACCATCAGTAAATATTTGTTGTCTGGCATTACTGTGTCGGTCCATTGCTTCACCGTCTTCCACGCATAAGAATTCCAGTCCCATCTGTTCTGCAGGATGTGGCATGCTAGTGTAGGCTACCAGCTTCTCAATCTCCCGGTCCCCTATCACTCGCCGGTTTAGGCCTTTCTTTATTTCATACAATAAAGCTGCCTCTCGGATCCTTATATCCAAAGGGACCAACCCGGCGAGTACTAGAGCCGAATTAAGAGAAACGGTCCTATATGCCTTAACGATTTTTTGTGCGAAGCCCCTTTGCACCTCGTTGAACACCTTGCGAATCCCTATCTTTGTTGACGCTGGTGCCCATGCGCTAGCCGCATACAAGATAATCGGTTCCACCACTGCCGTATATATCGTCCTGATCACCTCGGGATTTAGGCCCCACTGGATTTTGGCGGCCCTACTTAGCTGTTTATAGAGGTTTAGGGCTTTTTTGGATATGTTAGTTGCGTGTATGTTAAAAGTAAGCTTATCATCAATGGTGTTTTGTTGTCCGGAGTTTTAAATAATTAATTTAAATAGTTTATAATGTAAATTATATATTAAAAACACTATATACGTTATAATAAAACGAAAACAATTATAGTTTATAGCACTTTTGCTATAAAAACTAGCAGAAGAGACATTACAAGGTATTTATGTTTGGCGTTCCAATTGACTGTTTCGTATGAAATCGTTATAAAATTCAAGTTAGATATTACCTATAGCTTATTAGTATTAGTGAATATTGACTATACTATTTTCTTGTTCTCTTCATGTTATGTAGGAAAATTACTAATAACTGTGAGTGAGTGTGAGGTCAAATTTATAATAAGTAGGTAGGGTAGGTTTGTTGAACAAGAACTTTTAATATTTTTAGCCATATAATTTTAATAACATTTCTTCTTTTGGATTAATAATAATATTTAAGTATTTATATGTATGTTATTCATTGACAGCCTCCTCTACAGTAAAGGCATTCCGCAAGGAAGAGTATTTTATTGTGATGGATGGTGAACTATACAAAAAGTATATTAATATGCCATATGCCTAGATGCCCAACTACTAATACTGCATTACACATCACCCTAATAAATTATGATAATCTTTTTATAAACAGGTTTTCTTTTATGTGGTGTATTGTCATCACAAGAATTTTAATAAATTATTAAGTAGTTGTTCAAAATGTTCCCCTTATAGTAATAGGTACTTAGGTATGTGTTTTGTGAGGATCAGTTACTGGGTGTGAATTGTGTTTTCAGAATCAGTCATGCCTCCTACCACAAGAAGAGCTACTGTGGTAGAATTAGAACAAAAACTAAAAACTGCTCTGGTTGAACTAAAAAAATCAAAGTTACTGTGTGACCAACTTTTGAAAGAGCGAGATGATGGTGAGGCTGAGTTATTGGACATCAATGGCAAAGTTAAGGAGTTGGAAAAAGAGCTGAGTGAACTCCATACCCAGTATAGTGATGTATGTAGTGAACGGGACCAGGTACAGGAGCAGCTCTCCGCTGTTGGCCTGTACAGTGACTACTATGTGCAGGCATTAGATCGGATCCGGCATTTAGAGTTGCAGCTCAATGAAGCTCTAAGGACTATTGAAAAGTTTGAAGAGGAGAAGGAGAGGTGCCAGTGTGAACAAACATTATGTTTATATGATGAGTTGGTTGACAAAGACTTAAAAGTGAATAATGTAGTTTCAATCAATAGTGGTTATTTTAGCAATAGGAAATACATTAAGCTTTTAAAATTTATTAAAAAATATAAAAATAAGTTAAATAACAGTTATATTAGGTCTAGGAATATATCTTTAAAAGCAGACTGTCGTAGGCTCATGTTGGAAGCTAGACAAAATAGTGAATATATAAATAATTTACAGCATCAATATGATAGTGATTCAATTAAGTCAAAAACTGAAATAAATAACTTGCATTTATATCTCTCTGACTTGACAGAAAAATACCAATTGTCACAGAATGATCTTACAGAACAGATTAAGAATATGGATGAGATTCTTCAATTAAGCAAATATAATGCAGAGAGATTTGACTCATTTGTGAATAAAAATTGTTGCTCCTGCGAAAACCGAGTTAATTTATCAGATACAGGATCTTCAATATCATATTCCAGTGTGGTTCATCCAAAGGCCATCACTAACAATACCCTACTCCTCACAGACAGTATTGGTGTTGGAATGGGCCAAATTTTTAATTATCATTTAAATCATTCTGTGACTAACTATTGTATGCCAAATAATAGTTTTAAGAATATAGTAAAGTCTATTTCCTCCAAATTCTACAATTCATATAGTAATGTGGTTATTATGGTAGGAAATGGATTGAACACAAGCAAAGGTGACTTGTTGGACAGTGTGGATATTTTGTCACAACTTGGAGTAAGGAATGTTACATTATGTACATTCCTTTATTCAAACAAATATTCCACCTCACAAAATAAACATATTCATTATTTAAATAACTGTATCTATAATATGACATGTTATAATGATTTGTTTACTTTATTTGATATTAACAAATTTGTTAAAAATATTTATATGACCCAGGATAGCTTTAAACTACCTATGAAGGTACAAAAAACTATTGCTACATTGGTAGCTAATAATATATTATTAAGTATTGACTCCACATCATCATTTAGTAGTAGTACTAATAATGTTGTGGTACAACCATGTTTAAACTTTTAGATGTGACAATAGAGAAGGACAATTGTAAGCTTACCTTAATACATCAAAATATTCAAAGCCTCTCTAGCAAAGTTCTCAATATTGAATTATTAATTGAAAAATATAATTTAGATTTGATGTGTTTTACAGAATCCTGGCTAAAAGCAGAGAAAATGTGTTTCAATATAAATAACTTTGTAGTTGCTAGTTTATTCAATAGAAACTCCTGTGAGGGAGGTGGATCTATTATCCTAATTAAAGATACACTAAAATGCAAAGAGCGGAAGGATATTGTAAAACTATCACTTGAACGTGTTTGTGAGATCTCATGCGCAGAGATGGATACCTACATTATTCTATGCATATACAGACCCCCCGCCTCTGCTTTACATACTTTTATTAATATAATGGAGGATGTTTTGTCAAAAATATATGACTCAAATAAACAAATTTTTATATGTGGGGATTTTAATATAGATATCTTAATAAATAGCTCCTACAATGTAATGTATCTTTTGTTGGTGATCCTTTAATAAATAAATAAATAAATAAATAAATAACAGCGACAAACAAAAACTTATTTCATTGTTTAATTCTTTTAATTTAAATAATGTATTCATGGAGCCGACTATGATTACTTCAACTAGCCGGACTTGTATTGATAATATATTTACTAACTGTTCTCTCTTAAGTAACTCTATTATTACCGGGGTGCCCTCCGGGGTCTTTCCTATGATTGATGTACTGACACTACCATCTCAATATATTTATGAAAATTTATTGTACGTTAGGAAAAACTTAAATATGTTTAGTAAAAATGGCGATAGACATAATTTAAACTTAAGAAACATAGATAAAATCGATATACCAAAGTTTAGACTGCAAAAAACTAATAAATGTTTCGTCATTAACAGTATAAGGTTATTTAATAAATTACCTAAAAGCATTATAGATCTGAGTGAAATAAAGTTTAAAAATTGTATAAAACACATATTAATCAATAAGGCTTACTATAGTGTAAAAGACTATCTTAACGATAAAGACGTCT
Source organism: Monopis laevigella (assembly GCA_947458855.1). Taxonomy (NCBI): domain Eukaryota; kingdom Metazoa; phylum Arthropoda; class Insecta; order Lepidoptera; family Tineidae; genus Monopis; species Monopis laevigella. Next base: position 22,104,584 of record OX381592.1, read on the forward strand.
GGATCCGTCCTGATATGCAACTGAGGTCTCGCAACTAGTAAACAAATTGCTTATGTAGAATCTACCCTAGTTTAGTAGGTATATAATGTCCGATATTGTAATAATTTTATATTACATAATTTATTTTCATTACATTATGTAAATTTTGTCTTTGGATAAGGTAATCATTGATGATTACCTACTTATTTATACTAATAGTATACTGTGTAGTTATGTACATTGGTACCGTAACAAATAATCTGCCATAGGGTGTTCTACGCATGCTGATCAGTGGGGTGCATTTTGAGTATGTTACTATATATATATATTATATATATGTATGCTATATAGCATAAGTCAATCAATAGCTGTACCCGTCTTTTAGTTTGTGTGAAGCACTAGAGTTTTTTACTTGCTGGTTTCTTTTTCTCCGGGGTGTCTCTGAGGGGATCGACTTTACAGTTAGTGTTTATGCCCTTAAAAATACCGATCCTTATACCTTTACTTATATGTGATTGGTTACTTAGCTTTTATTTACAACAAATATTTAAGGCATGAATATGGTCGGTGAAGTTGGTCGCCTTGGTGGCTCTCTTGTATGGCAGATAATGATTGACAGGTCAATGGAATCAGCTAACCACCTAGTCTTACACTAGTTGGTTATGTAGTGTGTGTTCGGTTCGGTAGTAATTTTCATATTAAGATTTCCATTCCATCGTGTCTAAGTTCAATTAATATTTGTTGTTATTTTGTTAATGAATAGCTGCCTAACCAAACGCACTCTAAGACCTCATTGTTAAACTTTTTTTTATTTTTTTTTTGACTATTCATAAATATCTGTAAAGATTTACATGAAATAAATGATTTTGACTTTTGACTTTTGATGGTAAGTCCCAATACCTTGATCTCCCGCGACGGAACAACGTCCACCCCGCCCATGCTCAGGAGTGGAGAGTCGTATTTTAACTTATTTGTTATTATCATCGCCTGAGTTTTTTGTGGCGCAAAATTCAGCTTATTTTTGACTCCGCACCTCCTAACATGCTCGAGGGAGGCATTGGCCCGTCCCTGGATTTCCGTAGCTGTTGTTCCCGAAAAGATCAAGACAATATCGTCGGCAAATGCCTGGCAATAGTCTCCCCTACGTTCTAACTCCTTCAAAAGAGGATCCAGGAGGATGTTCCAGAGCGTGGGGCCCCCAATGGATCCTTGCACACAGCCCTTTGTTGTAGATTTGGTAATCTCAGCTCCCGCATACCTGAGTTTCACCGTTCTTCCGCTCAAGTAGCTGTCTATGAGCCTTCGTAGATTCACCGGACAACCGGTTTCAGCAAGTCTGCATTTTATTGCTGGCCACCATGCGTTATCGAAGGCTCCCTCTATATCAAGCGATACCAGCACTATCAGTTTTTTAGCCTTAAGCTCTTCTCTAACGTGTTGCAGCATAGTATAGAGGGAGTCCTCAGTGCTGTTCTGGGGCTTGAATCCAAATTGCCGTCGGCTCATGTTGGGCAAAGTATACCAGTTAATTCTCCTGATCACCATTTTCTCAAGGATTTTTCCGAATATAGACAATAGCCCAATAGGTCTGTAGGATTTAGGCTGCGTGTAGTCCATTCTCGCCGGTTTCCGCAGCACAACCACCACTGCCTCCTTCCATATGGTGGGAAAGCAGGAGAGTCGGAGGCATTTGTTAAACACTCCGAGGAACGCGTCTGTGAATAGGGTTATGGCCGCTTCACAAATATCAGCCGTAAAACCGTCCGGGCCGGGCGCCTTCTTCGGGTTAAAGCTAGACACAGCCCACTTCAGTTCCCACGACGTGAAGGGTGGATCACATGCTTCAACATGTATTCCCCCATTCACCGCATTGGCTACCTCTCTGGCTTTTTGGTGGTCTACATCGTCACTTTTGATGTCATCCACGGGGTAGAAAGTGTCTGCTAGAAAGCCAGCTGACTCTTCGGCACTCAGAACTTTTCTGCCTTTGATTAGGGGGAGATCTTCTTCCCGTATAATTGTGCGGCCAATAACCCTATATATTCCATCCCACATGCTCTCTCTGTCCTGTTTTGAACAGAATTTTTTCCAGCTTATGGTCTGGGCATTCCTGACTTCCTTTTTTGGTAGGCAGCTTTTGCTTCGAGGTATTTTTCGACTACCCAGGCTCGGCGTGTGGGTGCAGCGCATGATATTCGACGTTTTTTTGTTTTAATTTCTTTTTTCATTACTGTTAGTTCCTCCGTCCACCAAGGCAGTACTGCTCTTTTTTTGTTCGTAATTTTCGGTATAGTATCTTCACATGCAGTTTCAATGGATTTTGTAATTAACTTAACCATATTCTCTAAACTCTCATCACTACAAATGTTTTCTATATTTGCCGCATTAATTTCCTCTTCTTCCCAAATTTGCGTCAATTTCGATAGAAATTGGCACCAATTTGCTTTTTTAGTATTGAATTTTCTAGTTGATCTTTTTATGTCAGTACTTTTACCTTTTTCTAAATTTAGTTCAAACAGTACTGCCTTGTGGTCCGAACAGGTGATATCTCCGTCAACTCTCCAATTCCCCACACATCCGAGCATTGCTATGGAACAGGTTGTTATATCGACACAGCTTGTGTACCTCTTTCCCCCTCTTATAGTGTCAAATGTAGGCTCACATCCCTGGTTGACTATGTGGAGCTCCAGTTCGTCTAATACCCCGGCTATTGTTTCGCCTCTACTGTCTATTCTCGTGCTTCCCCACCATACGTTCCAAGCATTAACGTCCCCTCCCAAAATCACATTGTTTGTCCCGATTTCTTTTATTACTTTATGCATCCATTTTACGTACGGCTCGAGCGATCTGTCACCCTCTAAGTATATGGACACCACTCCGATTTCCCATGCATTAGTTTTGAGTTTTGCGACTGCAAAATTTGATGTTGTCAAAACCGGATTTGGGGCTACGTCAATGCTATTGTCGAACAGTGCAATGGCTGATTTATTCACAGTGTCAGGCCCTCCACTCCATTGCACTATCTTGACTCCGGGGTAACATTTCATTCGACCCGTACGCCCAACGTAGGGTTCTTGAATCATGGCGAATGCCCATTTCCTCCTCGCCGCCTCAACCATGAGCTCAGCGGTCGCAAGCTCACTCCTTTGTAGATTTGCTTGGACCGCCTTATACTTAATGGTTGGCGCGGCGAATTGGACCGAGCTGTTCGTCATGCTTGCCCTCCTAACACCTTTAGCAGTATGAAACAGTTGATCTCGCCAGGGAGTCCCATCTCCGTCTTATAGGACATTCGGAGCTAAATGCATTATGACTTGTAATATCTGCTTTATTTTTTGTACAATTTATACAATTTGGTTCTGTCGCGGCTTTCCAGTCCTCGCAGTCTGCTCTCATATGTGTCCCTCCGCAGTGGCTACATATCTGTCTCATCGGGGCAGAACCTTCTGCCATGTCCATATCCCAAGCATCGGGAACACTGAACCAGTGGTGATTGATCGGCAACTCTCACTTTCTGAATATCTATATGGAGTGCCCCCGCCCCGACCATCCGGTTCCAGACCGATGGTGAGACACATAAAACTATGTGGGCCGTTAGTGGGTTTCTGGCTTTCTTGCGGTATCTCACTGCCACTCTGTAGTCTTCTTCGCTAATATCTCTCATTAAATGATGGTTCTGCGTTTTCAAAGCCTGGAGTATATCTTCATCCGTGTTCTTTTGAAGAACACCGTAAAGGATTACCAGCGGGTCCTTATTTAGGATCTCTTCAGCTTTTAAGTGTCCTCCGGAATTCTTTATTTTATCCTTAACTTTATCAATTTCTTCTTTTGTCCTACACCCTATTATTACTTTCCTGTCCTTTGCCTTTCTGACTTTATCAATTCTAACTCCTTCATTTTTGGCGTTTACAAGAATCCTGACTTTCTCGATAACTTAATCTCCCGTTTCATTTTCATCACCTGAGGTAATTGCAATGGAGTGCATAGTCGGTTTCGGTAGCGTCTCGGGTGTACGCGCCACAATTCCCGCATATGTCACTCCTTCTTTAACTACTTTAGCGTAACTTATCCCCTCTCTTGTTAGCTCCTGCAACTTAGTGATGGTTTCGTGGAGGATTGCCATATTCTCTTTACTCTCTTTTAGTAGCTTGGTATGTTCGTCTAACTTTTTTACTATTATATTTTCTCTCTCTATATTCGCTTTTACCTCAGTGGCGACTATCTGTTCAGTCGTTTCAACTCTTACCTTTTCTCCATTGTTCAGGATTAAAGTTACGTAAAAGCCAATAAAATAAAAAAAATATATATATTGTTTGTACTCTTCAAACAAGCCGGCTCTCGCCCGACAGCAGTGACTGAACACACGCAGATATTTAAGAATCTTGTGTTTTCGAAGAAAATAAAACTAAAAGTGAGTAATTAAACCAGTCTTATTATTTAAAAATACAGTCCACAACATTTATGGTCCAATCGAGACGAATATTTCTGAAATTTGGAAAATAGAACACCAGACCACGTGCTACGTGTACCTTTGAAATTTCGAACTTCAAACACCAACTATACAATGGAAGATAATCTAGTTACGCAAATTAATATGCGAACGAACATAAAAGGTCGTATATCACGAATTAATAATTTTGTAACAGACCCCACGAATGCGAATAAACAAAACGAAATTAAGGTTAGATTAGTGGAGCTCGATTCGTTATTTGAAAAATATAATCAAGTGCAATTCGACATTGAGCAAATGGACTCCACAGCCCAAGACTCTTCTAAGCACGATCAAGAGCGTCAAAACATGGAAAATAAGTACTATAATACGAAAGCTAAATGCATTTCTCTTAGTGGTGGGTCAAGTGTTGTACCAAGTAATACTACCCAATTACAACCCAAACTACCGCAGCTCAACATACATGGAGGAAATTTCAAGGACTGGTTGAATTTTAGAATGTTATTCCAAAGCATAATACATAATAACGAAAATCTTACACAGCTACAAAAGCTACATTACCTCAAATCACTGCTGTCGGGTGAAGCAGCAAGCCTCATCAGTGCCCTCGTCCTGACAGAGGAAAATTATACAAAGGCGTTGGAAATACTCAATAGAAGATATGACAACAAACTAATAAATATAAATCATCACATCAAAGTTATATATACATATCCAAATATAACAAAAGGCAACTTAAAGGATTTCTTAATCAACCTGCAACAAAGCATAGACTCCTTAGCAGCTTTACAAGTACCAGTGGACAAATGGGATCTTCTTTTGATGTACATCATTTGTCAAAAACTCGACATCACTCTACGGACAACATGGGAGATGAATAGGAAGGCGCCTGAGGAGCTACCAACCCTGGCGGAGCTCATCGAGTATCTCAACCACAGGTGCATGGCAATGGAGCTAATGGAGGATAAAGCCTACTCCGGGACAAACAGCAATCAACAGCGGGACCGGCCAGTAGCAAGAAAACAAGTCTTTGTTTCCACAAGTATCCTTTGCAATTTATGTAATTTAGAACACGAGTTGTATAAATGTCCTCAATTTTTAGAAAAGTCTAACGCTGATAGTTTTCAATATATAAAACAATTAAAACTTTGTTACAATTGCTTAAAGTCTTATAAAAATAATCATACATGCTCTAAAGGTAAATGTTCCATATGTCATAAAAGACATCATACCACAATACATATCAATAACTACAAAAGTACAACACAAAACACCCTTTTGGTAAATTCACTGCTTAACACGGACACTAGTCCTGGTACATCAAATCACAACATAAGTGAAATTCAACAATCAGTCATGCTTGCCAACAGCAACAAAAGTGAGGTGCTGTTATCTACAGTTTTAGTAAACATACAGGACAAGAATCAGCATTGGCACACCTGTCGTGCACTCCTCGACAGTGGGAGTCAAATAAACATAATTACACATGCATTAGCTACAAAACTCAACTTAAGTCTACAACAAGACGGTAGCTACATCATACAAGGAATAGGACAATCTCAGACACCTGCCACGGCCTCTACAGAAGTACACATAACTTCAAGAGTGACCAAGCACAGATTCACATTTAAATGTATAGTTGCAGGTAAGATATCTGAGAAGCTACCACAATTCCTAATACAAAATAACTTTAAAATACCCAAGCATTGCAAGCTTGCCGATCCTACATTCTATGAACCTGGAGAAATTGACTTACTAATAGGTGGTCAACTTTTCTATACTTTATTAGATACAACACATACAAAACCAATCAAGCTAGGTCACACACAACCTACACTCATAAATACAGTATTTGGATGGCTTATTACTGGAGACACATCAATATCAAACTCGGTTTCTTTGCCAACTACCATAAACTCATTTCATGCAACGGTTAACAACAACTGTGAGCAACTTCTCATGAAGTTCTGGAACCAGGAAGAAATAAGTTCTAAACCTGTGTACACATTAGAAGATAAGTATTGTGAAAATTTATATACGAATACTACTCAAAGAAATAGTGATGGTAGATTTATAGTAAAATTACCCTTCATTCCTAATAAAGTTGAAACTCTTGGTGAATCATTTAACACTGCCTATAGATGTATAGTAAGTCTGGAATCTAGATTTTCTCATGATTCTAATTTAAAATTACAATATTCAAATTTCATTAAAGAGTACTTACAATTAGGTCATGCTCAGTACATTCCTAATTTTTTACAATTATTAAAATGGAAACAAATGTATTTTCTACCTCATCATGCAGTATTACGGCCAAGTAGTATTTCTACCAAATTAAGAACTGTGTTCAATGCCAGCTCTAAGACAAGTACAGGTGTATCCTTGAATACAATAATGTATCAAGGCCCTAACATTTTTCTAGATATAATAGATATAATACTGAGATATAGAACTTATAAATATGTTTTTTCAAATGACATTGTCAAAATGTTCAGACAAATATTAGTCTCTGAAGATCAACGCTCACTTCAGTGCATATTGTGGCGAGATAATAGTGATCAACCGGTTCAATGTGTTCAACTCAATACAGTTACATATGGCACCAATTCTGCGCCATACTTAGCCTTTCGCACTCTATTGGAATTAGTCAATAGAGATGGCCATACTTACCCCGAAGCTGCAAATTGCATCAAACATCAATGCTACATGGACGATATTCACACCGGTCATAATCAATTATCTTCATTAATTAATCTTAGTAAAAATTTAATATCATTTTTAAAATTAGGCGGGTTCACACTACATAAGTGGTCAGCAAACCACCCAGATATTCTGTCTAACATAATAGAGTGTAATAAAAATAACATTTCAGATAGCTTAACATTTGGTGATGAAACAAGTACTTTAGGTCTGCGATGGAATCCTATCACAGATGAGTTTAAGATTACTGTACCAGAACTAGTGGACGTTCAGTCATTTTCGAAACGCAAAGTTCTTTCTATAATAGCTAAAATATATGACCCCTTTGGATATATTGCAGTTGTAACTATTACAGCAAAAATATTTATGCAGTCCTTATGGAAAGAACAATTAGGTTGGGACAAACAGTTACCCACACATTTACTGACAGTATGGAGAAAGTTTTATAATAACTTAATATACCTTAAGAGTATTAGAATCCCCAGGTATTGTTTTACAGATATACCTAGTAATGTAAAACTAGTAGGGTTTTGTGATGCATCATCATTGGCCTATGGAGCCTGTGTTTACATACTAGCTCAATACCCAAATACACAGAGACAAACTTCTCGCTTGCTTATAGCTAAAAGCCGTGTCGCACCAGTCAAGAGCTTAACTGTACCCAGATTGGAGCTCTGCGGAGCACTTATTTTAGCCAAATTAATTAATAAAGTAAAATTATCCTTAGAAATAATTATAAATATAGATAGCACTTATTTATTTACAGATTCATCTATTGTTCTTTATTGGATAAAATCACCCTATAAAAAATATAATGTTTTTGTATCTAACAGAATAACTCAGATATTAGAATATACAACAAGTTCACTTTGGTATCATGTTGGAACTGAAAATAATCCAGCAGACTTAATTTCAAGAGGAACCTCACCTCAACAATTAATTAATTCATCGTTTTGGTTCAACGGTCCAAAATTTATATTATTACCTAAGCCCGAATGGCCAAATTTGGTACCTGGTACTCTAAGTCATAAAGATTTAGAAATATGTATACCACTTTCTGTCAATAAGTTGACAATTAAATTAGATATAGATTACTTTGTAAATATATTTGACAAATATTCTAACTTTACTGTTTTACAAAGATACATAGCATATTGGTATAGATACTTATATAATTTAAAGAATAAAAATGCCAAATTAAATGGTCCCTTGTCAAATCAAGAGTTGCAATCTTCACATAATTTTATAATAAAGTTAATTCAAAACAAGCATTTTGCAACTGAATTATTAGAATTAAAAGCAAATAGAAATAATAATTTATCACATAAGTTTAGGTCTTTAAGAAAACTTTCACCATTTTTAGATAAAAATGATTTATTGAGAGTGGGAGGTAGAATAAAACATGCATTAATTCAATACAACCAAGAGTTTCCTTTAATATTACCCAGAAAAAGTCACATTACTACATTAATTATAAGACAGGTTCATTACAAATTGTATCATTCAGGCATACAAAATACACTTGCTAATTTAAGGTTAAATTATTGGCCTATTAATGCTAGGGTTGAAGTGAAAAAGGTAATTCACTCCTGTACTGTTTGTTTGCGCTATAGAGGACAAACTTGTCAACAAAAAATGGCAAACTTACCATCCCCTAGAGTTAATTCATGTAAGCCATTTATGCATGTAGGTGTAGACTATGCAGGCCCTATTCAGGTTAAGTGTTCACAACTACGCAATGCTAAATATATAAAAGGATATATTTGTTTATTTATCTGTTTAGCTACTCGAGCTATTCATTTAGAATTAGTCACCGCTTTAACATCTGAAGCATTCATTGCTGCCTTAAAAAGATTTATTGCTCGCAGGGGCATCTGTCAAGTTATATATTCTGACAATGCAACCAACTTTAAAGGTGCATATCATGAGCTTAGAGAATTATACAATCTTTTTAAAAGTGAAAAAAGTTATAGTTCAATTATAAGGTATACAAATCAGTTATTAATATCCTGGAAGTTTACCGTACCTTTAGCCAGCCATATGGGAGGTATTTACGAGGCAGGGATTAAGTCAATGAAAGCTTTGTTAAAAAGAAAGCTAGGAAACATTAGATTACCATATGAACAGCTAAATACAGTGCTAATAGAAATAGAAAGCATATTAAATTCAAGACCCTTATGCGCTATTAGTGACTTGCCTGATGATCTAACCTGCTTAACCCCGGCTCATTTCCTTATAGGTCATTCATTGATGCAAATACCAGAGCCTAATTTGTTGAATTATAAAGAAAGTAAATTAAAACTTTATGAAAGGCTTGCTAACATTAAGCAACAATTCTGGAGACAATTTTATCTTCAATACTTGGCAGAATTACAGAGCCGCCCCAAATGGCAAAATGTAGCAAATAATTTAGAATTATATAATTTAGTGATAATAAAGGATGAGCATACTCCACCATCATGCTGGCCATTAGGTCGCATTCTAAAACTGTATGTAAGTGGAGATGACAATTTGGCTAGATCTGCCCTAGTTAGAACTAGTAAGGGGAATTTTCATCGCCCCATCAACAAGTTGATTTATTTACCTTTGAATTCATAAGCTAAGTCATACACAATTAGATATCATAGATTTTAAGGTTAGATTTCATAAGCAATAAACTTTATGTACCTAAACAAGTTTGACAGATGTGCGTTTCAGATAGAATTATTTGTACTAATTCGCCTAGCGCGTTCCATTTATAAATGCGTAGCATAATAGAATGAAGCGTTCCACTAACAATTATTGTAAACATTTTTCAAACCAATTTGGGACGTGATAATTATAATTTATATAGATTGTATGTCAGCGGGGGGAGAATGTTCAGGATTAAAGTTACGTAAAAGCCAATAAAAAAAAATATATATATATATTGTTTGTACTCTTCAAACAAGCCGGCTCTCGCCCGACAGCAGTGACTGAACACACGCAGATATTTAAGAATCTTGTGTTTTCGAAGAAAATAAAACTAAAAGTGAGTAATTAAACCAGTCTTATTATTTAAAAATACAGTCCACAACATCCATTTTCATGCGGCTTCTTTTCTTCTTCAGCCTCTTTCACCAATACATACAGTCTCTCCACTGCATCCACGATTCCTGTTTTTAACTCGGTCTTTAAGTTTCTGCTGTTGTTTATATTTGTCTTGGCCTTCATTAGACATGCCTTTGCCTCAGATATTCTGTTTTTATATATTTGGGTCGTCTTTGGTGATTTATCTGTAGATCCTACTATGATTTTGGGTTTCGGCTGGAAGAGGCTGGGAGCCTTTTTTGTCGGTGGCGGTGTGGGTGTGCGCAACCTGGCCTCGATTTCCCCGATGCTCCGCCTAACTTGTGGCATCAAAGGGTTCTCCACTGTCGAGGGACCCGCCCTCCGGGTCTCGTATTCCTCTCGTTCTGGAGAGATTGTCGTTTCCCTGGCGGCAGTCATTTTGGCCGGAGTTCGATATCCAAACATTTCGTTAATGTCGACTATTATATCAATTAATTAGTTATTGAAGCGTTATGACAACAGAGATGGAGAGTATACTTCAATAAACACAATATAAAGCTAAGATGACAGTCTGAATCACAGCCAGGGGTTCAAAATCTAAAAGTATAAATCAAAGATTGTGGATATAAGTTCAATATAATTTAAATTTATAAAAGAAATTACTTAAAATTAATATATTAAAGATTTATATAAGTTGTAAAATAATCTCATCTATATATAATGAAATTGTCAATAGAGTCAACAATAAAATATAAATCTAAGAGATCTTCGTTAAATTTGCTGTAAAAATCGTTAAGAGTATACAAATAGAGTGGAACTATACGTATAGTCTCCACTCTGAGTCCGTTTCGACTTGACAGGTAGAGAAGTTTTAGATTAATATGTAACACAGTAAACAAAATTATTTCAGCTCAATAAAGCTGTAATCACAGGTAATTATATACTTTATGTCACGTCTGTTAAATATCTGTTTTGTATTAATATGTAACACAGTAAACAAAATTATTTCAGCTCAATAAAGCTGTAATCACAGGTAATTATATACTTTATGTCACGTCTGTTAAATATCTGTTTTGTATATTTCATAGGAATTTTAACAAATTATATTTAATACAACAACATACAAAATATAACATATACTTATCTTCTAATTTGTTAAATACTTTTAAGTTTTCCTTTATGTATAAGCTCTCTCGGAGTTATATACAATTACATGTAGTTCAATAATATATCAATCATTTTAAAATACTCTTAAATTTATTATATTTCTATTTTTCTGTTTCAGATGCAGCGGAACTTGGCATACACAGGTGTGTACGCGGCGCTATCCCGGTAATCCGATCCAGAAGGTCAGGTACGTATGGTTCAGATATTACAGTTTCTTGACTCTACATAGAGAACTCTACATAGAGAACCTCTGCAGATTCAGAAAGTCTCCAGGCTGACAACTACAGTGAAAACCGCGTCTCGATCAGACCGCCCTGAGCCAAGATACCGCGGTTTATATATTTCCAAGATGGCGGCTACACTGTCAAGACTTTATTTTAAAAGGCTATATCTTGGGCAATTCTGCTTGTATCGCGGCGCGGTCTTCAATAAGATGATCGCCTTTACTTCGTCAGTCCTTATTAAGGTCGAACGTGGTGATAATTTTTTTTAACTCTACCTAGAGATCTTTTACACCGCCGAGACAGAGCGAGAGATGGCAGTATCAAAATCGAAAATCCGGGCTCAATAGGACCACCGCAGGCCAAACTGTGCAAACTTAAAGATTTCCAATATGGCGGCCAATATGGCTGACGCTATACCAACTTCGCCCCCCGGTGGCGCAAAGGGGTCGTGTTTAGGCTTGATCGCTCGGTCTCAGTGTGCACAATACGATTCAAATGGCCAATCTTTACAATACAGAGACCCCGATTTTTAAAACCTAAAAAACATGTTTATATGCTCTAATTTTCGATTTTAAGAACTTTTGAGATCTATTATCAGTCAAATTTTTTCACTATCTATGTAAACTAGTTTTTTATTATTTTTTACATATATTTTCCTTATCCTATATACAGTCAGAACCCGACCTCGTGGTAGCTCCAAAATTTCAAAAATTTATAACTCTCGAACTACTAGGCGGAAACAGATAAAATGTTTACCACATGTTAACCTTGATTAGATTTAAGTTTAGATATAATAAAAACGGTGTGTCACCGATAGCTTTCGAGAGTTATAAATATCTGTACTTCAAAGATTTTTTTAAAAATCGATAACTTTTTACACACTTAACTTTTTAAGGGTCCTTAGATTGTGTTGTGCTCCAGCAATCGAGCTCTTTCTCGCAAAATCGTCAGTTTTCCTGGGAGTAGACCGGATCACAGACCACGCCACACGTGGTTTTTTGTTTTTTAGGCAATAACTTCAAGAGTTTTTGCCGTAAAAATCTACAAGTTATATAGCCTTGTAGAGGCGCTTCTTTTAATATATAAAAAAGCGTATGTCACCGCGATAAAACACAAGTTATGACTATTTTAAGTAAATTTGGTTGAGGTTATGACAATATTTTAAGGTTTTTCATTAATAACTTTTTACACCATGGTCACTTTTAAACGCGGTTTTCACAGGCCTGTGCGCCTCACTTTTATACAACTTTTAATATATAACACTATTATATTTTGTCACTTTTTCTCACTGCTATGATTTTTCGCGATTTATTCGAGCGCGGAGCGGCCTATTTTGACTTTTTAGGCGCGTTATCGGGTCGAGACCTTGCGCGTGACTGGGTTAGGTTAGGTTAGGTTAGGTTAGGTTAGAGGGGGGTATATCGAGGGCCCTCCTCCACTCGAGACGGTGCCCGCGCAAGCGGGCTCACGCCGGCGGGGTCGCGGACGAATGCGCAAGCGTACCCGTGGCCCTGCCTTTATGGCGGCCGGAGGAACACCGTGGGGTTTAGTCAGTAAGAGTCTGACATAACCTGGCTGTCGCCCCCGCGATGGCTGGGTATCCATGAGGATTCCCCACGTAAAAAAAAAAAAAAAAAAAAAAAAAAAAAAAAAGGTTAAGAGAGACGACGCCGCGGTGTCATCACTGCAGCTGCATTGAAGATACAGCAAAACATACGCTGGAGGATTGCCCGGCCTGGGAAGAACAGCGTCGTGACCTAACCGCCGTTATCGGAGGTGACCTTTCTTTGCCAACCGTGGTTAAAGCTATGGTCGGAGACAACAGGTCATGGCAAGCCGTATTGACGTTCTGCGAGGAAGTCTTAAAAAAGAAGGAGGCGGCTGAGAGAGAGCGCGAAAGAGACGAAAACGTACCGTTATCTCGCCGCCGCAGGACACGAAGAAGGGTCAGACACGACCTTTTACCACCTTAGAGGGCTTACGGCGGCGGGTGCGGGGGCGCCCGTCGCCCTAATAAGTCCCAAGACGGGAAGGCGCTTGCTGTGCTTCCGGGCGCCTTCTTCTTACAACGAGTCTGAGGGGAGGGTACTTCCACCTTGCTCTCCCCCTACCATATGAGATGGAAGCCGCTTATAGCAGGCTAATTCCGGCGGGGGCACAAAAGAATGTGTGAACGTACTTGCGTCCCTGCCACTCTGGCTATCAGAGGAACACCGTGGGGGTTTAGTGGGTAGGAATCCCACATAACCCTTCTCCTGCCCCACGCAGTGAGGGGGTATCTTGAACTCCGGAAGATTCCCCCACGTTAAAAAAAAAAAAAAAAAAAAAAGGTTAGGTTAGGTTAGGTTAGGTTAGGTTCCCCCCCATGGGGCCACCTTGTCGTGGTGGAGGGGCTCTAGTAAGCGGTGGCTGGTCACCACCGCCGAAGCTAACGGTCCCAAGAGGGGCCCCTCCCGGCACTTCTCTGTGGAGGCGGAGTTGGCTGGGATGGGGCCACAACCCCGGCCGCCGTTCATTCGGTGGCCGAGGAGGAACGGGGCGGCGGGGGACATGGTGCTCGTTCCCCCCGTCCTGTGGGGCCTGGGGCGGCGGATGCGGGGGCATTCGTCGCGTCGAGGGCCACGTGAGGAAAGGCATCCGTGGTGTTACCGGGCGTCTTTATTCCTGGGGGAGTTGAGAGGGGGGTATATCGAGGGCCCTCCTCCACTCGAGACGGTGTCCGCGAAAGCGGGCTCACGCCGGCGGGGTCGCGGACGAATGCGCAAGCGTACCCGTGGCCCTGCCATTATGGTGGCCGGTGGAACACCGTGGGGTTTAGTCAGTAAGAGTCTGACATAACCTGGCTGTCGCCCCCGCGATGGCTGGGTATCCATGAGGATTCCCCACGTAAAAAAAAAAAAAAAAAGGTTAGGTTAGGTTCCCCCCCCCCCCAAGGGACCACCTTGACGTGGTGGGGGGGCTTACGGTGGGTGCTTTGCACCCACTTAACAAACGGTCCCAAGAGGTATCGGCAGCGTCTGTCTCGGAGCGAGCGGCTGCCGGTTACGTCAGCGTCTGACCCACAGTGGGCGGCTGATGTGATGAAGTGAGTTTCGGGTCTCATCCGATGTGATTAAAATCCGTAAACCCAGGTAGCGTCTGCCTCGTAGCGAGCGGCTATCTGGTCAGCGTCTGACCCATATTGGGCGGCTGTCTTACAGCGCGTCTCCGAAATTGGGAGTCCTTCCGGAAATCTATGTCACGCAGATTTCCGGATAGAATGGGGAAAAAATATATACGTATATATTTACCCGGCGCGCACAACAGCAGCGTGATTTATTAGTCCTTTGCGGGACGGATAAATTGTAGTTACATCCCCGCCCTCTGCTCATCAGAGAGCGTTTCGGATGTAACATGAATGTGTCGATTTCATTAACGTCGATTTTATGAGTAAGGCTGGAGAGCCTATAAATACTCCTGAGGGCAGGGTGCAGTGCCCTTAGTACTGGGTTGGGGCCGGAGGACCTGGGCGTACATGAAGGGCCCAACACCAGGTATCGGTCGGCGGGATGGAAATGAGCTGTTGTATCACATCAGCTCATTACTGTGAAAGGGCAACATCCCGGCGGGCGTACTGCCAATAAGAAGGAATAGGGAGTTAAAAAAAACAACTATGTCAGCAAAGAAAAAGAATATGAATAACCAGGAGGGTCCTTCCGAGCTTCGCGCCGGAGGGGAATCCCTCTGTGTTGCGACTTCAGCCACTACTGCATCAGTAGAGACGGAAGCCGCAACATGCAGCCACTTATCTGGTACGGCTGATTCCTTGCTTTACATTACAACGACCCAGGCTACGAAAAAGGTACCGAAAATAATACTAACAAGGATTGAGGATATACAGGCAACAACGACCACAGGCGATAACATGGATACGGATTACCAACCCCAAACTTCCGACCCAACCAAGGGGTCAGAAGAAAATACGGAGGAAGCGCAGCCGAGTAGAGTTGCTGATCGAACACGGTCAGCAACTAAAACTCTTGCGGGAAAAATGTGGTCACAGCGAAAGCGTGTGGCTACTGAGGAGCTTGGCGAGGACACAACCAGTGACGACGGCTCCGTCAGGAGTCGTAGTAATTGCTCAAAGCGTGGTCGTGCTTCCCCTGCAAATTCTTTAGACCGACTCACTACCAAGCCGGTCCAACAAAGAAGAAAGGAATTCCTTCTACAGGGTGAAAAGAGCGAGGAATCCCAAACAGAACTGGAAGGCAACTCTTCGTCTTCCGACGAGCGTTCGGCGGACACTCTGCTCACCGAGGCTCTTCGGGCGGCAGAAGCGGTACGTGATATTGCTAAAAAATCGACCAATATCAAAGGCAACCTTCGACATGAACTAAAGGTTGCCTCTAATTCATTTAAAAAAATTGCGAGGGTCCTGAGCCGTAGAACTACCTCAGAGGAAGTGAAACGACTGCAAGCGGAGAACAACCGTTTGAGACGGGAGATGGATGAGATCCGGAAGGATTTCTCGGCCATCCGCGAGGAGATTGGGCAGAGTAAGCGCACGCCTTCAAGAGAAGAAGGTACGCCGCGAAATCAACAATCCGTGGTGCCAACCGTATCCTCAATGGAAGAGTTCCAAAGGATGATCATGGTATCAGTGGGCACCATGATTAATGCGAGACTTGAGGGTTTGGAGGACCGTCTCCTACCTTCAACAATTATCAGACCTGCACTAGGAAGGAAGGTCCTAGACCCGACGGCTGTTTGTGCCGCACCTGTCGCATCGGAGCAAACAATTCCGTCGGCTTCCTCTTCTTCAGTGAAGAAGTCTGATAAAAAGCAGATACCGCAACAGCAACCTCCGGCCCCAGTTACAAAGCCCGAATCTTGGGCAACGGTAACCCGACGGGGAAAGAAAACCGCGCGAACAGTACCCGAAGGCCCTACGCCTGCTGCTGCTACTACAACAAGCTTGCGGCCGCAAAAGGCCAAAACTCAAAAACCGTCAAAGAGAGCCCGCCCCCCTCGATCCTCAGCTGTGATGATCACCTTACAGCCTGGGGCCGAGGAGGCTGGGCATTCCTATAACTCGGTCCTTACTGAGGCAAGGAGAGCCATCGGATCCCTGAGCTCACTAAATATTAATGGTGGTGTTCGCTGTCGCAAGGCTGCAACCGGAGCTAGGATCCTGGAGATTGTTGGGGCAGAAACAGGTGAACAGGCGGATGTGCTAGCGGAGAAAATTCGGGAGGTCCTTCCCGCAGAATGCGTTCGTGTGGATAGGCCTGTAAAATGTGCCAACCTTCGAATATCGGGTCTAGATGACTCGGTCACGCCGGCCGAAATCATCGCCGCAGTGGCCGCCACTGGCAATTGCCAAGAGCGGAATATCAAAGTTGGACTGATTCGGGGCGATACCTCGGGTACCAGAAGCACGAGGATTACCTGTCCTGTAGTGGCCTCCAATAAACTGGTGTCGGCCGGACGCTTGCTGGTTGGCTGGACTTCAGCAAGAGTGGTTCTGCTCGAGACTCGACCTATGAGGTGCTACCGATGCCTCGAAGTGGGCCACGTCGGTGTTAGGTGCACTTCTGAAACAGACCGCAGCGGGGAGTGCTACCGCTGCGGTACCACCGGACACAAGGCTGCCGTATGCACTGCTACCCCCCGTTGTTCTCTCTGTGCTGCGGAAGGAAAAAAGTCAGATCATAGAGTGGGTGCAAAAACTTGTCCCCACTCTAAAAAGAGAAAATACAAAAGACCTGTAGCAACAGCAACAAATGTGACGCAACCCACTATTTCAGTTGTCGAAGAAGAGGAGGCGATGATAACGGCACCAATCTAATGTCAACTTACCGCCTCCTCCAAGCGAATATTAACCACTGCGCCAGAGCCCAGGACCTTCTAGCCCAAAGCATGGCGCAGTGGCTAATAGATCTGGCGATCGTATCCGAGCCCTATTTCGTTCCCCACAATAATGTCAATTGGCTGGGAGACAGTACGGGCTTGGTAACACTTGTCTCAAATGTGCAAAACGGTGCCCCGACCCTTGTTCCCAAAGCGAGAGGTCGAGGTTACACGGCGGCGCAATGGGGCGAAATCTTGGTAGTGGGAGTCTATTTCTCTCCGAACAGAAATTTGTCTGCTTTCGAATCGTTCCTAGAAGAGGTAGGCCACGCTACAAGGCAGCTTGGTTCAAGATACGTCCTTATAGCGGGCGACTTCAATGCCAAATCTTCCACTTGGGGTTCCCCCGCTACGGATGCACGCGGCGGGCTTATGGAAGAATGGGCGCTGGCAGCCAACCTCCTTGTATTAAACAGGGGGTCTGCTAACACATGCGTGCGTCAACAAGGCGGATCGATTGTGGACTTGACTCTTGCTAACCATTCTGCTGCATGCCTCGTCCGAGACTGGAGGGTACTGGAAGATGTAGAGACTCTATCTGACCATCAATACATAAGGTTTGATATCACTGCGTCAACCGCTATCTCAGGCAGACAGCAATCAGTAGATGGCTCCTCTGCGTTTCCAAGATGGACTTCTAAGTTTGTCGACCGCGAACTGCTAGCGGAATCTTCCGTGGTCCAAGCGTGGGCATGTCCCGACGGTGGATTCGTCAATGTAGAGGATGGAGCCACATGGTTTCGGACAGCACTCACAGATATGTGTGACGCGTCAATGTCCCGTAGTCGGCCGCGTCCCCCTAGACGCCAAGTATACTGGTGGTCGGAGGAAATCGGTGTGATTCGTGCCGAATGCACCACATCTCGACGACAGTATACGAGATACCGAAGACGTCACAATCGCGACCCTGGCATAGAAGCTCAACTATATGGTGCCTACAAGGAGAGAAACAAGGCACTTCATCTTGCCATTAACAGAGCCAAGACCCAGGCAAGAGAGGAGCTCCTAGAGACCCTGAATCTAAACCCCTGGGGGCGCCCGTACTTATTGGTACGCGGCAAACTCCGTGCTTGGTCGCCTCCATTGACTCAGAGCCTCGAGCCCAGACTACTGGTGGAGATTGTGTCTGCTCTATTTCCGAGTTCGGCGGATCATACCCCCCCAACAATGTCTTCCCCTTTAAGCGAGGAAACCGTAGAGGAACCAGTACCGTTGATAACTCCGGAGGAGTGGAATCGCGCAATAAAGAGGCTTCAGAGTAAAAAGAAAACAGCCCCGGGACCAGACGGCGTACCTGGTCACGTCTTGGTCGTGGCTCTGGACGCGCTCGGACCCCATCTTGTAGCTCTTTTCGATAAGTGTTTACAGTTGTGTCAATTCCCAACGCAGTGGAAGACTGGTAAACTAGTTCTGCTTAAGAAGGATGGACGCCCCGCAGACTCCCCTTCTGCGTATCGCCCCATCGTTCTGCTAGACGAGATTGGAAAGTTATTCGAGAGAATAATAGCCGGCCGCCTAGTGGCGCACCTGGGCTCGGTAGGGCCTGATCTATCAGAAACGCAATTCGGGTTCCGAGAGGGTCGATCGACAATCGACGCGATTGCTAATGTGAAGAATCTCTCGGACGAGACTGTGGCTCGGAGCGGAGTGGTACTGGCGGTGTCTCTGGATATTAAAAACGCATTCAATACCATGCCCTGGG
Source organism: Monopis laevigella (assembly GCA_947458855.1). Taxonomy (NCBI): domain Eukaryota; kingdom Metazoa; phylum Arthropoda; class Insecta; order Lepidoptera; family Tineidae; genus Monopis; species Monopis laevigella. The sequence goes on from OX381592.1 coordinate 22,123,725, forward strand.
GTTGTATCAGAGAGGCACTTCGTTACCACACAGTGCCTTGCTACCTGAGCCGATTGATAGGGTCATACCTGAGCAGTAGGTATGTAATGTACCAAGGGCGAAATGGCCTTGTTCAAAGCAGGGAGATGTCGTGCGGTGTCCCGCAGGGGTCGGTGTTAGGCCCTCTCCTGTGGAACATCGGATACGACTGGGTATTGCGGGGCGCTCTCTCTCCGGGACTGTCCTTGACCTGCTATGCGGACGATACTCTGGTGCTAGCCCGAGGGGACAACTACGAGGACGCTGCACGTCTCGTCGCAAAAGGAGTAACAACGGTAGTTGAAAGAATTGAGTTACTAGGTTTGGGAGTGGCGCTCGAGAAGACTGAGGCCCTTTGTTTTCATGGTCCAAGAAGAGCGCCACCCGCTAATCCACCATCCTAGTAGGGGATCACCAAGTCGGGGTCGAGTCATCTATGAAGTACCTGGGACTCGTCCTCGACAGCCGTTGGAATTTCCGGGAACACCTTACCCGCCTGACTCCCAAGTTGATGGGCGCAGCGGCCGCACTGGCGAGGCTGATGCCCAATCTAAGGGGACCGGATGAAGCGAGTCGTCGCCTATACCTTGGAGTAATACGGTCCATGGCTCTATACGGGTCCCCTATATGGGCCGACACTCTGACAACAAAAACCGCGGCACTCCTTAGGAGACCGCAGAGGGCCATAGCTGTTAGGGTGATCCGTGGTTACTACACCATCTCATACGAGGCAGCATGCATCCTAGCAAGGTCTCCTCCATGGGATCTGGAGGCGGAGAGCTGGTCTGCGAACTTTTGGAGAAGAGCTGACTCTAGGACACCCAGAGAGCGAAGGCTTCAGTCCCAACAGCTTCTGCTTCAGCAGTGGGAGAACCGTCTTGATTCTCCCAAAGCTGGACACAGAACTGTTGAGGCCATACGCCCTGTATTAGAACAGTGGTTAAATAGGCGACATGGTGCATTAACCTTCCGGCTGACGCAGATCCTCTCGGGACACGGATGTTTCGGGAGGTATCTGTGCCGAATAGCTGGACGAGAGGCGACTACTGGTTGTCACGAATGTGGAGTATGTGACGAAGACACGGCGCAACACACCTTGGAGGTATGCTCAGCCTGGAATGCACAGCGCCGCGACCTGATCGCGCAAGTGGGTCAAGATCTTTCGCTGCCTGCTGTCGTCATGGCGATGGTGGGCTGCAGGAGCTCTTGGCAAGCAGTTATTTCCTTCTGCGAATATGTCATGTCACAAAAGGAGTCGGCGGAACGAGTGAGGGAGCTAGATGAAGACGCTCCCGCGATCCGCCGAAAGAGAACTAGGCGCAGGGGAAGAACGTCTGGCTTCCCCCTGCAACCGGGTCTGGGGTAACAACCGCGGGGGCGGTTGACACCCCACTCACCTTTTATAGGTAGGCCTCATGAGTTAGCGCGCGTGATGTATGCACAACATATGCAGAGAAGGAAAGAAGGGGGCTATCACCTATCGCCCTTCAGTGAGCTGGAGCCCGCACCGCGCTGGGCTAGCGCTGGGGGGGACGCGGACGAATGCGAAAGCGTACCCGTTTCCCTTCCGATTAGCGACCTGAAGTTCACCGTGGGGTTTTAGCCGGTAAGAGTCCGGCATAACCCGGCTGTCGCCCCCGCGATGGCTGGGTATCCATTGAGGATTTCCCCACGAAAAAAAAAAAAAAAAAAAAAAAAAGGTTAGGTTAAGCGATTGGAGCGACTCTGAGCCGCTGCGGGGATCCGCCCGGCCCTCGCGGGTAAGGCGGGTGTTCGCGAGAGGGGCCCCTCCCGGCACTACTCTTTGGGTCGGAGTTGGCTGGTGATGGGGCCATACCCCGGCCGCCGTTCATTCGGTGGCCGAGAAGGAACGGGGCGGCGGGGGACATGGTGCTCGTTCCCCCCGCCCTGTGGGGCCTGGGGCGGCGGATGCGGGGGCATTCGTCGCGTCGAGGGCCACGTGAGGAAAGGCGTCCGTGGTGTTACCGGGCGTCTTTATTCCTGGGGGAGTTGAGAGGGGGGTATATCGAGGGCCCTCCTTCACTCGAGACGGTGCTCGCGCAAGCGGGCTCACGCCGGCGGGGTCGCGGACGAATGCGCAAGCGTACCCGTGGCCCTGCCTTTATGGCGGCCGGAGGAACACCGTGGGGTTTAGTCAGTAAGAGTCTGACATAACCTGGCTGTCGCCCCCGTGATGGCTGGGTATCCATGAGGATTCCCCACGTAAAAAAAATAAAAAAAAATAAAAGGTTCCCCCCCATCCCCCCCATGGGGCCACCTTGTCGTGGTGGGGGGGCTCTAGTAGGCGGAGGCTGGTTACCTCCGCTGAAGCTAACGGTCCCAAGAGGGGCCCCTCCCGGCACTTCTCTGTGGAGACGGAGTTGGCTGGGGATGGGGCCACAACCCCGGCCGCCGTTCATTCGGTGGCCGAGGAGGAACGGGGCGGCGGGGGACATGGTGCTCGTTCCCCCCGCCCTGTGGGGCCTGGGGCGGCGGATGCGGGGGCATTCGTCGCGTCGAGGGCCACGTGAGGAAAGGCGTCCGTGGTGTTACCGGGCGTCTTTATTCCTGGGGGAGTTGAGAGGGGGGTATATCGAGGGCCCTCCTCCACTCGAGACGGTGCCCGCGCAAGCGGGCTCACGCCGGCGGGGTCGCGGACGAATGCGTAAGCGTACCCGTGGCCCTGCCATTATGGCGGCCGGAGGAACACCGTGGGGTTTAGTCAGTAAGAGTCTGACATAACCTGCTGTCGCCCCCGCGATGGCTGGGTATCCATGAGGATTCCCCACGTAAAAAAAAAAAAAAAAAAAAGGTTAGGTTAGGTTCCCCCCCCCCCCCCCCCCCCATGGGGCCACCTTGTCGTGGTGGGGGGGCTCTAGTAAGCGGTGGCTGGTCACCACCGCCGAAGCTAACGGTCCCAAGAGGGGCCCCTCCCGGCACTTCTCTGAGGAGGCGGAGTTGGCTGGGATGGGGCCACAACCCCGGCCGCCGTTCATTCGGTGGCCGAGGAGGAACGGGGCGGCGGGGGACATGGTGCTCGTTCCCCCCGCCCTGTGGGGCCTGGGGCGGCGGATGCGGGGGCATTCGTCGCGTCGAGGGCCACGTGAGGAAAGGCGTCCGTGGTGTTACCGGGCGTCTTTTTCCTGGGGGAGTTGAGAGGGGGGTATATCGAGGGCCCTCCTCCACTCGAGACGGTGCTTTTGCGAGGAAGTCATCTCGCGAAAGGAATCATCAGAGAGAGACAGGGAGACTGACGCTTTCGCTCCTTCGATACGTCGGAGGAGAACCGGACGCCGCAGGAGGGCCGCAATTGCCCTCCTCCCCCCCTAATGGCGGCCTTGGGCGGCGGGTGCGGGGGCATCCGTCGTCTGTAGTGGTCGCCGAGAAAGATGGAAAGGCGCTCTTCGTGTTCAGAGCGACTTTCCTACCAAGAGTCTGTGAAAGGGGGCAATTAAGCCTTCTTAAAGAGTCGGTGCCCGCAAAAAAGCGGGCTGTGCCAGCGGGGTCGCGGAAGAATGCTAGAGCGTACCCGTGGCCCCGCCATTACAGCGACCGGAGGAACACCGTGGGGTTTAGTCGGTAGGAGTCCGACATAACCTGGCTATCGCCCCCGCGATAGTCGGGTATCCATGAGGATTCCCCACGTAAAAAAAAAAAAAAGGACTCCTACCGACTAAACCCCACGGTGTTCCTCCGGTCGCTGTAATGGCGGGGCCACGGGTACGCTCTAGCATTAAAAAAAAAAAAAAAAAAAAAAAAAAAAAAAGGTTAGGTTAGGTTAGGTTAGGTTAGGTTAGGTTTTTAGGTTCCCCCAAACCTAACCTAACCTAACCTAACCTAACCTAACCTTTTTTTTATGGGGCCACCTTGTCGTGGTGGGGGGGCTCTAGTAGGCGGAGGCTGGTCACCTCCGCTGAAGCTAACGGTCCCAAGAGGGGCCCCTCCCGGCACTTCTCTGTGGAGGCGGAGTTGGTTGGGATGGGGCCACAACCCCGGCCGCCGTTCATTCGGTGGCCGAGGAGGAACGGGGCGGCGGGGGACATGGTGCTCGTTCCCTCCGCCCTGTGGGGCCTGGGGCGGCGGATGCGGGGGCATTCGTCGCGTCGAGGGTCACGTGAGGAAAGGCGTCCGTGGTGTTACCGGGCGTCTTTATTCCTGGGGGAGTTGAGAGGAGGGTATATCGAGGGCCCTCCTCCACTCGAGACGGTGCCCGCGCAAGCGGGCTCACGCCGGCGGGGTCGCGGATGAATGCGCAAGCGTACACGTGGCCCTGCCTTTATGGCGGCCGGAGGAACACCGTGGGGTTTAGTCAGTAAGAGTCTGACATAACCTGGCTGTCGCCCCCGCGATGGCTGGGTATCCATGAGGATTCCCCGCGTAAAAAAAAAAAAAAAAAAAAAAAAAAAAGGTTCCCCCCCATGGGGCCACCTTGTCGTGGTGGGGGGGCTCTAGTAGGCGGAGGCTGGTTACTTCCGCTGAAGCTAACGGTCCCAAGTGGGGCCCCTCCCGGCACTTCTCTGTGGAGGCGGAGTTGGTTGGGATGGGGCCACAACCCCGGCCGCCGTTCATTCGGTGGCCGAGGAGGAACGGGGCGGCGGGGGACATGGTGCTCGTCCCCCCGCCCTGTGGGGCCTGGGGCGGCGGATGCGGGGGCATTCGTCGCGTCGAGGGCCACGTGAGGAAAGGCGTCCGTGGTGTTACCGGGCGTCTTTATTCCTGGGGGAGTTGAGAGGGGGGTATATCGAGGGCCCTCCTCCACTCGAGACGGTGCTCGCGCAAGCGGGCTCACGCCGGCGGGGTCGCGGACGAATGCGCAAGCGTACCCGTGGCCCTGCCTTTATGGCGGCCGGAGGAACACCGTGGGGTTTAGTCAGTAAGAGTCTGACATAACCTGGCTGTCGCCCCCGCGATGGCTGGGTATCCATGAGGATTCCCCACGTAAAAAAAAAAAAAAAAAAAGGTTAGGTTAGGTTAGGTTAGGTTCCCCCCCATGGGGCCACCTTGTCGTGGTGGGGGGGCTCTAGTAGGCGGAGGCTGGTCACCTCCGCTGAAGCTAACGGTCCCAAGTGGGGCCCCTCCCGGCACTTCTCTGTGGAGGCGGAGTTGGTTGGGATGGGGCCACAACCCCGGCCGCCGTTCATTCGGTGGCCGAGGAGGAACGGGGCGGCGGGGGACATGGTGCTCGTTCCCCCCGCCTGTGGGGCCTGGGGCGGCGGATGCGGGGGCATTCGTCGCGTCGAGGGCCACGTGAGGAAAGGCGTCCGTGGTGCCGAGTCAGATCCCGAGCCAATATGATGGCGCTTAGCGCCTATTGAGTGTGTCCTCGGGCCTCTAGGCGCCTCGAAAGACGCCAGCGACGAGGCAGAAATCAGGCTATCGTCGGAGTCCATACCCTCAGACCTAGCACCTGATTTCCCCTTTTTAACCAAGTTGCGAGATTGTCGCTTGCCGATTGGCGCCGATGACGCCAAAGACACCGTCACTAGACTGGCATCAGATAAATCCGATCCAGCCGCCTCTTGTCTTTTTTTTTTCCCTTCCATTGTGCATTCCGTTTCCGTTTTCGTAATTAAGGTCAACTCCTCCCCCGTTAAAAAATTCATTGGGATTCCCACCTTTTTTTTTTTTTTTTTTTTTTTTTTTTTTTTTTTTTACGTGGGGAATCCTCATGGATACCTAGCCATCGCGGGGGCGACAGCCAGGTTATGTCAGACTCTTACTGACTAAACCCCACGGTGTTCCTCCGGCCGCCATAAAGGCAGGGCCACGGGTACGCTTGCGCATTCGTCCGCGACCCCGCCGGCGTGAGCCCGCTTGCGCGAGCACCGTCTCGAGTGGAGGAGGGCCCTCGATATACCCCCCTCTCAACTCCCCCAGGAATAAAGACGCCCGGTAACACCACGGACGCCTTTCCTCACGTGGCCCTCGACGCGACGAATGCCCCCGCATGCGCCGCCCCAGGCCCCACAGGGCGGGGGGAACGAGCACCATGTGCCCACCCGCCCCGTTCCTCCTCGGCCACCGAATGAACGGCAGCCGGGGTTGTGGCCCCATCCCAACCAACTCCGCCTCCTCAGAGAAGTGCCGGGAGGGGCCCCACTTGGGACCGTTAGCTTCAGCAGAGGTGACCAGCCTCCGCCTACTAGAGCCCCCCCACCACGACAAGGTGGCCCCATGGGGGGGTGGGATTCCCACCTTTTTTTTTTTTTTTTTTTTACGTGGGGAATCCTCATGGATACCCAGCCATCGCGGGGGCGACAGCCAGATTATGTCAGACTCTTACTGACTAAACCCCACGGTGTTCCTCCGGCCGCCATAAAGGCAGGGCCACGGGTACGCTTGCGCATTCGTCCGCGACCCCGCCGGCGTGAGCCCGCTTTCGCGGACACCGTCTCGAGTGGAGGAGGGCCCTCGATATACCCCCCTCTCGACTCCCCCAGGAATAAAGACGCCCGGTAACACCACGGACGCCTTTCCTCACGTGACCCTCGACGCGACGAATGCCCCCGCATCCGCCGCCCCAGGCCCCACAGGGCGGGGGGAACGAGCACCATGTCCCCCGCCGCCCCGTTCCTCCTCGGCCACCGAATGAACGGCGGCCGGGGTTGTGGCCCCATCCCAACCAACTCCGCCTCCACAGAGAAGTGCCGGGAGGGGCCCCTCTTGGGACCGTTAGCTTCAGCGGAGGTGACCAGCCTCCGCCTACTAGAGCCCCCCCACCACGACAAGGTGGCCCCATGGGGGGGAACCTAACCTAACCTTTTTTTTTTTTTTTTTTTTTTTTTTTCGTGGGGAAATCCTCAATGGATACCCAGCCATCGCGGGGGCGACAGCCGAGTTATGCCGGACTCTTACCGGCTAAAACCCCACGGTGAACTTCAGGTCGCTAATCGGAAGGGAAACGGGTACGCTTTCGCATTCGTCCGCGTCCCCCCCAGCGCTAGCCCAGCGCGGTGCGGGCTCCAGCTCACTGAAGGGCGATAGGTGATAGTCCCCCTTCTTTCCTTCTCTGCATATGTTGCGCGCGCATACATCACGCGCGCTAACTCATGAGGCCTACCTATAAAAGGTGAGTGGGGTGTCAACCGCCCCCGCGGTTGTTACCCCAGACCCGGTTGCAGGGGGAAGCCAGACGTTCTTCCCCTGCGCCTAGTTCTCTTTCGGCGGATCGCGGGAGCGTCTTCATCTAGCTCCCTCACTCGTTCCGCCGACTCCTTTTGTGACATTACATATTCGCAGAAGGAAAGAACTGCTTGCCAAGAGCTCCTGCAGCCTACCATCGCCATGACGACAGCAGGCAGCGAAAGATCTTGACCCACTTGCGCGATCAGGTCGCGGCGCTGGGCATTCCAGGCTGAGCATACCTCTAAGGTGTGTTGCGCCGTGTCTTCGTCACATACTCCACATTCGTGACAACCAGTAGTCGCCTCTCGTCCAGCTATTCGGCACAGATACCTCCCGAAACATCCGTGTCCCGAGAGGATCTGCGTCAGCCGGAAGGTTAATGCACCATGTCGCCTATTTAACCACTGTTCTAACACAGGGCGTATGGCCTCAACAGTTCTGTGTCCAGCTTTGGGAGAATCAAGACGGTTCTCCCACTGCTGAAGCAGAAGCTGTTGGGACTGAAGCCTTCGCTCTCTGGGTGTCCTAGAGTCAGCTCTTCTCCAAAAGTTCGCAGACCAGCTCTCCGCCTCCAGATCCCATGGAGGAGACCTTGCTAGGATGCATGCTGCCTCGTATGAGATGGTGTGGTAACCACGGATCACCCTAACAGCTATGGCCCTCTGCGGTCTCCTAAGGAGTGCCGCGGTTTTTGTTGTCAGAGTGTCGGCCCATATAGGGGACCCGTATAGAGCCATGGACCGTATTACTCCAAGGTATAGGCGACGACTCGCTTCATCCGGTCCCCTTAGATTGGGCATCAGCCTCGCCAGTGCGGCCGCTGCGCCCATCAACTTGGGAGACAGGCGGGTAAGGTGTTCCCGGAAATTCCAACGGCTGTCGAGGACGAGTCCCAGGTACTTCATAGATGACTCGACCCCGACTTGGTGATCCCCTACTAGGATGGTGGAGTTAGCGGGTGGCGCTCTTCTTGGACCATGAAAACAAAGGGCCTCAGTCTTCTCGAGCGCCACTCCCAAACCTAGTAACTCAATTCTTCCAACTACCGTTGTTACTCCTTCCGCGACGAGACGAGCAGCGTCCTCGTAGTTCTCCCCTCGGGCTAGCACCAGAGTATCGTCCGCATAGCAGGTCAAGGACAGTCCTGGAGAGAGAGCGCCCCGCAGTACCCAGTCGTATCCGATGTTCCACAGGAGAGGGCCTAACACCGACCCCTGCGGGACACCGCACGACATCTCCCTGCTTTGAACAAGGCCATTTCGCCCTTGGTACATTACATACCTACTGCTCAGGTATGACCCTATCAATCGCCTCAGGTAGCAAGGCACTGTGTGGTAACGAAGTGCCTCTCTGATACAACCCCAGGGCATGGTATTGAATGCGTTTTTAATATCCAGAGACACCGCCAGTACCACTCCGCTCCGAGCCACAGTCTCGTCCGAGAGATTCTTCACTTTAGCAATCGCGTCGATTGTCGATCGACCCTCTCGGAACCCGAATTGCATTTCTGATAGATCAGGCCCTACCGAGCCCAGGTGCGCCACTAGGCGGCCGGCTATTATTCTCTCGAATAACTTTCCAATCTCGTCTAGCAGAACGATGGGGCGATACGCAGAAGGGGAGTCTGTGGGGCGTCCATCCTTCTTAAGCAGAACTAGTTTACCAGTCTTCCACTGCGTTGGGAATCGACACAACTGTAAACACTTATTGAAAAGAGCTACAAGATGGGGTCCGAGCGCGTCCAGAGCCACGACCAAGACGTGACCAGGTACGCCGTCTGGTCCCGGGGCTGTTTTCTTTTTACTCTGTAGCCTCTTTATTGCGCGATTCCACTCCTCCGGAGTTATCAACGGCACTGGTGCCTCTACGGTTCCCTCGCTTAATGGGGAAGACATTGTTGGGGGGGTATGATCCGCCGAACTCGGAAATAGAGCAGACACAATCTCCACCAGTAGTCTGGGCTCGAGGCTCTGAGTCAATGGAGGCGACCAAGCACGGAGTTTGCCGCGTACCAATAAGTACGGGCGCCCCCAGGGGTTTAGATTCAGGGTCTCTAGGAGCTCCTCTCTTGCCTGGGTCTTGGCTCTATTAATGGCCAGATGAAGTGCCTTGTTTCTCTCCTTGTAGGCACCATATAGTTGAGCTTCTATGCCAGGGTCGCGATTGTGACGTCTTCGGTATCTCGTATACTGTCGTCGAGATCTGGTGCATTCGGCACGAATCACACCGATTTCCTCCGACCACCAGTACACTTGGCGTCTAGGGGGACGCGGCCGACTACGGGACATTGACGCGTCACACATATCTGTGAGTGCTGTCCGAAACCATGTGGCTCCATCCTCTACATTGACGAATCCACCGTCGGGACATGCCCAAGCTTGGACCACGGAAGATTCCGCCAGCAGTTCGCGGTCGACAAACTTAGAAGTCCATCTTGGAAACGCAGAGGAGCCATCTACTGATTGCTGTCTGCCTGAGATAGCGGTTGACGCAGTGATATCAAACCTTATGTATTGATGGTCAGATAGAGTCTCTACATCTTCCAGTACCCTCCAGTCTCGGACGAGGCATGCAGCAGAATGGTTAGCAAGAGTCAAGTCCACAATCGATCCGCCTTGTTGACGCACGCATGTGTTAGCAAACCCCCTGTTTAATACAAGGAGGTTGGCTGCCAGCGCCCATTCTTCCATAAGCCCGCCGCGTGCATCCGTAGCGGGGGAACCCCAAGTGGAAGATTTGGCATTGAAGTCGCCCGCTATAAGGACGTATCTTGAACCAAGCTGCCTTGTAGCGTGGCCTACCTCTTCTAGGAACGATTCGAAAGCAGACAAATTTCTGTTCGGAGAGAAATAGACTCCCACTACCAAGATTTCGCCCCATTGCGCCGCCGTGTAACCTCGACCTCTCGCTTTGGGAACAAGGGTCGGGGCGCCGTTTTGCACATTTGAGACAAGTGTTACCAAGCCCGTACTGTCTCCCAGCCAATTGACATTATTGTGGGGAACGAAATAGGGCTCGGATACGATCGCCAGATCTATTAGCCACTGCGCCATGCTTTGGGCTAGAAGGTCCTGGGCTCTGGCGCAGTGGTTAATATTCGCTTGGAGGAGGCGGTAAGTTGACATTAAATTGGTGCCGTTATCATCGCCTCCTCTTCTTCGACAACTGAAATAGTGGGTTGCGTCACATTTGTTGCTGTTGCTACAGGTCTTTTGTATTTTCTCTTTTTAGAGTGGGGGCAAGTTTTTGCACCCACTCTATGATCTGACTTTTTTCCTTCCGCTGCACAGAGAGAACAACGGGGGGTAGCAGTGCATACGGCAGCCTTGTGCCCGGTGGTACCGCAGCGGTAGCACTCCCCGCTGCGGTCTGTTTCAGAAGTGCACCTAACACCGACGTGGCCCACTTCGAGGCATCGGTAGCACCTCATAGGTCGAGTCTCGAGCAGAACCACTCTTGCTGAAGTCCAGCCAACTAGCAAGCGTCCGGCCGACGCCAGTTTATTGGAGGCCACTACAGGACAGGTAATCCTCGTGCTTCTGGTACCCGAGGTATCGCCCCGAATCATTCCAACTTTGATATTCCGCTCTTGGCAATTGCCAGTGGCGGCCACTGCGGCGATGATTTCGGCCGGCGTGACCGAGTCATCTAGACCCGATATTCGAAGGTTGGCACATTTTACAGGCCTATCCACACGAACGCATTCAGCGGGAAGGACCTCCCGAATTTTCTCCGCTAGCACATCCGCCTGTTCACCTGTTTCTGCCCCAACAATCTCCAGGATCCTGGCTCCGGTTGCAGCCTTGCGACAGCGAACACCACCATTAATATTTAGTGAGCTCAGGGATCCGATGGCTCTCCTTGCCTCAGTAAGGACCGAGTTATAGGAATGCCCAGCCTCCTCGGCCCCAGGCTGTAAGGTGATCATCACAGCTGAGGATCGAGGGGGGCGGGCCCTCTTTGACGGTTTTTGAGTTTTGGCCTTTTGCGGCCGCAAACTTGTTGCAGTAGCAGCAGCAGGCGTAGGGCCTTCGAGTACTGTTCGCGCGGTTTTCTTTCCCCGTCGGGTTACCGTTGCCCAAGATTCGGGCTTTGTAACTGGGGCCGGAGGTTGCTGTTGCGGTATCTGCTTTTTATCAGACTTCTTCACTGAAGAAGAGGAAGCCGACGGAATTGTTTGCTCCGATGCGACAGGTGCGACACAAACAGCCGTCGGGTCTGGGACCTTCCTTCCTAGTGCAGGTCTGATAATTGTTGAAGGTAGGAGACGGTCCTCCAAACCCTCAAGTCTCGCATTAATCATGGTGCCCACTGATACCATGATCATCCTTTGGAACTCTTCCATTGAGGATACGGTTGGCACCACGGATTGTTGATTTCGCGGCGTACCTTCTTCTCTTGAAGGCGTGCGCTTGCTCTGCCCAATCTCCTCGCGGATGGCCGAGAAATCCTTCCGGATCTCATCCATCTCCCGTCTCAAACGGTTGTTCTCCGCTTGCAGTCGTTTCACTTCCTCTGAGGTAGTTCTACGGCTCAGGACCCTCGCAATTTTTTTAAATGAATTAGAGGCAACCTTTAGTTCATGTCGAAGGTTGCCTTTGATATTGGTCGATTTTTTAGCAATATCACGTACCGCTTCTGCCGCCCGAAGAGCCTCGGTGAGCAGAGTGTCCGCCGAACGCTCGTCGGAAGACGAAGAGTTACCTTCCAGTTCTGTTTGGGATTCCTCGCTCTTTTCACCCTGTAGAAGGAATTCCTTTCTTCTTTGTTGGACCGGTTTGGTAGTGAGTCGGTCTAAAGAATTTGCAGGGGAAGCACGACCACGCTTTGAGCAATTACTACGACTCCTGACGGAGCCGTCGTCACTGGTCGTGTCCTCGCCAAGCTCCTCAGTAGCCACACGCTTTCGCTGTGACCACATTTTTCCCGCAAGAGTTTTAGTTGCTGACCGTGTTCGATCAGCAACTCTACTCGGCTGCGCTTCCTCCGTATTTTCTTCTGACCCTTTGGTTGGGTCGGAAGTTTGGGGTTGGTAATCCGTATCCATGTTATCGCCTGTGGTCGTTGTTGCCTGTATATCCTCAATCCTTGTTAGTATTATTTTCGGTACCTTTTTCGTAGCCTGGGTCGTTGTAATGTAAAGCAAGGAATCAGCCGTACCAGATAAGTGGCTGCATGTTGCGGCTTCCGTCTCTACTGATGCAGTAGTGGCTGAAGTCGCAACACAGAGGGATTCCCCTCCGGCGCGAAGCTCGGAAGGACCCTCCTGGTTATTCATATTCTTTTTCTTTGCTGACATAGTTGTTTTTTTTTATAACTCCATATTCCTTCTTATTGGCAGTACGCCCGCCGGGATGTTGCCCTTTCACAGTAATGAGCTGATGTGATACAACAGCTCATTTCCATCCCGCCGACCGATACCTGGTGTTGGGCCCTTCATGTACGCCCAGGTCCTCCGGCCCCAACCCAGTACTAAGGGCACTGCTCCCTGCCCTCAGGAGTATTTATAGGCTCTCCAGCCTTTCTCATAAAATCGACGTCAATGAAATCGACACATTCATGTTACATCCGAAACGCTCTCTGATGAGCAGAGGGCGGGGATGTAACTACAATTTATCCGTCCCGCAAAGGACTAATAAATCACGCTGCTGTTGTGCGCGCCGGGTAAATATGTACGTATATATTTTTTCCCCATTCTATCCGGAAATCTGCGTGACATAGATTTCCGGAAGGACTCCCTATTTCGGAGACGCGCTGTAAGACAGCCGCCCAATATGGGTCAGACGCTGACCAGATAGCCGCTCGCTACGAGGCAGACGCTACCTGGGTTTACGGATTTTAATCACATCGGATGAGACCCGAAACTCACTTCATCGCATCAGCCGCCCACTGTGGGTCAGACGCTGACGTAACCGACAGCCGCTCGCTCCGAGACAGACGCTGCCGATACCTCTTGGGACCGTTTGTTAAGTGGGTGCAAAGCACCCACCGTAAGCCCCCCCACCACGTCAAGGTGGTCCCACGGGGGGGAACCTAACCTAACCTAACCTAACCTAACCTAACCTAACCTAACCGCGCAGTCTCGCGCACCGCTCTGAACCGAGAGGGCACGTAAAAAGTTGTAAAACGGTGCTCCGCGGCTTTTTTATTTGCCAAAAATATAAAGTTGCGTAAAAAGTTTGCGTAAACCATAGTGCAATATACCAAAATAAGCGGGAAAGTGAGGCGCACCCTATGCTATTTGTTTCTATGTGACATAAATATTTCAAAAGTTATAAGCAAAATAGTGAAAAAGTTAAATAAAAACTACTTCAGTACGAAATTCCTCGCGATTTATCGCGACAACATAGTGTTTTCGATACATTAAAAAGTGCGCCTCGTTTAGCTCTACACGAGGGCGCTACTTCTTGATTTTTCCCGTGCGAGCGCGCCATGTTATAACATAAAAAACAAAAACCACGTGGCCACGAGGTCGGAGTTCCGGACCAGCTCAGCGAACACCGATTACGGCATTGGACGCAGCTCACCGAGGACAGCAAGACACAACTTGCAGAATAAAAATAAGTTAAGTTTTTCGGAAGTTACATAAACTTTTCAAAACTCTCAATTTTCAAAATTTTATATTTTTAAAAAACGATCGGTGACACATTGTTTTTATTATATAAATAAATAGATATTAATTAGGACTAATAGCGATATAATTTTGAAATAAATCTGTTCAGTAGTTATTAAGATATGAATTTTTGAAAAAAAAAAAAAAATTTTTAGACCACGTGGTACCCTAGGCACCCTTTTCTTGAAAACTAAAATAGTGTGTAAAAATATATGAAATCTGTGAGATCGATATTGTGAAAAAATTTTTTTTGAAAAAAAAACTACTTAGTTATTTTTTATTGTAAATTTACTGTGTTAATTTGTGTTTTTCTTTATTATAAAATCGATCTTTGCAATATCTAAGATTCTAACTACACAGTTGGACAGAGCTCGGAAAGCTCGACATAACGAGCCCAAACTCGGGCAGAATCCGTCAAAAAACACCGGACTTGTGATAAGGGCAGCCATTTTTAGCCGCCATTTTGAAAAATTAAAATCTTGATATCTCGGCAACGCGAAGTCCTATAAAGCCACGACTTTTTACAACGACAACGGCGTCACCTCGTCTGTCGATTGAGTGGGTAAAATCTCTATGTAGAGTCAAAACATTTTGTGATTGTTTTTCCCACGTAGGTGATAGACTAGACGGGGGCGACAGTTCCGGTTTAGGTTCCCCCAAACCTAACCTAACCTAACCTAACCTAACCTAACCTTTTTTTTATGGGGCCACCTTGTCGTGGTGGGGGGGCTCTAGTAGGCGGAGGCTGGTCACCTCCGCTGAAGCTAACGGTCCCAAGAGGGGCCCCTCCCGGCACTTCTCTGTGGAGGCGGAGTTGGTTGGGATGGGGCCACAACCCCGGCCGCCGTTCATTCGGTGGCCGAGGAGGAACGGGGCGGCGGGGGACATGGTGCTCGTTCCCTCCGCCCTGTGGGGCCTGGGGCGGCGGATGCGGGGGCATTCGTCGCGTCGAGGGTCACGTGAGGAAAGGCGTCCGTGGTGTTACCGGGCGTCTTTATTCCTGGGGGAGTTGAGAGGAGGGTATATCGAGGGCCCTCCTCCACTCGAGACGGTGCCCGCGCAAGCGGGCTCACGCCGGCGGGGTCGCGGATGAATGCGCAAGCGTACCCGTGGCCCTGCCTTTATGGCGGCCGGAGGAACACCGTGGGGTTTAGTCAGTAAGAGTCTGACATAACCTGGCTGTCGCCCCCGCGATGGCTGGGTATCCATGAGGATTCCCCGCGTAAAAAAAAAAAAAAAAAAAAAAAAAAAAAAGGTTCCCCCCCATGGGGCCACCTTGTCGTGGTGGGGGGGCTCTAGTAGGCGGAGGCTGGTTACCTCCGCTGAAGCTAACGGTCCCAAGTGGGGCCCCTCCCGGCACTTCTCTGTGGAGGCGGAGTTGGTTGGGATGGGGCCACAACCCCGGCCGCCGTTCATTCGGTGGCCGAGGAGGAACGGGGCGGCGGGGGACATGGTGCTCGTTCCCCCCGCCCTGTGGGGCCTGGGGCGGCGGATGCGGGGGCATTCGTCGCGTCGAGGGCCACGTGAGGAAAGGCGTCCGTGGTGTTACCGGGCGTCTTTATTCCTGGGGGAGTTGAGAGGGGGGTATATCGAGGGCCCTCCTCCACTCGAGACGGTGCTCGCGCAAGCGGGCTCACGCCGGCGGGGTCGCGGACGAATGCGCAAGCGTACCCGTGGCCCTGCCTTTATGGCGGCCGGAGGAACACCGTGGGGTTTAGTCAGTAAGAGTCTGACATAACCTGGCTGTCGCCCCCGCGATGGCTGGGTATCCATGAGGATTCCCCACGTAAAAAAAAAAAAAAAAAAAAGGTTAGGTTAGGTTAGGTTAGGTTCCCCCCCATGGGGCCACCTTGTCGTGGTGGGGGGGCTCTAGTAGGCGGAGGCTGGTCACCTCCGCTGAAGCTAACGGTCCCAAGTGGGGCCCCTCCCGGCACTTCTCTGTGGAGGCGGAGTTGGTTGGGATGGGGCCACAACCCCGGCCGCCGTTCATTCGGTGGCCGAGGAGGAACGGGGCGGCGGGGGACATGGTGCTCGTTCCCCCCGCCTGTGGGGCCTGGGGCGGCGGATGCGGGGGCATTCGTCGCGTCGAGGGCCACGTGAGGAAAGGCGTCCGTGGTGCCGAGTCAGATCCCGAGCCAATATGATGGCGCTTAGCGCCTATTGAGTGTGTCCTCGGGCCTCTAGGCGCCTCGAAAGACGCCAGCGACGAGGCAGAAATCAGGCTATCGTCGGAGTCCATACCCTCAGACCTAGCACCTGATTTCCCCTTTTTAACCAAGTTGCGAGATTGTCGCTTGCCGATTGGCGCCGATGACGCCAAAGACACCGTCACTAGACTGGCATCAGATAAATCCGATCCAGCCGCCTCTTGTCTTTTTTTTTTCCCTTCCATTGTGCATTCCGTTTCCGTTTTCGTAATTAAGGTCAACTCCTCCCCCGTTAAAAAATTCATTGGGATTCCCACCTAACCTAACTTTTTTTTTTTTTTTTTTTTTTTTACGTGGCCCTACCTTTTTTTTTTTTTTTTTTTTTTTTTTTTTTTACGTGGGGAATCCTCATGGATACCCAGCCATCGCGGGGGCGACAGCCAGGTTATGTCAGACTCTTACTGACTAAACCCCACGGTGTTCCTCCGGCCGCCATAAAGGCAGGGCCACGGGTACGCTTGCGCATTCGTCCGCGACCCCGCCGGCGTGAGCCCGCTTGCGCGAGCACCGTCTCGAGTGGAGGAGGGCCCTCGATATACCCCCCTCTCAACTCCCCCAGGAATAAAGACGCCCGGTAACACCACGGACGCCTCTCCTCACGTGGCCCTCGACGCGACGAATGCCCCCGCATCCGCCGCCCCAGGCCCCACAGGGCGGGGGAAACGAGCTCCATGTCCCCCTCCGCCCCGTTCCTCCTCGGCCACCGAAAGAACGGCGGCCGGGGTTGTGGCCCCATCCCAGCCAACTCCGCCTCCACAGAGAAGTGCCGGGAGGGGCCCCACTTGGGACCGTTAGCTTCAGCGGAGGTGACCAGCCTCCGCCTACTAGAGCCCCCCCACCACGACAAGGTGGCCCCATGGGGGGGACTAGGACGAGCTTTTTTATTTGCCAAAAATATAAAGTTGCGTAAAAAGTTTGCGTAAACCATAGTGCAATATACCAAAATAAGCGGGAAAGTGAGGCGCACCCTATGCTATTTGTTTCTATGTGACATAAATATTTCAAAAGTTATAAGCAAAATAGTGAAAAAGTTAAATAAAAGTCGTCGAGTCAGATCCCGAGCCAATATGATGGCGCTTAGCGCCTACGAGGCAGAAATCAGGCTATCGTCGGAGTCCATACCCTCAGACCTAGCACCTGATTTCCCCTTTTTAACCAAGTTGCGAGATTGTCGCTTGCCGATTGGCGCCGATGACGCCAAAGACACCGTCACTAGACTGGCATCAGATAAATCCGATCCAGCCGCCTCTTGTCTTTTTTTTTTCCCTTCCATTGTGCATTCCGTTTCCGTTTTCGTAATTAAGGTCAACTCCTCCCCCGTTAAAAAATTCATTGGGATTCCCACCTAACCTAACTTTCTTTTTTTTTTTTTTTTTTTTTACGTGGCCCTACCTAACCTAACCTAACCTAACCTAACCTAACCTTTTTTTTTTTTTTTTTTTTTTTACGTGGGGAATCCTCATGGATACCCAGCCATCGCGGGGGCGACAGCCAGGTTATGTCAGACTCTTACTGACTAAACCCCACGGTGTTCCTCCGGCCGCCATAATGGCAGGGCCACGGGTACGCTTACGCATTCGTCCGCGACCCCGCCGGCGTGAGCCCGCTTGCGCGGGCACCGTCTCGAGTGGAGGAGGGCCCTCGATATACCCCCCTCTCAACTCCCCCAGGAATAAAGACGCCCGGTAACACCACGGACGCCTTTCCTCACGTGGCCCTCGACGCGACGAATGCCCCCGCATCCGCCGCCCCAGGCCCCACAGGGCGGGGGGAACGAGCACCATGTCCCCCGCCGCCCCGTTACTTCTCGGCCACCGAATGAACGGCGGCCGGGGTATGGCCCCATCACCAGCCAACTCCGACCCAAAGAGTAGTGCCGGGAGGGGCCCCTCTCGTGAAAACCCGCCTTACCCGCGAGGGCCGGGCGGATCCCCGCAGCGGCTCAGAGTCGCGCCAGAAAGCGGAGCGATCTCCGCCGCAACACAAACAGCCGCCCAATATGGGACAGACGCTGACTAGGCAGCCGCTCGCTCCGAGACAGACGCTGCCTAGATTTTCCTCCCCCACGCCAGCCGCCCACTATGGGTCAGACGCTGGAGTATTTTCGGCAGCCGCTCGCTCCGAGACAGACGCTGCCGACACCTCCTGGGACCGTTAGCTTCAGCGGGGGTGACCACCCTCCGCCTACTAGAGCCCCCCCACCACGACAAGGTGGCCCCATGGGGGGGAACCTAACCTAACCTTTTTTTTTTTTTTTTTTTTTATTTTACGTGGGGAATCCTCATGGATACCCAGCCATCGCGGGGGCGACAGCCAGGTTATGTCAGACTCTTACTGACTTAACCCCACGGTGTTCCTCCGGCCGCCATAAAGGCAGGGCCACGGGTACGCTTGCGCATTCGTCCGCGACCCCGCCGGCGTGAGCCCGCTTGCGCGGACACCGTCTCGAGTGGAGGAGGGCCCTCGATATACCCCCCTCTCAACTCCTCCAGGAATAAAGACGCCCGGTAACACCACGGACGCCTTTCCTCACGTGGCCCTCGACGCGACGAATGCCCCCGCATCTGCCGCCCCAGGCCCCACAGGGCGGGGGGAACGAGCACCATGTCCCCCGCCGCCCCGTTCCTCCTCGGCCACCGATTGAACGGCGGCCGGGGTTGTGGCCCCATCCCAACCAACTCCGCCTCCTCAGAGAAGTGCCGGGAGGGGCCCCACTTGGGACCGTTAGCTTCAGCGGAGGTGACCAGCCTCCGCCTACTAGAGCCCCCCCACCACGACAAGGTGGCCCCATGGGGGGGACTAGAGCCCCCCCACCACGACAAGGTGGCCCCATGGGGGGGAACCTAACCTAACCTAACCTTTTTTTTTTTTTTTTTTTTTACGTGGGGAATCCTCATGGATACCCAGCCATCGCGGGGGCGACAGCCAGGTTATGTCAGACTCTTACTGACTAAACCCCACGGTGTTCCTCCGGCCGCCATAAAGGCAGGGCCACGGGTACGCTTGCGCATTCGTCCGCGACCCCGCCGGCGTGAGCCCGCTTTCGCGGACACCGTCTCGAGTGGAGGAGGGCCCTCGATATACCCCCCTCTCAACTCCCCCAGGAATAAAGACGCCCGGTAACACCACGGACGCCTTTCCTCACGTGGCCCTCGACGCGACGAATGCCCCCGCATCCGCCGCCCCAGGCCCCACAGGACGGGGGGAACGAGCACCATGTCCCCCGCCGCCCCGTTCCTCCTCGGCCACCGAATGAACGGCGGCCGGGGTTGTGGCCCCATCCCAACCAACTCCGCCTCCACAGAGAAGTGCCGGGAGGGGCCCCACTTGGGACCGTTAGCTTCAGCGGAGGTGACCAGCCTCCGCCTACTAGAGCCCCCCCACCACGACAAGGTGGCCCCATGGGGGGGAACCTTTTTTTTTTTTTTTTTTTTTACGTGGGGAATCCTCATGGATACCCAACCATCGCGGGGGCGACAGCCAGGTTATGTCAGACTCTTACTGACTAAACCCCACGGTGTTCCTCCGGCCGCCATAAAGGCAGGGCCACGGGTACGCTTGCGCATTCGTCCGCGACCCCGCCGGCGTGAGCCCGCTTGCGCGAGCACCGTCTCGAGTGGAGGAGGGCCCTCGATATACCCCCCTCTCAACTCCCCCAGGAATAAAGACGCTCGGTAACACCACGGACGCCTTTCCTCACGTGGCCCTCGACGCGACGAATGCCCCCGCATCCGCCGCCCCAGGCCCCACAGGGCGGGGGGAACGAGCACCATGTCCCCCGCCGCCCCGTTCCTCCTCGGCCACCGAATGAACGGCGGCCGGGGTTGTGGCCCCATCCCAACCAACTCCGCCTCCTCAGAGAAGTGCCGGGAGGGGCCCCACTTGGGACCGTTAGCTTCAGCGGAGGTGACCAGCCTCCGCCTACTAGAGCCCCCCCACCACGACAAGGTGGCCCCATGGGGGGGATGGGGGGGAACCTAACCTAACCTAACCTAACCTAACCTAACCTAACCTAACCTAACCGCGCAGTCTCGCGCACCGCTCTGAACCGAGAGGGCACGTAAAAAGTTGTAAAACGGTGCTCCGCGGCTTTTTTATTTGCCAAAAATATAAAGTTGCGTAAAAAGTTTGCGTAAACCATAGTGCAATATACCAAAATAAGCGGGAAAGTGAGGCGCACCCTATGCTATTTGTTTCTATGTGACATAAATATTTCAAAAGTTATAAGCAAAATAGTGAAAAAGTTAAATAAAAACTACTTCAGTACGAAATTCCTCGCGATTTATCGCGACAACATAGTGTTTTCGATACATTAAAAAGTGCGCCTCGTTTAGCTCTACACGAGGGCGCTACTTCTTGATTTTTCCCGTGCGAGCGCGCCATGTTATAACATAAAAAACAAAAACCACGTGGCCACGAGGTCGGAGTTCCGGACCAGCTCAGCGAACACCGATTACGGCATTGGACGCAGCTCACCGAGGACAGCAAGACACAACTTGCAGAATAAAAATAAGTTAAGTTTTTCGGAAGTTACATAAACTTTTCAAAACTCTCAATTTTCAAAATTTTATATTTTTAAAAAACGATCGGTGACACATTGTTTTTATTATATAAATAAATAGATATTAATTAGGACTAATAGCGATATAATTTTGAAATAAATCTGTTCAGTAGTTATTAAGATATGAATTTTTGAAAAAAAAAAAAAAAATTTTTAGACCACGTGGTACCCTAGGCACCCTTTTCTTGAAAACTAAAATAGTGTGTAAAAATATATGAAATCTGTGAGATCGATATTGTGAAAAAATTTTTTTTAAAAAAAAAACTACTTAGTTATTTTTTATTGTAAATTTACTGTGTTAATTTGTGTTTTTCTTTATTATAAAATCGATCTTTGCAATATCTAAGATTCTAACTACACAGTTGGACAGAGCTCGGAAAGCTCGACATAACGAGCCCAAACTCGGGCAGAATCCGTCAAAAAACACCGGACTTGTGATAAGGGCAGCCATTTTTAGCCGCCATTTTGAAAAATTAAAATCTTGATATCTCGGCAACGCGAAGTCCTATAAAGCCACGACTTTTTACAACGACAACGGCGTCACCTCGTCTGTCGATTGAGTGGGTAAAATCTCTATGTAGAGTCAAAACATTTTGTGATTGTTTTTCCCACGTAGGTGATAGACTAGACGGGGGCGACAGTTCCGGTTTGAGCCGCGTAACGATACGACCAAAACTGCCGGAGATACATCACTTTAAACTAGCTGAATGACATTTCAGACGCCATCTTGAAAATCTTTCATTCGCTGTATCTCCGGAAGGGAAAGTCCGATCGGGACGCGGTTTTCTTTGGACGGATGGGCTGCAAAAGGGCTCTTACATAAGGTAGAGGACGACTCTATGTAGAGTCATAAATTTTAAAAATTGTGTACCTGACTTACCTGCTTCTTATAGCATTAATATATTAATAGACAACCCGCTCTGGGTGAAATTAAGACCAATGCTCTACTTAATATTAATTTAAATTGCTTATATAACTTATACAAACCTTTATTTTTACCCTGTTTAATTGTTATTTTGTGTGTTTTTAAAAAAAAAAAAAAAAAATTGTAAATTAGTAATTAATATAGACCCTAGGACCGCTTTCCTTGTCACGACGCGTCGTATCTCTCTGAAGAGCGCTGGACCTTCCGCATTACGGCGAGTCTGCAGTAAACCTGAAAACAGAAATAAAATTAGTAAAATTTGGAATTAAATTGAATTAGCTTTATCTTTGATTTATTACATTAGTTTTAATTCTTCACATTATTTCGAAAATTATTATTATTATAATTATTACTCTTACTCTTATTAATTAATCGTTATACAACTTATACAAACCTTTTGATTTTGTCCTGTTTTGTATTTATAAAATTGGAAATTAGCTGTTAGGAGTTGTTTCTTGGTGGCGTATCTTCCCGAGAATACCGGAACACAGGAACGCTAAAATCTGAAGTCATAAAAACAATATTAGCAGGATAATATTAAGATAAATTAAGACAGCATGTTCGGACACCGAACGCCTGTAAAAATGACATCTTCCTCTAGAGGAAACTCATCACAAGGTACGACAGAGAGGGCAGGACCCTCATCGGATGACTTTCCTTCGATGCCACCAGTTCGACGGAGCATCGGAGAAATAGAGGCGCGTATCAGGACTCCAACACCACCTCCAGTCAATAAGGTCTGCCATGCGAAACCAAAGACTTTGGTTGCGGCTGAAAAGTCTCCGAGGCTGGATCAGCGAAAGACAAAAATCGCCGAGGCCAGAGCTAGCTTATTGAGAGCGAAGCAGCTCGTTAATACTAGCCGGATTAAAGCTGAACTAAAAACCGGCATTTTAGAAGCCATAGACAGCTCTTACGTAATGTTGAAGGAAGTGGAAACAGAAATATTAAATTTAAAGGGAACAAAAGAGAGACCTACAAAAACAAACGAGCAAAATACAACTATAGAAAGAAAGCAAGAAAGGGAAGACTATATGCTACAACAGATGGAGGAGCACAGTAAATTGTTAAAGGAGAGTAAGGAAGAGATGGAGAAATTGCATGGTTCCATTAGGAAATATTATGAACTCACCAAAGAGGGGGTTTCCTACGCATGCGTAGCGTCAGGATCACCTAAACATCTGGTGGGGAACCCCCCGAGGCCCTTGACAGCACAAAGAACCTTGCACTCTGTGGTGGTTACCTCGAAGAATGAAGAGGAGACTGGAGAAGAAGTGCTAAGTAGAATCAGAAATGTGGTAGACGCCAAAACGGAAGGGATAACCGTGGAGAACATCAGAAAAGCAAAAGACAGAAAGATAATATTAGGTTGTAAGACTGAGAAGGAAAGAGATAAGATTAAAGAAAGACTCAAGAAAGCGGAACAGTATCTCAAGGTAGAGGACATGAAAAATAAAGATCCTATGATAATAATGAAAGAGGTGATGCAGTACAATAGTGATGAAGACATCTTTATTGCCTTGAAAAACCAAAACAAGGAGATCTTCAAGGAATTACAGCCTGATGAAATGAGGATGGAAATAGCATTCAAAAAACGCGCCAGGAACCCGCTCACAAATCATGTTATAATCAGAGTGACCCCCACAATACATCAACGACTAACAGCAGCCGGATCAGTCCACATAGATCTGCAACGGGTGAAAGTGATGGACCAATCACCTCTGATGCAATGCATGCTATGTTTGGGATACGGACACACCAAGCGGCACTGTAAAGAAACCCAAGAAATATGTAGTCACTGTGGGGGTGCTCATATGAGGGAGAAGTGCCCGGAGTGGCTCTCTGGTGGAAAAGCAACGTGCACCAACTGCAGCCAGGCAAAGATTGATAACAACAACCACAATGCGTTTAGCCAAGACTGTCCTATCAGGAATAAATGGGATGCAATAGCCAGGAGCGCCATAGCTTATTGCTAAGGTTTCCGCAGGTAACAATACAATCTCGACGGAAACAGGATATCTGATAGCACAGGCAAATCTGCAGAGAATGGAACTGGCTACCCAGGAACTGCTTATTGAGGCAAGCCGAAGAAAAATGGCGTTCGCTCTGCTCCAGGAGCCATATGTGGGGAGCGTGAAAAGAATGAGGGACTATCGGGGAGTAAAAATATTCCAGTTCACAGGAGACAGGGAAAAAACTGTGAAAGCAGCGATAGCAGTATTCGATGAAGACCTGGACGTAATACAATGTCCAAGTCATACAACACCGAACATCGCCGTATTAAAAATAAGAACAACTGCCTGGGAGATCATAGTCATATCGTTCTACTTCGAGCCGGACTTACCAATAGACCCATACCTGGAGCAGCTGACGGATATTGTTGAAAAGTTTGGTTCGGGAAAAAATTACATCATGGGAGGAGATGCCAACTCTAAAAGTACTTGGTGGGGAAGTTTAAAAGTAGACCAAAGAGGCGAGAATTTAGCAGGAGTAATTGGAGAACTGGGCTTAGAGGTACTAAACCAGGGAGATACCCCTACATTCCACACTGTTAGGGGGAATAAACTGTACACCAGCCATGTAGATCTTACGGCTTGCTCAGCGAACCTCCTCAATCTAATAAAAGATTGGAGAGTAGAAGAAGGATTGACGGGGTCGGACCACAACGGCATTACCTTTAAGATTAGGCTAACTAAAGCAAAGGGCGTTAATATTAGAAGAACTACAAGAGTATACAACACCAAAAAAGCCAATTGGAACACGTTTCATGAGAAACTTGCCCAACTGCTAAAAGACTCTAATATTAACAAGGATGAAATTAGAACGATTACCGATAAATCTAAATTGGCAAGCAATATTGATATATTTGTGAAGCTAATTAGAAATACGTGCGATATTAGTTTACCAAAAAAGAAAGTAAATTCCAAAATTAACATGCCGTGGTGGTCCGAACAACTCGGGAATCTGAAAAAAGAACTGCTTACCAAAAAAAGGAGAATCCGCTGCGCCGCACCAATCCGCCGTCCAAAGGTAATACAAGAGTACCTGAAAACGAAAGAAATGTATGAAAAAGAAGCAAAGAAAGCCAAAATAGAAAGCTGGAAGGAGTTCTGTGGAAAGCAGGATGGAGAGGGAATGTGGGAGGGCATATATAGAGTCATAGGAAGAACTACCAAAAGGCATGAGGACCTGCCCTTGACTAAGGAGGCCAGAGAACAAAATCCAATGGAGTCAGCGCGCCTGCTCGCGGAGATATTCTATCCACAAGACGTGCAGGATAATGATAGCGAAGCCCATAAAGCAATCAGAGAAAATGCGGACAGAGTCAACGAGCTGGGTCATAATGATAACTATGATCCACCGTTTACAATGAACGAATTGGAAACTGCATTCAGCAGCTTTAATATCAAGAAGGCTCCGGGGGCAGACGGGCTGACAGCTGATATATGCAAAGAAGCCATCCGGCATGACCCGGAACTCTTTCTACTAATTGCTAACAAATGCCTCGAGTTGGGTCTCTTCCCTAAGATCTGGAAGGAGGCAGTAGTTGTTGCGCTCAGGAAACCAGGAAAGGAAAACTATTCGGACCCCAAATCCTACAGACCAATTGGTCTCCTACCGGTTCTCGGGAAGATATTGGAAAAAATGATGATTAGAAGAATAAGATGGCATACCCTGCCAACAATGAGCAAACGTCAATACGGGTTTATGCCCCAGAGCAGCACCGAGGACTCCCTCTATGATATGATAAAACATATTAAAAAAGAGCTTAAAGCTAAAAAACTGATAACTGTAATATCACTAGACATAGAGGGAGCCTTCGATAACGCCTGGTGGCCTGCCATTCGTTGTAGGCTGGCTGAAACACCCTGTCCAAAGAACGTGAGGAGATTGGTGGACAGCTATCTATCTGATAGGAGTGTTAGAGTGCGTTACTCTGGTACAGAGTGGACCACCTTGACCTCGAAAGGATGCGTGCAGGGTTCGATAGGGGGTCCAACTTTTTGGAATATTTTATTGGACCCACTGTTGAAGGAGCTCGAGCGACGCGGGGATTACTGCCAGGCATTTGCTGATGACATCGTCCTGATTTTTTCGGGTGACACTGCAGAGGGAGTTTAAGGTCGGGCCAATGCCTCCCTCGAGCATGTTCGAAGGTGGGGCGTCGAGAACAAGCTTAAGTTTGCGCCCCATAAAACTCACGCGATGGTGGTCACAAATAAGCTAAAATACGATGCCCCACGTCTGAGCATGGGCGGGGTGGACATTGGTCTGGCAAAGGAGGTCAAGATTCTGGGACTTACCATAGACCAGAAACTTACCTTCAATCAACACGTGGCCATCGTATGCCGGAAAGCTCTCAACATGTATAAGCAGCTAGGTAGAGCAGCTAAGGTCACGTGGGGACTTGAGCCCGAAATAGTCAGGACGATTTATACGGCGGTGGTCGAACCAGTAATCATGTATGCGGCGAGCGCATGGGCTCCAGCAACAGAAAAGCTAGGCGTGCGCAAACAGCTGAACTTTGTGCAGCGAGGATTTGCGCAGAAAATTATCAGGGCGTATCGGACGGTTTCTCTGAACTCGGCACTGGTACTCGCCGGATTGCTCCCCTTGGACATAAGGATTAGGGAAGCCGCCTATCTTTATGAGGCAAGGAGGGGCCAGTCCTGGCGAGGGCCAGTTGACCGAGAAATTGAGAGGCCGGCCATAATTACCAGCATGCCACATCCTGCTCAACAAACGGCGCTGGAATACACCAAGGTGGCGGACGGTGAGGCATTGGCCCAGCAAGACTTCGGAGGTCTAAAAATTTTCACAGACAGGTTAGGTTAGGTTAGGTTAGGTTAGGTTAGGTTAGGTTAGGTTAGGTTAGGTTAGGTTAGGTTCCCCCCCATGGGGCCACCTTGTCGTGGTGGGGGGGCTCTAGTAGGCGGAGGCTGGTCACCTCCGCTGAAGCTAACGGTCCCAGGAGGTGTCGGCAGCGTCTGTCTCGGAGCGAGCGGCTGCCGAAAATACTCCAGCGTCTGACCCATAGTGGGCGGCTGGCGTAGGGGAGGAAAATCTAGGCAGCGTCTGTCTCGGAACGAGCGGCTGCCTAGTCAGCGTCTGTCCCATATTGGGCGGCTGTTTGTGTTGCGGCGGAGTTCGCTCCGCTTTCTGGAGCGACTCTGAGCCGCTGCGGGGATCCGCCCGGCCCTCGCGGGTAAGGCGGGTTTTCGCGAGAGGGGCCCCTCCCGGCACTACTCTTTGGGTCGGAGTTGGCTGGTGATGGGGCCAAACCCCGGCCGCCGTTCATTCGGTGGCCGAGAAGGAACGGGGCGGCGGGGGACATGGTGCTCGTTCCCCCCGCCCTGTGGGGCCTGGGGCGGCGGATGCGGGGGCATTCGTCGCGTCGAGGGCCACGTGAGGAAAGGCGTCCGTGGTGTTACCGGGCGTCTTTATTCCTGGGGGAGTTGAGAGGGGGGTATATCGAGGGCCCTCCTCCACTCGAGACGGTGCCCGCGTAAGCGGGCTCACGCCGGCGGGGTCGCGGACGAATGCGTAAGCGTACCCGTGGCCCTGCCTTTACGGCGGCCGGAGGAACACCGTGGGGTTTAGTCAGTAAGAGTCTGACATAACCTGGCTGTCGCCCCCGCGATGGCTGGGTATCCATGAGGATTCCCCACGTAAAAAAAAAAAAAAAAAAAAAAAAAAAAGGTTAGGTTAGGTTAGGTTAGGTTAGGTTAGGTTAGGTTAGGTTAGGTTAGGTTAGGTTAGGTTAGGTTAGGTTAGGTTAGGTCAGGTTAGGTTAGGTTAGGTTAGGTTAGGTTAGGTTAGGTTAGGTTAGGTTAGGTTAGGTTAGGTTAGGTTAGGTTAGGTTTTTTTTTTTTTTTTTTTTTTTTTTTTTCGTAGGGGAGGAAATCCTTTATGGATACCACCACACCCGTATGTGGTGGTTATGCCCGACTTCCACTGGGAAGGTGGCCCAGTGGGTACGTGCTAAAACCTCCCCTGTAAGAAGCTGGTTGCTATGTTGTCAAGGGGTTTGTGCTAATGGGTTACACTTGCCCCTTGACCAAAAATAGAAGTTGGTGTGAAAATGTTTTTGGTTGAGGAGTGGTATTAGTTGGGGTTAACTTGTGGGGCCGTTAGCTTCGGCGGTATAGAAGTTGGTGTGAAAAATGAATTTGGTTGAGGAGTGGTATTAGTTGGGGTTAACCAGGACTGACCTGGTTCATCTCAATTGTGGGGCCGTTAGCTTCAGCGGTGGTGACCAGCCACCGCCTACTAGAGCCCCCCCACCACGACAAGGTGGCCCCATGGGGGGGAGTTAGGTTAGGTTAGGTTAGGTTAGGTTAGGTTAGGTTAGGTTAGGTTAGGTTAGGTTAGGTTAGGTTAGGTTAGGTTAGGTTAGGTTAGGTTAGGTTAGGTTAGGTTAGGTTAGGTTAGGTTAGGTTAGGTTAGGTTAGGTTAGGTTAGGTTAGGTTAGGTTAGGTTAGGTTAGGTTAGGTTAGGTTAGGTTAGGTTAGGTTAGGTTAGGTTAGGTTAGGTTAGGTTAGGTTAGGTTAGGTTAGGTTAGGTTAGGTTAGGTTAGGTTAGGTTAGGTTAGGTTAGGTTAGGTTAGGTTAGGTTAGGTTAGGTTAGGTTAGGTTAGGTTAGGTTAGGTTAGGTTAGGTTAGGTTAGGTTAGGTTAGGTTAGGTTAGGTTAGGTTAGGTTAGGTTAGGTTAGGTTAGGTTAGGTTAGGTTAGGTTAGGTTAGGTTAGGTTAGGTTAGGTTAGGTTAGGTTAGGTTAGGTTAGGTTAGGTTAGGTTAGGTTAGGTTAGGTTAGGTTAGGTTAGGTTAGGTTAGGTTAGGTTAGGTTAGGTTAGGTTAGGTTAGGTTAGGTTAGGTTAGGTTAGGTTAGGTTAGGTTAGGTTAGGTTAGGTTAGGTTAGGTTAGGTTAGGTTAGGTTAGGTTAGGTTAGGTTAGGTTAGGTTAGGTTAGGTTAGGTTAGGTTAGGTTAGGTTAGGTTAGGTTAGGTTAGGTTAGGTTAGGTTAGGTTAGGTTAGGTTAGGTTAGGTTAGGTTAGGTTAGGTTAGGTTAGGTTAGGTTAGGTTAGGTTAGGTTAGGTTAGGTTAGGTTAGGTTAGGTTAGGTTAGGTTAGGTTAGGTTAGGTTAGGTTAGGTTAGGTTAGGTTAGGTTAGGTTAGGTTAGGTTAGGTTAGGTTAGGTTAGGTTAGGTTAGGTTAGGTTAGGTTAGGTTAGGTTAGGTTAGGTTAGGTTAGGTTAGGTTAGGTTAGGTTAGGTTAGGTTAGGTTAGGTTAGGTTAGGTTAGGTTAGGTTAGGTTAGGTTAGGTTAGGTTAGGTTAGGTTAGGTTAGGTTAGGTTAGGTTAGGTTAGGTTAGGTTAGGTTAGGTTAGGTTAGGTTAGGTTAGGTTAGGTTAGGTTAGGTTAGGTTAGGTTAGGTTAGGTTAGGTTAGGTTAGGTTAGGTTAGGTTAGGTTAGGTTAGGTTAGGTTAGGTTAGGTTAGGTTAGGTTAGGTTAGGTTAGGTTAGGTTAGGTTAGGTTAGGTTAGGTTAGGTTAGGTTAGGTTAGGTTAGGTTAGGTTAGGTTAGGTTAGGTTAGGTTAGGTTAGGTTAGGTTAGGTTAGGTTAGGTTAGGTTAGGTTAGGTTAGGTTAGGTTAGGTTAGGTTAGGTTAGGTTAGGTTAGGTTAGGTTAGGTTAGGTTAGGTTAGGTTAGGTTAGGTTAGGTTAGGTTAGGTTAGGTTAGGTTAGGTTAGGTTAGGTTAGGTTAGGTTAGGTTAGGTTAGGTTAGGTTAGGTTAGGTTAGGTTAGGTTAGGTTAGGTTAGGTTAGGTTAGGTTAGGTTAGGTTAGGTTAGGTTAGGTTAGGTTTTTTTTTTTTTTTTTTTTTTTTTTTTTTTTGTAGAGGTGCGGGAAAATCTTCAAAAAGACTATCCCCCGGAAGAGTTATGCATTGGCTATCCAAGTCATAATTCTTCCGGAGAGTGTGGGATTTGACCCACTAAAAACCCGCACCCCTTTTCGTTGTATCCTCTGACGTGGGGAAAGTCAGAGATATTTAGTACATAATATCTTTCTTATCATTTAATATGTTCATCATTATTTAACATTAAAATTACCCTTATCACTATTATCATTTTTATCAATTATTAACCAACTATTATACTACTTACTTTTATATTACTATACATTACTCTTTATTTCATTTCATTTTCATTTATTTATTTCCTTCTTTTCCTTTCATCACACCTATTAGCTTTCCTAAATTCACTAGTGGCATATCTCTTATATAAATATAATTTCATATGCTGTAGTGAAGGCTTCTATCCTTTATTTTTCTTTCCTACTTTCATTGCTATAATTTTGCAAAACCCTAATAAGATGTCTCGCGTATTCTTATCCGCCATTAGTGCACTCATCGTCTCTCTCCGAATTACCATTCCCATTTCCATTTCTACCTCAAATCTTTTTCTTCCATATATTGGGCATTCTATGACGACGTGCAGCGCACTTTCGTCAATGGTAGGATCGCAGGGACACGCCGGACTCCCCTTGCACTTGAACCGGTTCAGATACTCGGAGAATCCCCCGTGTCCCGTCAATACCTGCACAGTCACTGGATCCAGGTCCAGTTTCTGAATGAGAGGGTAAGCTAAGATAGCGTCGGGGAAGAATACTTTTGTCGTTGAAGCCGTGCTGCATTCCAGGTAGCGCCGGTTCCACTCGTCGAGCGACTCCAAACGTATTTGTCGCTTCACGAATGATATCGGGCAACTGTCATAGCTCGGCCTTGATTTTAGTTTTCTTGCTGCTCCTTTCGCAAGCTCATCCGCCCTCTCATTCCCCTCCAATCCTATATGAGCCTTAATCCAGCAGAGTTTGATGTTAATATGATGGTTTCCCGCTTGTATAATATTAGCTCTGATGTTAGCTGCGAGAGGATGAAGGGATGCGCTCCGCACCACTGACTCCAAGGCCGATCTAGAGTCACTGTAAATACTGCATTCCGACGTTTTATCCTCCAGTGCCACTTGCGTTGCTTTTAAGAGGGCCAGCAATTCCGCCTGGAAGACGGTGCAACAGCGATCCAACTTAAATTTCCTGGACTTAGTCTCCGCATCACCATCCCAAACAGATATCGCTGCGCCGACTTGCCCTTCAATTTTGCTACCGTCAGTGAAAATTTTTCGGCCTCCGGTATCCTGTCTGATTAATGCCTCACCGTCCTCTACGCAGGTGAACTCCAGTCCAATAATTTCTGCTGGATGGGGCATTTCCGTAAAAGGGATCGGCCTCTCGACCTCCCGATCCCCTATCATTCCTCGGGTGTGGCCTTTCCTAACTTCGTAAAGAGTAGCTGCTTCTCGGATCCTGATGTCTAATGGTAGTAGCCCGGCCAGCAATAGTGCCGAGTTTAGAGAGACCGTCCTGTAAGACTTAACAATTTTTTGCGCAAAGCCCCTTTGAGTGACGTTAAGCATTTTTTGAACTCCTAATTTGCTCGTCGCCGGCGCCCAGGCACAGGCCGCGTACATGATTGTAGGTTCCACAACCGCTGTGTATATAGTTCTGACTATCTCCGGGCCTAGACCCCACTGAATTTTTGCAGCCCTGCTTAGGTGTTTGTAGATTTTTATAGTCTTTTTGCAGATGTTTGCGACATGTTTATTAAATGTTAATTTATTATCTATTGTGAGGCCTAGGATTTTAATTTCCTGGGACAGTCCAATGTCCACCCCGCCCATCGTCAGCAATGGAGAGTCATACTTAAGCTTATTTGTTATTACCATTGCCTTGGTCTTATGTGGAGCAAATTTGAGCTTATTTCTGACTCCCCACCTCCGAACATGCTCGAGGGAGACATTGGCCTGGCTCTGGATCTCAGTAGCTGTCTCTCCGGAGTAAATCAGAACTATATCATCCGCGAACGCCTGGCAGTAGTCGCCTCTAGCCTCCAACTCTTTTAACAAAGGGTCCAGTAGGAGGTTCCAAAAAGTGGGGCCTCCAATTGAGCCCTGCACACACCCTTGTGAAGTTTTCCTGACACATTCTACCCCCGCATATCTAACCTTCACGGTTCGTTCGGTCAGATAGCTATCTACGAGTCTTCTCAAATTTACCGGGCATCCGGCTTCAGCTAGGCGGCAGCGGATTGCTGGCCACCAGGCACTATCGAAGGCTCCCTCTATGTCTAGAGATACGAGTACAATTAGTTTGCGAGCTTTAAGTTCGTTCCTAATGTGTTGCATCAGGACATAGAGGGAGTCCTCGGTACTTTTTTGCGGCACGAAGCCGAATTGACGGTTGCTCATCTTTGGCAGAATGTGCCAGTTGATCCTTCTAATCAACATTTTTTCTAACATTTTGCCCAATATTGATAGTAAGCCGATAGGTCTATACGACTTGGGATGTGTGTAGTCCTCTTTCGCCGGTTTACGGAGTGCCACCACTACGGCTTCCTTCCATGTGATGGGGAAACAGGAGAGCTCTAAGCATTTATTGAATAGCATTAAGAATGCATCCGAGTTCGGAGTAACAGCCGCACAACAGATGTCCGCCGTGAAGCCATCCAGACCAGGCGCCTTCCTCGGATTAAAACTAGAAGCTGCCCATTTCATTTCTTCTAATGTAAATGATGGGTCACATGATTCACCATGCACCATTTCGTTTACCTTATTGGCTTTTTGCCTTATAACTTCATGGTCCGCATTGTCATTTTGAGTTTCATCCCGAGGAAAAAAAGTGTCAGCGAGTAGACCAGCCGACTCCTTGGTCCCCAACACACGACCATCTCTTATCAATGGTAGGTCCTCTTCACGGACTGTGGTGCGGCTCATCACCCTGTAAATTCCATCCCACATGCTCTCTCGATCCTGCTTACCACAGAAATGTTTCCAACTGGTTGTCTGAGCCCGGCGTACCTCCATCCGATAGGTTTCCTTCGCATCTAGGTACTGTTTCACTACCCACGCTCTGCGTGTGAACGCGGCGCATGCTATTCTGCGTTTTTTTGTTTTTAAAACTTTTTTCATTTTTGTGAGTTCTTCGGTCCACCAAGGCAATCCTGTTCTTTTCTTATTTCCGATTTTTGGTATACATTCTTTACAGGCTTGATCGATAGTGTTGTGTATTTCTGTGACCATATTTTCTAAATTCGCTTTACTATTAATTTTATTTATTTCCTCTAAATTTATGTTTCTTTCTTCCCAAATTTGGGTTAGTTTCTCATGAAACTGACCCCAATTTGCCTTTTTTGAGTTGTACTGTCTGGTCGTTCTTTTAATGTCTATGCTTCTGCCTTTTTTTAAATTTAGGTCGAACAAAATTGCCCTGTGGTCCGAGGTAGTTATATCTCCATCGACCTTCCAGTTACTCACACGTCCAAGCATGTCAGTAGAGCAGCATGTTATGTCGACGCAGCTAGTGTACCTTTTGCCTCCCCGAATGGTGTCGAAAGTGGGCTCAGATCCCCGGTTGAGTATATGAAGATCAAGCTCATCTAAAACCCCGGCTATCATTTCTCCTCTGTTATCCAATCTCGTACTTCCCCACCACACGTTCCAGGCATTCACGTCGCCACCCAATAATACGTTCTTGGTCCCAATTTGTTCTATGATTTTACCCATCCATTCGATGTATGTGTCAAGTCCCCTATCACCTTCGAGGTAGATCGATACCACCCCGATCTTCCATGCACCTGTCCTGAGAATCGCTACTGTGAAGTTTGGCGTGGTCAGAACCGGATTCGGCGTGATATCGATCTGATCGTCGAACAGTGCAATGGCGGACTTGTTTACCTCACCGGAATTTCGACCGCATTGCACAACTCTGACCCCCGGATAATTCTTCACTCGGCCCGTACATCCAATGTATGGCTCTTGTATTAACGCGAATGCCCATTTCCTCTTCACTGCCTCCACCATGAGCTCGGCGGTCGCAAGTTCGCTCCTCTGAAGGTTTGCTTGGACAACCTTATATTCTATGGTGGATGCAGCGATGTGGTGAAGGCCTTTTCTGCTTGGGACCACCTCAGCAATAGGTAACAGTGGATCTCGCGATAGTGTCCCACTTTTGCCTGATGGTGCATTCTTGGCTAAAGGCACCGTGGTTTGTATTTTTTATATTGGCCCTTTGACAGTTAACACATTGTGGTTTACCTCCCGTCAACCACTCATTACAACTGCTCATCAAATGCTGGCCGCCGCAGTACCTGCACACATCTACATCCATTGGGTCTGGGCAAAAACGCTTCCCATGTCCGTAGCCGAGACAGTGTGTACACTGTACTAACGGGGACTGGTCCGCCACCCTTACTCTCTGTATGTCAATATGCAGCTTCCCTGCCGCAGTCAGCACGTTCCAGATTTGAGGTGAGACCCGCAGAACTATGTGTGCCATTAGAGTGTTTCTGGCCTTTTTGCGATATCTCACCTCCATTCTATCATCTTCTTTTCCAATGTCCTTCAATAGGTGCTTATTTTGGGTACGAATAGCTTTTAGTATATCTTCGTCCGAGTTACATTGTAGGACACTGTAAAGTATCAGTAGGGGGTCTTTGTTCTTCATTTCCTCCACTATTAGTTGTTTTCCTCCGTTCTCTATTTTTGCTTTTATCTTTTTTATTTCTTCAACCGTTTCGCATCCAATTACTATTTTTCTATCCTTTGCTTTCCGAATTTTATCAATTTTCAGCCCCTCCACCTTTGCATTTATTACTGTCTTCACTTTTTCCAGAACCTGGTCTCCAGTTTCCTGGTCATCCATTGATGTAACCGTTATTGAGTGCAGGGTGGGCTCTGACGGCTTTTTTATCGTTCCAGCTACGGCATTAGCATATGTTTTATTTTCGTTTTGTATTTTATGTTCACTTTCTAGCATTTCTCTTAGTTTCTCCATGTCTGCTTTGTTCTCTTTTAATAATTTCTCGTGTAATTCCAGCGTTTTCATTAGTTTATCTTCCCGCTCTATCAACATTATTTGCTCTATATCAGGTTCTTGCATTCTAGTTTTCTTTAATTCCTTAGGTATTTTTTCCTCTCCGGTTGTCCGTCCGTCTTCCAACTCCTTCACTAAGGCATATAGTCTCTCTACCGCCTCCAGGATACCAGATTTTAGTTCGGTCTTTAAATTTCGGCTGTTGTTTAGGTGAAGTTTCGCTTTCATTAAGCAACCTTTCGCTTCTGCGGTTTTGTTTTTATACGATTTTTCAGTTATTGGTGATTTTTCTGGTACCTTACTGCCAATTTTCAACTTAGTTTGTCTTGACGTGGTGGGCCCCTTGGATGCAGGTGGTGTCGGGGTCTTAATCCTAGCCTCGATCTCCCCAATGCTTTTCCTGACTGGAGGCATTGGGGGGGTCGGAGAGTTGTCTTTTATCGAGGGACCTGCCTCTATTGTCTCAGTCATACTTTCCTCTCTCCTTGGGGAGGTCGTCCTATCGTGGGGAGAGGAGGAGATCATTTTTACCGGCGTACGATAACCAAACATTATATACCCACTTACTTTGGTGGTGGTCGATGTCGCTGCGTTACTACCGCTTCACAATAGGAATGGTTGTCAGGTAGAGACGACGACTCGTGCCTCGTTGTTATAAATAGTATAATTAAACAAGGTTATAAATATTGAAATCTTTCATAAACAATGAACAGGATAAAACACAATAAACAATAAAAAATAAAAAATAAAAACAAAAATAAAAATTAAAAAAAATAATAAAAAAATTGCAATTAAAAACGAAAACAAATAAATAAAAATACTTAATGCTAAAATTGACGTCAAAAGACTAATCAATTTGTCAATAATGTTATTAATGTCAATATTAAATTTAATTTCAACTAGCAAGTGCGAGTTTTGTACAATGTGAATAAATTATTTGTCTTTATACTCTATTTTATACCACTATACAGTTTTATAAATTTGATAGTTTTCTTATGATTATGATTAATATAATATAATATAATACAATGGCAATATATTTCCAAGCTAAATGTCAATTACACAGTAGTTTAGGTAAATAATAATAAAATATAATATACAAAATATAATGAATTTTACAGTTAGCTCTAAAACACTTTAAAACTCTATGTAGAGTATGTCCGTTACGTTACAATTCACACATCAATATACATTATTACAAACATAGAATAATAAAACAGACAATTACATTAAAAATACAGTACAAAAATAACGACTCTACGTAGAGACAACGTCTGGAACCGAATAGGTCAGTTCCCCACAAACATTGTGAGGTTTGTATATAAAACGCAGTCAAATTTCGGCAAAAATAAGCCTAACTGTCAATTATAGAATTTTTTGTCTCTACATAGAGCTCCAATGTCACCAAATTAAAAGAGCTCCGGGAGGCAATGTCTACAAAGAAAACCGCGCCTCAATCGGAAAATCCCACGCCAAGCTACAGCCGATCAAAGATTTCCAAGATGGCGGCAAAGCTGTCATTCGGTCACCCAAAACAGCTGCAGCTCCGGCAGTTTCGCTCGTATCGAGACGCTGTTTCAATAAAAATAGTTGTCACTCATCCGAGCGCAACCTCCGCTAGAAATTTCACCCTGTTATTATTGATCTCTATGTAGAGACCTAAGGTACTCAGCCGAAAAAGAAAATGATGACATACAACTAGCCGAGATTTCCAGCACGATCGGCCTAGCGTGAGCAAAGTTATCAATATTTGAAAATTTCCAAGATGGCGGCCAATATGGCGGCTTTTTAGCTAACTCTGTC
>OX381592.1:22167395-22173144 GCA_947458855.1 Monopis laevigella
AGGTTAGGTTAGGTTAGGTTAGGTTAGGTTAGGTTAGGTTAGGTTAGGTTAGGTTAGGTTAGGTTAGGTTAGGTTAGGTTAGGTTAGGTTAGGTTAGGTTAGGTTAGGTTAGGTTAGGTTAGGTTAGGTTAGGTTAGGTTAGGTTAGGTTAGGTTAGGTTAGGTTAGGTTAGGTTAGGTTAGGTTAGGTTAGGTTAGGTTAGGTTAGGTTAGGTTAGGTTAGGTTAGGTTAGGTTAGGTTAGGTTAGGTTAGGTTAGGTTAGGTTAGGTTAGGTTAGGTTAGGTTAGGTTAGGTTAGGTTAGGTTAGGTTAGGTTAGGTTAGGTTAGGTTAGGTTAGGTTAGGTTAGGTTAGGTTAGGTTAGGTTAGGTTAGGTTAGGTTAGGTTAGGTTAGGTTAGGTTAGGTTAGGTTAGGTTAGGTTAGGTTAGGTTAGGTTAGGTTAGGTTAGGTTAGGTTAGGTTAGGTTAGGTTAGGTTAGGTTAGGTTAGGTTAGGTTAGGTTAGGTTAGGTTAGGTTAGGTTAGGTTAGGTTAGGTTAGGTTAGGTTAGGTTAGGTTAGGTTAGGTTAGGTTAGGTTAGGTTAGGTTAGGTTAGGTTAGGTTAGGTTAGGTTAGGTTAGGTTAGGTTAGGTTAGGTTAGGTTAGGTTAGGTTAGGTTAGGTTAGGTTAGGTTAGGTTAGGTTAGGTTAGGTTAGGTTAGGTTAGGTTAGGTTAGGTTAGGTTAGGTTAGGTTAGGTTAGGTTAGGTTAGGTTAGGTTAGGTTAGGTTAGGTTAGGTTAGGTTAGGTTAGGTTAGGTTAGGTTAGGTTAGGTTAGGTTAGGTTAGGTTAGGTTAGGTTAGGTTAGGTTAGGTTAGGTTAGGTTAGGTTAGGTTAGGTTAGGTTAGGTTAGGTTAGGTTAGGTTAGGTTAGGTTAGGTTAGGTTAGGTTAGGTTAGGTTAGGTTAGGTTAGGTTAGGTTAGGTTAGGTTAGGTTAGGTTAGGTTAGGTTAGGTTAGGTTAGGTTAGGTTAGGTTAGGTTAGGTTAGGTTAGGTTAGGTTAGGTTAGGTTAGGTTAGGTTAGGTTAGGTTAGGTTAGGTTAGGTTAGGTTAGGTTAGGTTAGGTTAGGTTAGGTTAGGTTAGGTTAGGTTAGGTTAGGTTAGGTTAGGTTAGGTTAGGTTAGGTTAGGTTAGGTTAGGTTAGGTTAGGTTAGGTTAGGTTAGGTTAGGTTAGGTTAGGTTAGGTTAGGTTAGGTTAGGTTAGGTTAGGTTAGGTTAGGTTAGGTTAGGTTAGGTTAGGTTAGGTTAGGTTAGGTTAGGTTAGGTTAGGTTAGGTTAGGTTAGGTTAGGTTAGGTTAGGTTAGGTTAGGTTAGGTTAGGTTAGGTTAGGTTAGGTTAGGTTAGGTTAGGTTAGGTTAGGTTAGGTTAGGTTAGGTTAGGTTAGGTTAGGTTAGGTTAGGTTAGGTTAGGTTAGGTTAGGTTAGGTTAGGTTAGGTTAGGTTAGGTTAGGTTAGGTTAGGTTAGGTTAGGTTAGGTTAGGTTAGGTTAGGTTAGGTTAGGTTAGGTTAGGTTAGGTTAGGTTAGGTTAGGTTAGGTTAGGTTAGGTTAGGTTAGGTTAGGTTAGGTTAGGTTAGGTTAGGTTAGGTTAGGTTAGGTTAGGTTAGGTTAGGTTAGGTTAGGTTAGGTTAGGTTAGGTTAGGTTAGGTTAGGTTAGGTTAGGTTAGGTTAGGTTAGGTTAGGTTAGGTTAGGTTAGGTTAGGTTAGGTTAGGTTAGGTTAGGTTAGGTTAGGTTAGGTTAGGTTAGGTTAGGTTAGGTTAGGTTAGGTTAGGTTAGGTTAGGTTAGGTTAGGTTAGGTTAGGTTAGGTTAGGTTAGGTTAGGTTAGGTTAGGTTAGGTTAGGTTAGGTTAGGTTAGGTTAGGTTAGGTTAGGTTAGGTTAGGTTAGGTTAGGTTAGGTTAGGTTAGGTTAGGTTAGGTTAGGTTAGGTTAGGTTAGGTTAGGTTAGGTTAGGTTAGGTTAGGTTAGGTTAGGTTAGGTTAGGTTAGGTTAGGTTAGGTTAGGTTAGGTTAGGTTAGGTTAGGTTAGGTTAGGTTAGGTTAGGTTAGGTTAGGTTAGGTTAGGTTAGGTTAGGTTAGGTTAGGTTAGGTTAGGTTAGGTTAGGTTAGGTTAGGTTAGGTTAGGTTAGGTTAGGTTAGGTTAGGTTAGGTTAGGTTAGGTTAGGTTAGGTTAGGTTAGGTTAGGTTAGGTTAGGTTAGGTTAGGTTAGGTTAGGTTAGGTTAGGTTAGGTTAGGTTAGGTTAGGTTAGGTTAGGTTAGGTTAGGTTAGGTTAGGTTAGGTTAGGTTAGGTTAGGTTAGGTTAGGTTAGGTTAGGTTAGGTTAGGTTAGGTTAGGTTAGGTTAGGTTAGGTTAGGTTAGGTTAGGTTAGGTTAGGTTAGGTTAGGTTAGGTTAGGTTAGGTTAGGTTAGGTTAGGTTAGGTTAGGTTAGGTTAGGTTAGGTTAGGTTAGGTTAGGTTAGGTTAGGTTAGGTTAGGTTAGGTTAGGTTAGGTTAGGTTAGGTTAGGTTAGGTTAGGTTAGGTTAGGTTAGGTTAGGTTAGGTTAGGTTAGGTTAGGTTAGGTTAGGTTAGGTTAGGTTAGGTTAGGTTAGGTTAGGTTAGGTTAGGTTAGGTTAGGTTAGGTTAGGTTAGGTTAGGTTAGGTTAGGTTAGGTTAGGTTAGGTTAGGTTAGGTTAGGTTAGGTTAGGTTAGGTTAGGTTAGGTTAGGTTAGGTTAGGTTAGGTTAGGTTAGGTTAGGTTAGGTTAGGTTAGGTTAGGTTAGGTTAGGTTAGGTTAGGTTAGGTTAGGTTAGGTTAGGTTAGGTTAGGTTAGGTTAGGTTAGGTTAGGTTAGGTTAGGTTAGGTTAGGTTAGGTTAGGTTAGGTTAGGTTAGGTTAGGTTAGGTTAGGTTAGGTTAGGTTAGGTTAGGTTAGGTTAGGTTAGGTTAGGTTAGGTTAGGTTAGGTTAGGTTAGGTTAGGTTAGGTTAGGTTAGGTTAGGTTAGGTTAGGTTAGGTTAGGTTAGGTTAGGTTAGGTTAGGTTAGGTTAGGTTAGGTTAGGTTAGGTTAGGTTAGGTTAGGTTAGGTTAGGTTAGGTTAGGTTAGGTTAGGTTAGGTTAGGTTAGGTTAGGTTAGGTTAGGTTAGGTTAGGTTAGGTTAGGTTAGGTTAGGTTAGGTTAGGTTAGGTTAGGTTAGGTTAGGTTAGGTTAGGTTAGGTTAGGTTAGGTTAGGTTAGGTTAGGTTAGGTTAGGTTAGGTTAGGTTAGGTTAGGTTAGGTTAGGTTAGGTTAGGTTAGGTTAGGTTAGGTTAGGTTAGGTTAGGTTAGGTTAGGTTAGGTTAGGTTAGGTTAGGTTAGGTTAGGTTAGGTTAGGTTAGGTTAGGTTAGGTTAGGTTAGGTTAGGTTAGGTTAGGTTAGGTTAGGTTAGGTTAGGTTAGGTTAGGTTAGGTTAGGTTAGGTTAGGTTAGGTTAGGTTAGGTTAGGTTAGGTTAGGTTAGGTTAGGTTAGGTTAGGTTAGGTTAGGTTAGGTTAGGTTAGGTTAGGTTAGGTTAGGTTAGGTTAGGTTAGGTTAGGTTAGGTTAGGTTAGGTTAGGTTAGGTTAGGTTAGGTTAGGTTAGGTTAGGTTAGGTTAGGTTAGGTTAGGTTAGGTTAGGTTAGGTTAGGTTAGGTTAGGTTAGGTTAGGTTAGGTTAGGTTAGGTTAGGTTAGGTTAGGTTAGGTTAGGTTAGGTTAGGTTAGGTTAGGTTAGGTTAGGTTAGGTTAGGTTAGGTTAGGTTAGGTTAGGTTAGGTTAGGTTAGGTTAGGTTAGGTTAGGTTAGGTTAGGTTAGGTTAGGTTAGGTTAGGTTAGGTTAGGTTAGGTTAGGTTAGGTTAGGTTAGGTTAGGTTAGGTTAGGTTAGGTTAGGTTAGGTTAGGTTAGGTTAGGTTAGGTTAGGTTAGGTTAGGTTAGGTTAGGTTAGGTTAGGTTAGGTTAGGTTAGGTTAGGTTAGGTTAGGTTAGGTTAGGTTAGGTTAGGTTAGGTTAGGTTAGGTTAGGTTAGGTTAGGTTAGGTTAGGTTAGGTTAGGTTAGGTTAGGTTAGGTTAGGTTAGGTTAGGTTAGGTTAGGTTAGGTTAGGTTAGGTTAGGTTAGGTTAGGTTAGGTTAGGTTAGGTTAGGTTAGGTTAGGTTAGGTTAGGTTAGGTTAGGTTAGGTTAGGTTAGGTTAGGTTAGGTTAGGTTAGGTTAGGTTAGGTTAGGTTAGGTTAGGTTAGGTTAGGTTAGGTTAGGTTAGGTTAGGTTAGGTTAGGTTAGGTTAGGTTAGGTTAGGTTAGGTTAGGTTAGGTTAGGTTAGGTTAGGTTAGGTTAGGTTAGGTTAGGTTAGGTTAGGTTAGGTTAGGTTAGGTTAGGTTAGGTTAGGTTAGGTTAGGTTAGGTTAGGTTAGGTTAGGTTAGGTTAGGTTAGGTTAGGTTAGGTTAGGTTAGGTTAGGTTAGGTTAGGTTAGGTTAGGTTAGGTTAGGTTAGGTTAGGTTAGGTTAGGTTAGGTTAGGTTAGGTTAGGTTAGGTTAGGTTAGGTTAGGTTAGGTTAGGTTAGGTTAGGTTAGGTTAGGTTAGGTTAGGTTAGGTTAGGTTAGGTTAGGTTAGGTTAGGTTAGGTTAGGTTAGGTTAGGTTAGGTTAGGTTAGGTTAGGTTAGGTTAGGTTAGGTTAGGTTAGGTTAGGTTAGGTTAGGTTAGGTTAGGTTAGGTTAGGTTAGGTTAGGTTAGGTTAGGTTAGGTTAGGTTAGGTTAGGTTAGGTTAGGTTAGGTTAGGTTAGGTTAGGTTAGGTTAGGTTAGGTTAGGTTAGGTTAGGTTAGGTTAGGTTAGGTTAGGTTAGGTTAGGTTAGGTTAGGTTAGGTTAGGTTAGGTTAGGTTAGGTTAGGTTAGGTTAGGTTAGGTTAGGTTAGGTTAGGTTAGGTTAGGTTAGGTTAGGTTAGGTTAGGTTAGGTTAGGTTAGGTTAGGTTAGGTTAGGTTAGGTTAGGTTAGGTTAGGTTAGGTTAGGTTAGGTTAGGTTAGGTTAGGTTAGGTTAGGTTAGGTTAGGTTAGGTTAGGTTAGGTTAGGTTAGGTTAG
This sequence comes from Monopis laevigella, assembly GCA_947458855.1. NCBI lineage: Eukaryota > Metazoa > Arthropoda > Insecta > Lepidoptera > Tineidae > Monopis > Monopis laevigella. The sequence goes on from OX381592.1 coordinate 22,172,478, forward strand.
GTTAGGTTAGGTTAGGTTAGGTTAGGTTAGGTTAGGTTAGGTTAGGTTAGGTTAGGTTAGGTTAGGTTAGGTTAGGTTAGGTTAGGTTAGGTTAGGTTAGGTTAGGTTAGGTTAGGTTAGGTTAGGTTAGGTTAGGTTAGGTTAGGTTAGGTTAGGTTAGGTTAGGTTAGGTTAGGTTAGGTTAGGTTAGGTTAGGTTAGGTTAGGTTAGGTTAGGTTAGGTTAGGTTAGGTTAGGTTAGGTTAGGTTAGGTTAGGTTAGGTTAGGTTAGGTTAGGTTAGGTTAGGTTAGGTTAGGTTAGGTTAGGTTAGGTTAGGTTAGGTTAGGTTAGGTTAGGTTAGGTTAGGTTAGGTTAGGTTAGGTTAGGTTAGGTTAGGTTAGGTTAGGTTAGGTTAGGTTAGGTTAGGTTAGGTTAGGTTAGGTTAGGTTAGGTTAGGTTAGGTTAGGTTAGGTTAGGTTAGGTTAGGTTAGGTTAGGTTAGGTTAGGTTAGGTTAGGTTAGGTTAGGTTAGGTTAGGTTAGGTTAGGTTAGGTTAGGTTAGGTTAGGTTAGGTTAGGTTAGGTTAGGTTAGGTTAGGTTAGGTTAGGTTAGGTTAGGTTAGGTTAGGTTAGGTTAGGTTAGAGGTTAGGTTAGGTTAGGTTAGGTTAGGTTAGGTTAGGTTAGGTTAG
>OX381593.1:0-32500 GCA_947458855.1 Monopis laevigella
AACCTAACCTAACCTAACCTAACCTAACCTAACCTAACCTAACCTAACCTAACCTAACCTAACCTAACCTAACCTAACCTAACCTAACCTAACCTAACCTAACCTAACCTAACCTAACCTAACCTAACCTAACCTAACCTAACCTAACCTAACCTACCTAACCTAACCTAACCTAACCTAACCTAACCTAACTCTAACCTAACCTAACCTAACCTAACCTAACCTAACCTAACCTAACCTAACCTAACCTAACCTAACCTAACCTAACCTAACCTAACCTAACCTAACCTAACCTAACCTAACCTAACCTAACCTAACCTAACCTAACCTAACCTAACCTAACCTAACCTAACCTAACCTAACCTAACCTAACCTAACCTAACCTAACCTAACCTAACCTAACCTAACCTAACCTAACCTAACCTAACCTAACCTAACCTAACCTAACCTAACCTAACCTAACCTAACCTAACCTAACCTAACCTAACCTAACCTAACCTAACCTAACCTAACCTAACCTAACCTAACCTAACCTAACCTAACCTAACCTAACCTAACCTAACCTAACCTAACCTAACCTAACCTAACCTAACCTAACCTAACCTAACCTAACCTAACCTAACCTAACCTAACCTAACCTAACCTAACCTAACCTAACCTAACCTAACCTAACCTAACCTAACCTAACCTAACCTAACCTAACCTAACCTAACCTAACCTAACCTAACCTAACCTAACCTAACCTAACCTAACCTAACCTAACCTAACCTAACCTAACCTAACCTAACCTAACCTAACCTAACCTAACCTAACCTAACCTAACCTAACCTAACCTAACCTAACCTAACCTAACCTAACCTAACCTAACCTAACCTAACCTAACCTAACCTAACCTAACCTAACCTAACCTAACCTAACCTAACCTAACCTAACCTAACCTAACCTAACCTAACCTAACCTAACCTAACCTAACCTAACCTAACCTAACCTAACCTAACCTAACCTAACCTAACCTAACCTAACCTAACCTAACCTAACCTAACCTAACCTAACCTAACCTAACCTAACCTAACCTAACCTAACCTAACCTAACCTAACCTAACCTAACCTAACCTAACCTAACCTAACCTAACCTAACCTAACCTAACCTAACCTAACCTAACCTAACCTAACCTAACCTAACCTAACCTAACCTAACCTAACCTAACCTAACCTAACCTAACCTAACCTAACCTAACCTAACCTAACCTAACCTAACCTAACCTAACCTAACCTAACCTAACCTAACCTAACCTAACCTAACCTAACCTAACCTAACCTAACCTAACCTAACCTAACCTAACCTAACCTAACCTAACCTAACCTAACCTAACCTAACCTAACCTAACCTAACCTAACCTAACCTAACCTAACCTAACCTAACCTAACCTAACCTAACCTAACCTAACCTAACCTAACCTAACCTAACCTAACCTAACCTAACCTAACCTAACCTAACCTAACCTAACCTAACCTAACCTAACCTAACCTAACCTAACCTAACCTAACCTAACCTAACCTAACCTAACCTAACCTAACCTAACCTAACCTAACCTAACCTAACCTAACCTAACCTAACCTAACCTAACCTAACCTAACCTAACCTAACCTAACCTAACCTAACCTAACCTAACCTAACCTAACCTAACCTAACCTAACCTAACCTAACCTAACCTAACCTAACCTAACCTAACCTAACCTAACCTAACCTAACCTAACCTAACCTAACCTAACCTAACCTAACCTAACCTAACCTAACCTAACCTAACCTAACCTAACCTAACCTAACCTAACCTAACCTAACCTAACCTAACCTAACCTAACCTAACCTAACCTAACCTAACCTAACCTAACCTAACCTAACCTAACCTAACCTAACCTAACCTAACCTAACCTAACCTAACCTAACCTAACCTAACCTAACCTAACCTAACCTAACCTAACCTAACCTAACCTAACCTAACCTAACCTAACCTAACCTAACCTAACCTAACCTAACCTAACCTAACCTAACCTAACCTAACCTAACCTAACCTAACCTAACCTAACCTAACCTAACCTAACCTAACCTAACCTAACCTAACCTAACCTAACCTAACCTAACCTAACCTAACCTAACCTAACCTAACCTAACCTAACCTAACCTAACCTAACCTAACCTAACCTAACCTAACCTAACCTAACCTAACCTAACCTAACCTAACCTAACCTAACCTAACCTAACCTAACCTAACCTAACCTAACCTAACCTAACCTAACCTAACCTAACCTAACCTAACCTAACCTAACCTAACCTAACCTAACCTAACCTAACCTAACCTAACCTAACCTAACCTAACCTAACCTAACCTAACCTAACCTAACCTAACCTAACCTAACCTAACCTAACCTAACCTAACCTAACCTAACCTAACCTAACCTAACCTAACCTAACCTAACCTAACCTAACCTAACCTAACCTAACCTAACCTAACCTAACCTAACCTAACCTAACCTAACCTAACCTAACCTAACCTAACCTAACCTAACCTAACCTAACCTAACCTAACCTAACCTAACCTAACCTAACCTAACCTAACCTAACCTAACCTAACCTAACCTAACCTAACCTAACCTAACCTAACCTAACCTAACCTAACCTAACCTAACCTAACCTAACCTAACCTAACCTAACCTAACCTAACCTAACCTAACCTAACCTAACCTAACCTAACCTAACCTAACCTAACCTAACCTAACCTAACCTAACCTAACCTAACCTAACCTAACCTAACCTAACCTAACCTAACCTAACCTAACCTAACCTAACCTAACCTAACCTAACCTAACCTAACCTAACCTAACCTAACCTAACCTAACCTAACCTAACCTAACCTAACCTAACCTAACCTAACCTAACCTAACCTAACCTAACCTAACCTAACCTAACCTAACCTAACCTAACCTAACCTAACCTAACCTAACCTAACCTAACCTAACCTAACCTAACCTAACCTAACCTAACCTAACCTAACCTAACCTAACCTAACCTAACCTAACCTAACCTAACCTAACCTAACCTAACCTAACCTAACCTAACCTAACCTAACCTAACCTAACCTAACCTAACCTAACCTAACCTAACCTAACCTAACCTAACCTAACCTAACCTAACCTAACCTAACCTAACCTAACCTAACCTAACCTAACCTAACCTAACCTAACCTAACCTAACCTAACCTAACCTAACCTAACCTAACCTAACCTAACCTAACCTAACCTAACCTAACCTAACCTAACCTAACCTAACCTAACCTAACCTAACCTAACCTAACCTAACCTAACCTAACCTAACCTAACCTAACCTAACCTAACCTAACCTAACCTAACCTAACCTAACCTAACCTAACCTAACCTAACCTAACCTAACCTAACCTAACCTAACCTAACCTAACCTAACCTAACCTAACCTAACCTAACCTAACCTAACCTAACCTAACCTAACCTAACCTAACCTAACCTAACCTAACCTAACCTAACCTAACCTAACCTAACCTAACCTAACCTAACCTAACCTAACCTAACCTAACCTAACCTAACCTAACCTAACCTAACCTAACCTAACCTAACCTAACCTAACCTAACCTAACCTAACCTAACCTAACCTAACCTAACCTAACCTAACCTAACCTAACCTAACCTAACCTAACCTAACCTAACCTAACCTAACCTAACCTAACCTAACCTAACCTAACCTAACCTAACCTAACCTAACCTAACCTAACCTAACCTAACCTAACCTAACCTAACCTAACCTAACCTAACCTAACCTAACCTAACCTAACCTAACCTAACCTAACCTAACCTAACCTAACCTAACCTAACCTAACCTAACCTAACCTAACCTAACCTAACCTAACCTAACCTAACCTAACCTAACCTAACCTAACCTAACCTAACCTAACCTAACCTAACCTAACCTAACCTAACCTAACCTAACCTAACCTAACCTAACCTAACCTAACCTAACCTAACCTAACCTAACCTAACCTAACCTAACCTAACCTAACCTAACCTAACCTAACCTAACCTAACCTAACCTAACCTAACCTAACCTAACCTAACCTAACCTAACCTAACCTAACCTAACCTAACCTAACCTAACCTAACCTAACCTAACCTAACCTAACCTAACCTAACCTAACCTAACCTAACCTAACCTAACCTAACCTAACCTAACCTAACCTAACCTAACCTAACCTAACCTAACCTAACCTAACCTAACCTAACCTAACCTAACCTAACCTAACCTAACCTAACCTAACCTAACCTAACCTAACCTAACCTAACCTAACCTAACCTAACCTAACCTAACCTAACCTAACCTAACCTAACCTAACCTAACCTAACCTAACCTAACCTAACCTAACCTAACCTAACCTAACCTAACCTAACCTAACCTAACCTAACCTAACCTAACCTAACCTAACCTAACCTAACCTAACCTAACCTAACCTAACCTAACCTAACCTAACCTAACCTAACCTAACCTAACCTAACCTAACCTAACCTAACCTAACCTAACCTAACCTAACCTAACCTAACCTAACCTAACCTAACCTAACCTAACCTAACCTAACCTAACCTAACCTAACCTAACCTAACCTAACCTAACCTAACCTAACCTAACCTAACCTAACCTAACCTAACCTAACCTAACCTAACCTAACCTAACCTAACCTAACCTAACCTAACCTAACCTAACCTAACCTAACCTAACCTAACCTAACCTAACCTAACCTAACCTAACCTAACCTAACCTAACCTAACCTAACCTAACCTAACCTAACCTAACCTAACCTAACCTAACCTAACCTAACCTAACCTAACCTAACCTAACCTAACCTAACCTAACCTAACCTAACCTAACCTAACCTAACCTAACCTAACCTAACCTAACCTAACCTAACCTAACCTAACCTAACCTAACCTAACCTAACCTAACCTAACCTAACCTAACCTAACCTAACCTAACCTAACCTAACCTAACCTAACCTAACCTAACCTAACCTAACCTAACCTAACCTAACCTAACCTAACCTAACCTAACCTAACCTAACCTAACCTAACCTAACCTAACCTAACCTAACCTAACCTAACCTAACCTAACCTAACCTAACCTAACCTAACCTAACCTAACCTAACCTAACCTAACCTAACCTAACCTAACCTAACCTAACCTAACCTAACCTAACCTAACCTAACCTAACCTAACCTAACCTAACCTAACCTAACCTAACCTAACCTAACCTAACCTAACCTAACCTAACCTAACCTAACCTAACCTAACCTAACCTAACCTAACCTAACCTAACCTAACCTAACCTAACCTAACCTAACCTAACCTAACCTAACCTAACCTAACCTAACCTAACCTAACCTAACCTAACCTAACCTAACCTAACCTAACCTAACCTAACCTAACCTAACCTAACCTAACCTAACCTAACCTAACCTAACCTAACCTAACCTAACCTAACCTAACCTAACCTAACCTAACCTAACCTAACCTAACCTAACCTAACCTAACCTAACCTAACCTAACCTAACCTAACCTAACCTAACCTAACCTAACCTAACCTAACCTAACCTAACCTAACCTAACCTAACCTAACCTAACCTAACCTAACCTAACCTAACCTAACCTAACCTAACCTAACCTAACCTAACCTAACCTAACCTAACCTAACCTAACCTAACCTAACCTAACCTAACCTAACCTAACCTAACCTAACCTAACCTAACCTAACCTAACCTAACCTAACCTAACCTAACCTAACCTAACCTAACCTAACCTAACCTAACCTAACCTAACCTAACCTAACCTAACCTAACCTAACCTAACCTAACCTAACCTAACCTAACCTAACCTAACCTAACCTAACCTAACCTAACCTAACCTAACCTAACCTAACCTAACCTAACCTAACCTAACCTAACCTAACCTAACCTAACCTAACCTAACCTAACCTAACCTAACCTAACCTAACCTAACCTAACCTAACCTAACCTAACCTAACCTAACCTAACCTAACCTAACCTAACCTAACCTAACCTAACCTAACCTAACCTAACCTAACCTAACCTAACCTAACCTAACCTAACCTAACCTAACCTAACCTAACCTAACCTAACCTAACCTAACCTAACCTAACCTAACCTAACCTAACCTAACCTAACCTAACCTAACCTAACCTAACCTAACCTAACCTAACCTAACCTAACCTAACCTAACCTAACCTAACCTAACCTAACCTAACCTAACCTAACCTAACCTAACCTAACCTAACCTAACCTAACCTAACCTAACCTAACCTAACCTAACCTAACCTAACCTAACCTAACCTAACCTAACCTAACCTAACCTAACCTAACCTAACCTAACCTAACCTAACCTAACCTAACCTAACCTAACCTAACCTAACCTAACCTAACCTAACCTAACCTAACCTAACCTAACCTAACCTAACCTAACCTAACCTAACCTAACCTAACCTAACCTAACCTCTAACCTAACCTAACCTAACCTAACCTAACCTAACCTAACCTAACCTAACCTAACCTAACCTAACCTAACCTAACCTAACCTAACCTAACCTAACCTAACCTAACCTAACCTAACCTAACCTAACCTAACCTAACCTAACCTAACCTAACCTAACCTAACCTAACCTAACCTAACCTAACCTAACCTAACCTAACCTAACCTAACCTAACCTAACCTAACCTAACCTAACCTAACCTAACCTAACCTAACCTAACCTAACCTAACCTAACCTAACCTAACCTAACCTAACCTAACCTAACCTAACCTAACCTAACCTAACCTAACCTAACCTAACCTAACCTAACCTAACCTAACCTAACCTAACCTAACCTAACCTAACCTAACCTAACCTAACCTAACCTAACCTAACCTAACCTAACCTAACCTAACCTAACCTAACCTAACCTAACCTAACCTAACCTAACCTAACCTAACCTAACCTAACCTAACCTAACCTAACCTAACCTAACCTAACCTAACCTAACCTAACCTAACCTAACCTAACCTAACCTAACCTAACCTAACCTAACCTAACCTAACCTAACCTAACCTAACCTAACCTAACCTAACCTAACCTAACCTAACCTAACCTAACCTAACCTAACCTAACCTAACCTAACCTAACCTAACCTAACCTAACCTAACCTAACCTAACCTAACCTAACCTAACCTAACCTAACCTAACCTAACCTAACCTAACCTAACCTAACCTAACCTAACCTAACCTAACCTAACCTAACCTAACCTAACCTAACCTAACCTAACCTAACCTAACCTAACCTAACCTAACCTAACCTAACCTAACCTAACCTAACCTAACCTAACCTAACCTAACCTAACCTAACCTAACCTAACCTAACCTAACCTAACCTAACCTAACCTAACCTAACCTAACCTAACCTAACCTAACCTAACCTAACCTAACCTAACCTAACCTAACCTAACCTAACCTAACCTAACCTAACCTAACCTAACCTAACCTAACCTAACCTAACCTAACCTAACCTAACCTAACCTAACCTAACCTAACCTAACCTAACCTAACCTAACCTAACCTAACCTAACCTAACCTAACCTAACCTAACCTAACCTAACCTAACCTAACCTAACCTAACCTAACCTAACCTAACCTAACCTAACCTAACCTAACCTAACCTAACCTAACCTAACCTAACCTAACCTAACCTAACCTAACCTAACCTAACCTAACCTAACCTAACCTAACCTAACCTAACCTAACCTAACCTAACCTAACCTAACCTAACCTAACCTAACCTAACCTAACCTAACCTAACCTAACCTAACCTAACCTAACCTAACCTAACCTAACCTAACCTAACCTAACCTAACCTAACCTAACCTAACCTAACCTAACCTAACCTAACCTAACCTAACCTAACCTAACCTAACCTAACCTAACCTAACCTAACCTAACCTAACCTAACCTAACCTAACCTAACCTAACCTAACCTAACCTAACCTAACCTAACCTAACCTAACCTAACCTAACCTAACCTAACCTAACCTAACCTAACCTAACCTAACCTAACCTAACCTAACCTAACCTAACCTAACCTAACCTAACCTAACCTAACCTAACCTAACCTAACCTAACCTAACCTAACCTAACCTAACCTAACCTAACCTAACCTAACCTAACCTAACCTAACCTAACCTAACCTAACCTAACCTAACCTAACCTAACCTAACCTAACCTAACCTAACCTAACCTAACCTAACCTAACCTAACCTAACCTAACCTAACCTAACCTAACCTAACCTAACCTAACCTAACCTAACCTAACCTAACCTAACCTAACCTAACCTAACCTAACCTAACCTAACCTAACCTAACCTAACCTAACCTAACCTAACCTAACCTAACCTAACCTAACCTAACCTAACCTAACCTAACCTAACCTAACCTAACCTAACCTAACCTAACCTAACCTAACCTAACCTAACCTAACCTAACCTAACCTAACCTAACCTAACCTAACCTAACCTAACCTAACCTAACCTAACCTAACCTAACCTAACCTAACCTAACCTAACCTAACCTAACCTAACCTAACCTAACCTAACCTAACCTAACCTAACCTAACCTAACCTAACCTAACCTAACCTAACCTAACCTAACCTAACCTAACCTAACCTAACCTAACCTAACCTAACCTAACCTAACCTAACCTAACCTAACCTAACCTAACCTAACCTAACCTAACCTAACCTAACCTAACCTAACCTAACCTAACCTAACCTAACCTAACCTAACCTAACCTAACCTAACCTAACCTAACCTAACCTAACCTAACCTAACCTAACCTAACCTAACCTAACCTAACCTAACCTAACCTAACCTAACCTAACCTAACCTAACCTAACCTAACCTAACCTAACCTAACCTAACCTAACCTAACCTAACCTAACCTAACCTAACCTAACCTAACCTAACCTAACCTAACCTAACCTAACCTAACCTAACCTAACCTAACCTAACCTAACCTAACCTAACCTAACCTAACCTAACCTAACCTAACCTAACCTAACCTAACCTAACCTAACCTAACCTAACCTAACCTAACCTAACCTAACCTAACCTAACCTAACCTAACCTAACCTAACCTAACCTAACCTAACCTAACCTAACCTAACCTAACCTAACCTAACCTAACCTAACCTAACCTAACCTAACCTAACCTAACCTAACCTAACCTAACCTAACCTAACCTAACCTAACCTAACCTAACCTAACCTAACCTAACCTAACCTAACCTAACCTAACCTAACCTAACCTAACCTAACCTAACCTAACCTAACCTAACCTAACCTAACCTAACCTAACCTAACCTAACCTAACCTAACCTAACCTAACCTAACCTAACCTAACCTAACCTAACCTAACCTAACCTAACCTAACCTAACCTAACCTAACCTAACCTAACCTAACCTAACCTAACCTAACCTAACCTAACCTAACCTAACCTAACCTAACCTAACCTAACCTAACCTAACCTAACCTAACCTAACCTAACCTAACCTAACCTAACCTAACCTAACCTAACCTAACCTAACCTAACCTAACCTAACCTAACCTAACCTAACCTAACCTAACCTAACCTAACCTAACCTAACCTAACCTAACCTAACCTAACCTAACCTAACCTAACCTAACCTAACCTAACCTAACCTAACCTAACCTAACCTAACCTAACCTAACCTAACCTAACCTAACCTAACCTAACCTAACCTAACCTAACCTAACCTAACCTAACCTAACCTAACCTAACCTAACCTAACCTAACCTAACCTAACCTAACCTAACCTAACCTAACCTAACCTAACCTAACCTAACCTAACCTAACCTAACCTAACCTAACCTAACCTAACCTAACCTAACCTAACCTAACCTAACCTAACCTAACCTAACCTAACCTAACCTAACCTAACCTAACCTAACCTAACCTAACCTAACCTAACCTAACCTAACCTAACCTAACCTAACCTAACCTAACCTAACCTAACCTAACCTAACCTAACCTAACCTAACCTAACCTAACCTAACCTAACCTAACCTAACCTAACCTAACCTAACCTAACCTAACCTAACCTAACCTAACCTAACCTAACCTAACCTAACCTAACCTAACCTAACCTAACCTAACCTAACCTAACCTAACCTAACCTAACCTAACCTAACCTAACCTAACCTAACCTAACCTAACCTAACCTAACCTAACCTAACCTAACCTAACCTAACCTAACCTAACCTAACCTAACCTAACCTAACCTAACCTAACCTAACCTAACCTAACCTAACCTAACCTAACCTAACCTAACCTAACCTAACCTAACCTAACCTAACCTAACCTAACCTAACCTAACCTAACCTAACCTAACCTAACCTAACCTAACCTAACCTAACCTAACCTAACCTAACCTAACCTAACCTAACCTAACCTAACCTAACCTAACCTAACCTAACCTAACCTAACCTAACCTAACCTAACCTAACCTAACCTAACCTAACCTAACCTAACCTAACCTAACCTAACCTAACCTAACCTAACCTAACCTAACCTAACCTAACCTAACCTAACCTAACCTAACCTAACCTAACCTAACCTAACCTAACCTAACCTAACCTAACCTAACCTAACCTAACCTAACCTAACCTAACCTAACCTAACCTAACCTAACCTAACCTAACCTAACCTAACCTAACCTAACCTAACCTAACCTAACCTAACCTAACCTAACCTAACCTAACCTAACCTAACCTAACCTAACCTAACCTAACCTAACCTAACCTAACCTAACCTAACCTAACCTAACCTAACCTAACCTAACCTAACCTAACCTAACCTAACCTAACCTAACCTAACCTAACCTAACCTAACCTAACCTAACCTAACCTAACCTAACCTAACCTAACCTAACCTAACCTAACCTAACCTAACCTAACCTAACCTAACCTAACCTAACCTAACCTAACCTAACCTAACCTAACCTAACCTAACCTAACCTAACCTAACCTAACCTAACCTAACCTAACCTAACCTAACCTAACCTAACCTAACCTAACCTAACCTAACCTAACCTAACCTAACCTAACCTAACCTAACCTAACCTAACCTAACCTAACCTAACCTAACCTAACCTAACCTAACCTAACCTAACCTAACCTAACCTAACCTAACCTAACCTAACCTAACCTAACCTAACCTAACCTAACCTAACCTAACCTAACCTAACCTAACCTAACCTAACCTAACCTAACCTAACCTAACCTAACCTAACCTAACCTAACCTAACCTAACCTAACCTAACCTAACCTAACCTAACCTAACCTAACCTAACCTAACCTAACCTAACCTAACCTAACCTAACCTAACCTAACCTAACCTAACCTAACCTAACCTAACCTAACCTAACCTAACCTAACCTAACCTAACCTAACCTAACCTAACCTAACCTAACCTAACCTAACCTAACCTAACCTAACCTAACCTAACCTAACCTAACCTAACCTAACCTAACCTAACCTAACCTAACCTAACCTAACCTAACCTAACCTAACCTAACCTAACCTAACCTAACCTAACCTAACCTAACCTAACCTAACCTAACCTAACCTAACCTAACCTAACCTAACCTAACCTAACCTAACCTAACCTAACCTAACCTAACCTAACCTAACCTAACCTAACCTAACCTAACCTAACCTAACCTAACCTAACCTAACCTAACCTAACCTAACCTAACCTAACCTAACCTAACCTAACCTAACCTAACCTAACCTAACCTAACCTAACCTAACCTAACCTAACCTAACCTAACCTAACCTAACCTAACCTAACCTAACCTAACCTAACCTAACCTAACCTAACCTAACCTAACCTAACCTAACCTAACCTAACCTAACCTAACCTAACCTAACCTAACCTAACCTAACCTAACCTAACCTAACCTAACCTAACCTAACCTAACCTAACCTAACCTAACCTAACCTAACCTAACCTAACCTAACCTAACCTAACCTAACCTAACCTAACCTAACCTAACCTAACCTAACCTAACCTAACCTAACCTAACCTAACCTAACCTAACCTAACCTAACCTAACCTAACCTAACCTAACCTAACCTAACCTAACCTAACCTAACCTAACCTAACCTAACCTAACCTAACCTAACCTAACCTAACCTAACCTAACCTAACCTAACCTAACCTAACCTAACCTAACCTAACCTAACCTAACCTAACCTAACCTAACCTAACCTAACCTAACCTAACCTAACCTAACCTAACCTAACCTAACCTAACCTAACCTAACCTAACCTAACCTAACCTAACCTAACCTAACCTAACCTAACCTAACCTAACCTAACCTAACCTAACCTAACCTAACCTAACCTAACCTAACCTAACCTAACCTAACCTAACCCCCCCCCATGGGGCCACCTTGTCGTGGTGGGGGGGCTCTAGTAGGCGGTGGCTGGTCACCACCGCTGAAGCTAACGGCCCCACAATTGAGATGAACCAGGTCAGTCCTGGTTAACCCCAACTAATACCACTCCTCAACCAAATTCATTTTTCACACCAACTTCTATACCGCCGAAGCTAACGGCCCCACAAGTTAACCCCAACTAATACCACTCCTCAACCAAAAACATTTTCACACCAACTTCTATTTTTGGTCAAGGGGCAAGTGTAACCCATTAGCACAAACCCCTTGACAACATAGCAACCAGCTTCTTACAGGGGAGGTTTTAGCACGTACCCACTGGGCCACCTTCCCAGTGGAAGTCGGGCATAACCACCACATACGGGTGTGGTGGTATCCATAAAGGATTTCCTCCCCTACGAAAAAAAAAAAAAAAAAAAAAAAAAAAACCTAACCTAACCTAACCTAACCTAACCTAACCTAACCTAACCTAACCTAACCTAACCTAACCTAACCTAACCTTTTTTTTTTTTTTTTTTTTTTTTGTTGACGGAGTGTGAATGCATTACGCATACCCCCCTAGCAGGGGTTATGTGGGACTCTCCCCTCTCCGTCGCCTCGCTAAGGGGAGGGAGGGAGGGGCATACCCACTAAACACACTCCGGGAATTTTCCGCCTTGACTAGTTGTTGTTGGGGGCCATGGGTTCGTCATAGACATTCTAACCACGACGCCCCTTTAGTCTGTTTCCTCTCGTACTTGCTAGATGTTCCTCTTGGGTAGTGAGTGATGTTCACTACCCATTCCCTCTGATGGGCCTTTCTCATTTGTATCGGCCCGGTGTTTCGGTTGTGAGTCCATGCGTGGTGCACGGGCTCATACCTCTCTCTTAGTTGTTCCCTCTCTTGTCGCCCGGCAAGCCGCCCAATTTGGGTACAGACGCTGCCGGGCCTCCGTCGAAGTGACCGTTAGGCCTCCGTCATGTCTGTTTGCCAGCCGCCCAATCTGGGTAAGACGCTGACAGGCAACTCCTCCACATTTTACCGTCTTTTTGTGTCAGCCGCCCAATCTGGGTCAGACACTGACACCACCCGGCGAGCCGCCCAATCTAGGAACAGACGCTGCCAGGCAACTCCTCCATATTTTGCCGTCTTTTGTGTCAGCCGCCCAATCTGGGTCAGACGCTGACACCGCCCAGCAAGCCGCCCAATCTGGGAACAGTCGCTGCCAGGCCCCTCACAATTTTCCTCCGGTTGATGTTTCCATCTTCCTACACCGTGTCAGCCGCCCAATATGGGACAGACGCTGACACCGACCGGCAAGCCGCCCAATCTGGGTACAGACGCTGCCGGCCTCCGTCCATGACGTCAGAAGATCCATCCTAATTATCCCTGCTTCCAGCCACTGAGTAAAACTGAGAGATGGCTCTTCCACCTTCGCCACATGAGTGGCCCCAACCTCATCCCTCATTGATGAGTGGGCCCCATTAGCGGTGGCGTGCTTGCGCATGGTGCCAACAACAACGCATCCTCTTCTGACGTCTTCTCCGTTACCGTTTAGTTCCCTCGAATGATAACCTGCGAGCAGGTTCGTCTCAGTTGGGGTTAACCAGGGCTAACCTGGTTCATCTCAATTGTAGGGCCGTTAGCTTCAGCGAGGGTGACCAGCCTCCGCCTACTAGAGCCCCCCCACCACGACAAGGTGGCCCCATGGGGGGGAACCTAACCTAACCTAACCTAACCTAACCTAACCTAACCTAACCTAACCTAACCTAACCTAACCTAACCTAACCTAACCTAACCTTTTTTTTTTTTTTTTTTTTTGAACATGGGGAAATCCGTCATGGATACCTCCCAGTGCCGGGGGGCACAGAGGAGGTTATGTGAGACTCCTACTCACTAAAACCCCATGGAGTTCCTTCCAGTGCCTTAGTGGCGAGACCACGGGTACGCGCGAGCATTCTTCCGTGATATCGCCGGCACTAGCCTTAATTAATAGGCTCCGTCAACACTTAGGGGCTGGGACGAAGTAGTTCCCTCCCCTTTCTCAACTTAGTTATTGCAAAAGGCGCTCAGGAACACGTGAGCGTCTTTCACCTTATAGGGCTCTTGGAGCGTTCTTTATGAGACGACAGATGCCCCCGCACCCGCCGCCCATGATAGAACAGAGCCGCCAGTTGCTATCTTCAAAAAACTTACCGCGGGCAAAGCCCACCGGCAAGCGTTTTCAGACAGGACTCCCATCAAATGCATAAAATTATACATATTATTTATAAACACACACAATATATTTACACTACATACAAGACTATACACAATGGAGGAGACTTTGGACACTCACGAGTCCATCAACTCCTCCCTATCCCGCGTAGCGGGGCGGCGGGCTGTTATCGGCTTTGCCACAGATGTAGCAACAGCCGTGCCCTGTTTCTTCTTCTTTTTTGGGGGGGAGCATGCTCGACCCCCCATTCTATGATCGGCCTTTTTGCCTGCATTGGCACAGATGGCACAATGTGGCATTGCCGCACATGTCGCCGCCTTGTGCCCGGGCTGACCGCATCGGTGACATAGGCCACTACGATCGGTACTTCCCGTGCACACTTTGCCTACATGGCCGAGCTCCATGCAGCGGTAACACCGCAAAGGCCTCGGCTCGAGCAGCTTGACGCGGGCAACGACCCAACCCACTAGGAGCCGGCCGCTTCCGGCCACCTTCTTAGCTACCTCCACTGGGCAACGCACCCAAAGGCTGCCGATACCCCGGTAGGAGCGGCTGATATCGCCCGTTACAACACTGGTTGCGGAACATCCCGCAACCTCTGCCACCGCAGCAGCAACGTCACCCGCCTCAACCGATTCGTCCAGGTCAGTGATGCGCATTTCTGCGCATTTCACAGGTCGGGTGATCTTGACATCTTCGGAGGATAGGTGCTCCGATAACTCCTTGGCGAATAAATCCGCCTTTTTGTCATGGTCTGGACCAGGCACCTCAAGGATGCGGGCTCCGTTTGCCGCGACTTTAAAACCTAGTGAAGGAATCCCGAGAGAGCCAAGGTTGATCTTACTCTTGGCCTTCTCGAGTACCTTCACAAATGTAACTCCTCGTTCCGCCGCTCCTGGCTGTAGAGCAAGAGAAACCGCGGCGGTTCGAGGGACGTGTATTCTTGGCGTCTTCTTAGCCGCTTTAGGTTTCGGCTTTGTGGAAACCGAATTAACGCCTTTTGCTCCCCGCTTTGCTACAGACGCATAGGACTCAGCCTGTTGGGGTTCAGTTTTCTTCTTTCTTGACCTCTTCGATGGGTACATCTTAGAGGCCGCAGGTTCTTCAGCCGCGTTGGATACGGCCGGTCTTCCCTTTATTGCCACTGTTGTATTGCCAGCCCCTTTAGCAGTCGGCTTAGCCGCCGCTTTGGAGGTTGGTTTAACAGTGGTATGTTGGGCAGGCTCAGTACTGCCCAAAGATGGACGAAGGAGCATGCCTTCCACCGCTTTGAACCTCGCATCAAGAAGGTCCCCTACCCGCTTTAAAATAGAGCGTGTAAGGACTTCCGACGTCGAGGTTTCTGCTGTGTCGCGGTTTTTTGTGCGCGGTTGTTTCTCCGTTGCTTTTTGCTGTGGTGATGGCTCAATAAAGTCATCTGCAATAGTATCGTCGCGGGTCGCTAGGGAGATACTCTCGTAGAGGGACGCACGCTATTTTTCAAGAGACGCACGCTCCTCGCGAAGGGCTGCGCGCTCCTCACAACGCCTTCTGAATATCTCCTGCGATCCCTCCCTTAATCTCTGGACATCGAGGCTGAGATCGTCCACCTTTTGCGAAAGGCTGGCGTTCTCGGCCTGCAGTTTTTTGATCTCCTCAGAGGCGGTTCGTTCGCTTAACGCCCCGACTGCGTCCTTGATGGTCGCTGCTGCTTCTTTAAGGGCCCTTTGGAATGTGCCCTTAAGGTTACCCGACTTGGTAGCAACTTTCATGATAATGTCTACCGAGTCGAGCACATTCTGCCGTAGATCGGTGGCCAGCTGATCTTCTGCTGCCACCTCGCTCATTGTTTTAAGTTCGCGCGTAGCTCGAGCTGTGCGGACATGTTCGACCTTGGCGGCCATGTCCTTCTCAGCGTTTACGCGCAACTCTTCTCTTTCCACTTCAAGTAGTTGGGCCTTGGCTTTCGCCAAGCCCACGTAATAGCCAGTGGTAGGAGGGCGTCCTCTCCCTCTTCTAGCCGGAATCTTGCTAGGCGAGTCCTCTCTAGCCGAGTCAGATCCCGAGCCAATATGATGGCGCTTAGCGCCTATTGAATGTGTCCTCGGGCCTCTAGGCGCCTCAGAGGACGCCAGCGACGAGGCAGAAATCAGGCTATCATCCGAGTCCATACCCTCAGACCTAGCACCTGATTTCCCCTTTTTTAATACATTGCGAGATTTTCGCTTGCCGATTGGCGCCGATGACGCCGAAGACACCGTCACTAGACTGGCATCAGATAAATCCGATCCAGCCGCCTCTTGTCCTTTTTTTTTCCCTTCCATTGTGCATTCCGTTTCCGTTTTCGTAGTTAAGGTCAACTCCTCCCCCGTTAAAAAATTCATTGGGATTCCCACGAGTATGGCGGATATATCGGTCCATCCGAGTGGTGCCCCCTGCACCCGGATAAGCCTAGGGCTTTACTCGCCCAGGGGGTTCGGCAGATCCCGCCGGCGAGGCCGCACTAGAGACTGAACAACCCATCAGCCATGCATTTTCTCGCGGTGCGGCGCGCTTAAAATTCGGGGTATTTTTTTATAGAGGTTGTCATCCTCGCGATCCGGGCGACCAAGCCAAGACCATCGGCCCCTCAAGCCGCGAGACTTGACCACGACACTTTTGGGGTTACGATTACGACGCTGTCGACGACATTCGCCGACTTTACCTAGCCGCTGGACAGAACAGCGACCGGGCCCGTCGCCCTTATTCCCCTCTCTTAATTAAGAGAAGTGATAGGGCACCTCAGGGTTTGGCTTTGACCGCGAAGACTCCACCAATTACCCCGCGCAAGCCGCTCACTATGAGTCAGACGCTGGCGCCCCCGGCAGCCGCTCGCTCCGAGACAGACGCTGCCGGTTACCTTCTCGGGACCGTTTGTAAGCGGGTGCGGTAATGTGCACCCGCTGTAAGCCCCCCCACCACGTCAAGGTGGTCCCACGGGGGGGAACCTAACCTAACCTAACCTAACCTAACCTAACCTAACCTAACCTAACCTAACCTTTTTTTTTTTTTTTTTTTTTTTTTTTTTTTTTTTTTTTTTTTTACGTGGGGAATCCTCATGGATACCCAGCAGTCGCGGGGGCGACAGCCAGGTTATGTCGGACTTTTACCGACTAAACCCCACGGTGTTCCTTCGGCCGCCATAATGGCAGGGCCACGGGTACGCTTACGCATTCGTCCGCGACCCCGCCGGCGTCAGCCCGCTTGCGTGGGCACCGTCTTGAGCGAAGAAGGGCATAATTACATACCCCCTACAAACTCCCCAGGAATAAAGACGCTCTGGAACACCAAGAGCGCCTTATCAACTCGTGGCCTTTAGCGAAGCAACGAATGCCCCCGCATCCGCACTCCAGGCCCTTCAGGACGGGGGATATTAACTCCGCATATCCCGCCGCTCTGTCCAACTCGCCCGGTTCCGCTTACACAGAACCTGGCAATCGTTGCCCTCCATCACCACAAACGTGGGAGGGGGTACGACTTTTATTATTTAGTAATTGCCATCTACCACAATTCATGCCACTCTCCTACGTCTCATTCTCCTCCGCCGAATCATCGGAGCGTTTACGTCATGCTCTCGTACTCGCTCGGCCGACTCCTTCTTTGACATGACGAGTTCGCAAAAGGAGAGGACTGCCTGCCAAGACTCTCGACTGCCCACCATAGCCTTGAAAACGGTGGGCAGAGATAGATCTTGGCCTACTTGCGCAATTAAGTCTTGTCGCTCCGTTTCCCATGCCGCACATTCCTCCAGGGTGTGTTGTGCAGTATCTTCATCGCATACTCCACATTCATGACAACCTGTTGTAGTCTCCCTTCCGGCTATTCGACACAGATACTTCCCAAAACATCCATGTCCAGAGAGTATCTGCGTCATCCGAAAGGTTAGAGTTCCGTGTCGTCTATTTAGCCATTGATTTAGGATAGGGCGAATGGCCTCTACAACTCTGTGACCTGCTTTAGGGCAATTAAGTCGGTTCCCCCATTCCTGGAGAAGAAGCTGTTTAGAGTTCAGCCTTCGCTCCCTAGGTGTCCTATTGTCGTCTCTCTGCCAAAAATTTGCCGACCAGCTTTCCGCCTCAAGATCCCATGGGGGGGACCTTGCTAAGACGCATGCCGCCTCATACGAGATTGTATGGTAGCCGCGGCTTACCCTAACAGCTATGGCTCGTTGCGGCTTTCGCAAGTAGGCCGCATTTTTCACTGTCAGGGTATCTGCCCACACAGGGGAACCATATAGAGCCATGGATTTGACCACACCCAGGTACAGTCGACGGCTTGCTTCGTTTGGTCCCCTTAGGTTCGGCATTAGCCTCGACAGTGCAGCCGCTGCGTTCATCAGCCTGGGAGCTAGGCAGGCGAAATGTGTACGAAAGTTCCAGCGGCTGTCGAGAATTAGTCCTAAGTACTTAATCGAGGATTTGACTTCGACATGTTGCCTTCCTACTAAAATTGTGGAGTTGGGAGGTGGCGCTTTTCTGGGCCCGTGAAAACAAAGGACCTCAGTTTTGTTGAGCGCCACTTCCAAACCCAACATCTCAATTCGACCGACAACCTCTGTAATGCCTGCCGCCGCAAGGCGAGCAGCCTCCTCGTAATTGTTGGCGCCGGCCAAAACTAATGTGTCGTCAGCATAGCAAACCATGGAAATACCTGGGGGGAGAGTACCTCTCAGCACCCAGTCATATCCAATGTTCCATAGTGTTGGGCCTAAGACAACCTGCGGAACACCACACGACATCTTTCTCCTTAAGACATTGCCGTTTCGCCCTTGGTACACAACGTACCTATTGCTGAGATAGGAGTCAATTAATCGCCTGAGATATAAAGGCACTGTATGATAGCGAAGTGCCTCTATAATGCTGCTCCAGGGCATCGTGTTAAATGCGTTTTTAATGTCCAAGGACACTGCTATCATCACTCTACCCTGGGCAATAGCCTCTTCCGAAAGCAACTTGACTCGGGTGATCGCTTCGATTGTCGACCGACCTTTTCGAAACCCAAACTGTGTGTCTGAAAGGTCAGGACCTACAGAGCTTAAATGATCTACTAGACGAGCAGAGATTAACCTCTCGAAAAGTTTACCGACATCATCCAGCAATACTATCGGTCGGTACGCAGAAGGCGAATCCGCAGGGCGTCCGTCCTTTTTGAGGAGTACTAGCTTCCCAGTCTTCCACTGAGAGGGGAACTTCCCCTGCTGCAGGCACTTTTCATAGAGTGATACCAGTTTGGGACCAATGACATCCATAGCTAAAGCCGTAGCGCGTCCAGGTATTCCGTCTGGTCCCGGTGCAGTGCTTTTGCTTCGGAGCTTTCTGACGGCCCAGTGAAATTCTTCTAGTGTTATAGCCGGTACTTCAGTCGTGGATTCCCATCCCTCAGCTACTGGAGCCATAATCGGAGGCATGGGATCTGCCCGGTCAGGAAACAGCGTGGTAACAATTTCATTGAGCAGCTGCGGTTGCAGAGTTTGCGATAAAGGAGGGGCCCATGCGCGCAACTTGCCGCGTACCATAAGATACGGGCGCCCCCAGGGATCTCGATTCAGTGTATCCAATAATTCCTCCCTAGCTTGAGTCTTAGCCTGGCTGATAGCCAGCTGTAGATCTTTTACCCTTTCTCTATAAGTAAAATAGAGAGCAGCTTCTAAAGAGGGTTCTCGTGCCTGTCTTCGACGATACCTAGTGTAGCGCCGTCGGGCGACAGTACATTCCGCACGAATTGTGCCAATTTCTTCTGTCCACCAATATACATGACGTTTAGGAGGGTGGGGGCGCATACGGGGCATTGATGCATCGCATATCAGAGTAAGAGCATCTTGAAACCACGAGGCTCCCTCCTCAACCTCAGCGAAACCTTCATTGGGATATGCCCATGCTTGTATTATAGAAGATTCCTCCAGCATTTCTCTGTCCATGAGTTTAGATGCCCATCTCGGAAAGGCCTGAACGTTTTCATTTGACCGTTGTGCACTCAAATCAGGAAGTGTCGCAGACACATCACATCTAATATAGCGGTGATCCGATAGTGTTTCTACCTCCTTTAAGACTCGCCAGTTCAGGACTAGTTGGGCGACAGCTGGGGTGGCCAGTGTGAGATCTATAATAGATCCTCCTCGTTGCCTCACACACGTGTTTACCGATCCCTGATTTATAATGGAGAGCCCAGCGCCCAGAGCCCATTCCTCTAATAGCTCCCCGCGAACGTCAGTTACCGGACACCCCCATGCAGTTGATTTCGCATTAAGATCTCCCATAATAATAATTTTCCTAGACTGTAGCCCATTAATGACTCGTCCTATTTCACTGAGGAAAGTTTCAAATTCTGCTCTGTTTCTGTTTGGAGAGAAATATACTCCAACCACCGATATATTTCCCCAGAGAGCTGCTGTGTACCCGCATCCTCTTACCTTCGGTTCTAAGGTCGGGACACCATAAGCATTTGATGATATTAATGCCACGGTGCCCGCAATATCTCCACTCCAGTTGATATTAGAGGGGATATAGTAGGGTTCTGCGACTACAGCCAGATCAATCAACCACTGCGCCATGCTCTGGGCCAAGAGGTCCTGAGCTCTAGCGCAGTGGTTGAGGTTGGCTTGTAAAATGCGAAATTTGGACCCTATTTCGAGTCCGTTATCATCACCTCCATATCGACTGATAGATTGTCTGCAGTCGAAGATTTGGTCGGTGGACCGGGAATCCTCCTCTTTGGTTTTATCTTCTTAGAGTGGGCGCATGTTTTTGCACCCACTCTATGATTGGATAATTTACCCTCTGCTGTACAAAGAGAGCAGCGTGGAGCTTCGCGACAGGTGGCCGCAATATGACCTATAGAACCGCAGCGGAAACATTCCTGGCTGCGATCTACCGCTGATGTGCATCGGATACCGGTGTGACCGATTTCAAGGCATCGGTAGCAACGCATGGGCCTAGCTTGAAGTGCAATGATCCGTGCCGATGTCCAACCAACCAACAGGCGTCCTAATGCGGCCACTTTATTGGCAGCCGCTACAGGGCAGCTAATCCGGGCTGTACCTAAACCAGAAGTGGCAACGCGTATGGTACCGACTTTTACCAGTTCCTTTGGACAGTCGCCATTTAAAGCTACAGCAGCGCCGATTTCCGCTGGAGTAACGGAATCATCTAAACCCATGATTCGCAAGTCCGCGCATTTAATGGGTCTGTCAACACGCACACGCTCTTGGGGAAATAACTCCCGGAGTTTTCCAGCCAGTGCGTCTGCTTGGCCTCCACTGCTTGCTCCTGGTACTTCCAGTACTCTGGCTCCTGTGGCAGCCTGCCTAAATTTAAGGCCTGTTATGCCGAGCTCTTTAAGATCGATGGATCTTTTAGCTTCTGCGAGTATTTCTGAATAGGTCACCCCTTCATCATTCGCCCCAGGGTGTAGTGTGATGACTATAGCCGAGGAACGTGGGGGACGTGATCTTCTTGGTCGTGCCTTACGTTTCTTAGACGGCGCTTTAGGGTTAATATTAGAAGTAACCGGCTCGCCTGACATCTTATTTTTATTTTTTCCCCTTCGGACCACTGTTGCCCATGGAGTCTCCAACCCACCAGATGCTGTTGGACATGAAGTAGCGGTTCCTAAGGCATCACCTTTGTATACTTCCTTCTTTTTGTTTTTATTTTTAGTTTTCTTCTCCTTCGTTGTTTTCGGGATTGGGAGCGCAGGGTCTTTTACCGCAGTGACGGTAACACAAACAGGCGCAGCGGAGGTGGACCTTTTACCCAGTGAGGGCCGTGTAATTATTGGAGGTAGGAGTCTATCCTCCAATCCTTCAAGTCTGGCGTTTACCATGTTCCCAACTGCAACCATGATGGAGCGTTGAATGTCTTCCAAATCCGGTAACGTCGACCGTATACTTTGATTCTGCGAGCTGGCAGTGATTTTGGATGACATCGATGGTAGTTCCTCTGTTGGCAATGTCGTAGTTGGAACAGGGGCGCTTTTATCACGCTCCGTCATTATGGCCTTCCTCAGATCTTTCATCTCCGAACGGAGGTCCGTCATTTCCTCTCGTAAGCGATCGTTTTCCGCCTTTAATTTTCTGACTTCTTCAGAAGCAGTGCGTCGGCCTAATGTGCCTATTATAGTCTTAAGAGAGTTGGATGCCTCTCTTAGATGCTTTATGAAAGGCCCATAGATATTTCCCGATTTCGAAGCAATTTCACGAATTACCTCGATATCTTTGAGGCCTTGTTGCCGGAGTGTTTCAGCAGTTCGCTCATCATCAGATGACGAATGGATTTCCAGACCGCACTGGGCCCTTGACTCTTTTACCGCATCTGCCAATTGCATTGCTTCTTCAGCATTTTGGCAGCGAGTTTCTTCTCTTCCTCGACGAGTAGACCGAGCTTTCGCTGTCCGAGGCTCAGCAGTATTGCTAGAGGCACCACGGTTTTGACGCCCTCTCTTGGAGCTATTGCTGCGAGTGGAGGTATCGCTAAAGTTAGGGTCTTCATCAGCCGCCGGGCGCTTTAGGGTCTTAGCCCAAAGCCTCCCCGAAAGCCTAGTTGCAGACCTAGTTCGGCCAGCGACGCAGTTTGTGGATGTGTCCTCCGCGCTCGATGCACCTTCATCTCCTATTTCTGTTTCCATTAACAGTGATCCACCCCATTCAGGATTGATGGGGCTCTCCTCTGAAGCCGAAAGCGATTTCCCGTCGTTAACGGTATCTTTCTGGGCTTTCTCACTAATTAATTTGGTGTTATCGGAAACCGTTTTCCTCGCTGTTGTCAACTGGCTGGCATGAGATAAATCTGATCCAGCCTCCTCTATTTTCTTTTTGTTTCCCTTATCGTAAGAAGATTTCATTTCCATTACCTGGGTATCCGCCATCCTTGTCAGTAAGACTATCGGTTCCTTAAGTTTGCCTTTGGTCGTCGGTAAATTAACATTTAGCACTGATTTAGCTCCTCCAGATAAGACATAGGAGCTGCATGTTGTGGTTTCCGTTGCTACTGGATCTGCTGGTGCAGTAGTTCCGGAAGTCACAACACAGAGGGATTCTCCTCCGGCGCAAAGCTCGGCGGTACCCTCCTGGGTGACTAAGAATTCTTCCTTATTCTGTGCCATTTTAAATATTTTGGAAGGGGGTTTTGCCCTTCAGATTATGGTGGCAGTACGCCCGCCGGAATGTTGCCCTGTCACAGTAATGAGCTATTGCATAAGCAACAGCTCATTTCCACCCCGCCGACCGCTTTCCGATGTTGGGCCCGTTGTGTACGCCCAGGTCCTTTGGCCCCAACTCGGTACTGAGGGCACTGCTCCCTACCCTCAGGAGTGTTTATCGGCTCTCCAGCCTAGATCCACGATGTTCCAACTGTAGATGTGACTTTCGGCACACACACACAGTGGTCTTGGAGAACAGGTTAATTAGCCTATCCCCCCTGTGGGTATCATCCACTTCTCTGCTCTCGCAGAGTTTCTAGACCGACGCCCGTCCATTGGCCCATCTTCAAAAAGAGGGGAAGGAGAGCAACTCGGGGTTAGTTTCCGACCGCGAGGGTTTCACCTCTAACACCTCTCATGCCAGCCGCCCACTATAGGTCAGACGTTGACATCACCGGCAGCCGCTCGCTTCGAGACCGACGCTGCCGACACCTCCTGGGACCGTCAGTTAAGCGGGTGCACTTGCACCGTGCACCCACCGTAAGCCCCCCCACCACGTCAAGGTGGTCCCACGGGGGGGAACCTAACCTAACCTAACCTAACCTTTTTTTTTTTTTTTTTTTTTTTTTTTACGTGGGGAATCCTCATGGATACCCAGCCATTGCGGGGGCGACAGCCAGGTTATGTCAGACTCTTACTGACTAAACCCCACGGTGTTCCTCCGGCCGCCATAAAGGCAGGGCCACGGGTACGCTTGCGCATTCGTCCGCGACCCCGCCGGCGTGAGCCCGCTTGCGCGAGCACCGTCTCGAGTGGAGGAGGGCCCTCGATATACCCCCCTCTCAACTCCCCCAGGAATAAAGACGCCCGGTAACACCACGGACGCCTTTCCTCACGTGGCCCTCGACGCGACGAATGCCCCCGCATCCGCCGCCCCAGGCCCCACAGGGCGGGGGGAACGAGCACCATGTCCCCCGCCGCCCCGTTCCTCCTCGGCCACCGAATGAACGGCGGCCGGGGTTGTGGCCCCATCCCAACCAACTCCGCCTCCACAGAGAAGTGTCGGGAGGGGCCCCACTTGGGACCGTTAGCTTCAGCGGAGGTGACCAGCCTCCGCTTACTAGAGCCCCCCCACCACGACAAGGTGGCCCCATGGGGGGGAACCTAACCTAACCTAACCTAACCTAACCTAACCTAACCTAACCTAACCTAACCAGTCACCGTCGGGACCTCGACGGGAGCGGGCGCGCACATTGTTGTGTCATCCTCATCATCCGTCTCTCATCCCTTCGTCCTCATCCCTCATCCTCATCCCTCATCCTCATCCCTCATCCTCATCCCTCATCATCATCCCTCATCCCTCATCCCTCATCCTCATCCTCATCCTCATCCTCATCCTCATCCTCATCCTCATCCTCATCCTCATCCTCATCCCTCATCCTCATCCTCATCCCTCATCCTCATCCTCATCCCTCCTCCTCTTCCTCATCCCTCTTCTTCTTCCTCTTCCTCATCTCCTTCTTCCTCGTCCTCATCCTCCCCCTCTTCCTCCTCATCCCCCCCTCACCTATTAAGGCTGCCCTCCCGAGCTCCTTTATACCGCCAGTCTACGCTCGGGTGCCGGATCAACCGAACGTATTCCAGCAGGTGGGGAAGAGGACGACCTCTTCCCCATCCTCTTCCTCCTCGTCACTCTTCCTCCTCCTCATCATCATCTTCTTCCACATCCTCCTCGGGGAAGTCCTCTTCCTCATCCCTCATCCTCATCCCTCTTCCTCATCCCTCTTCCTCATCCCTCTTCCTCATCCCTCTTCCTCATCCCTCTTCCTCATCCCTCATCCTCGTCCTTCTTCCTCATCCCTCATCCCCGTCCCTCTTCCTTTTCGTTACGGATCAACCAAACGTATCACAACAGTCGTAGCTCTCATCCTTTCGACATCATATGAAGAATAAACAAACTTACATATTGGACTAAAAAGTTATAATTATTGTAAAAGTGCAGTGCCGCCTAACAAAACTGGACTGAAGATTGCCTAACAACTCAAGCCTTCTAAATTGGATTGCAGTGCTTGTGATGTGATTATAGTGAACACCCTATTTCAAGACAGTGATTCTCAGCAAAAGGGCTATGTAGTGCTGAGCCATTTAGCCACACAGCATTCAGCCCCCAACTAAACAGAAGCCACTCATCTGTAAGTTATAAGCCTTAATTCTAACTTAACTTCACTTCACTCACTCGCATCTCTCCACCCAACCTCAACTATCAAACGACCGCCAAGCTTCACCTCAACCCGGAAAACACAATCAAGCAAGATGATTCGCACTCCACCTTCAACTCCACGAAATAGTAACAACAGCTACTCTGAACCTGAATCCCAGCACCAAAGATCAGGAGCAGCCTCGCCGAGCAACAGCTTCAACGGACTACTCAGGCCAACACCCACATACACATCACCACAAACACCAACACAACTCACCTCACACACCGAAATCAGACATCCAAACCTACCAACAGGTCCCCGAGCTCGAATATCGAACAACACCCCTGCCGAGGAGGAACACACAAATGACCTTCATAAAAACTTCCAAAACAAAATCCTGGAACTTACACAAATTATTATTGCCAGAATTACCGAAGGAAGAAGTGTCACTAAAAACAATAAAGAAATAATCCTAACAACAACTAAGGAAATACAAGAGCTAACAAAACAATATCAAACACCAGTCCCAAATAAACAGATAGTCTCCTCACTTGACCCATCCACTATTAACATTATCAAGGATACAATTAAGACAGAATTCGAGAAAATTAATACTATTATACACGCCCCAGACAAACAACCTTCTTACGCTTCCGTTCTCACAACCAAACCCAAAAAAACCCAATCCAAACTTCCACCCACCACCAAACCTGCACTCATCATCGCATCCAAAAATGAAGTGAACAACCCCACTGAAACCCTACAAAAATGGCGTCAAAATATAAGCTTCACTGACACCAACTTCACACCAGCCAATATAAAATTCGTTTCCAATAACAAACTAAGAATAGAATTTGACACACTAGAACAAAGAGAAAAAACGCTTACCAAAATCAACCACCCCAACAGCACCCTGGAAGCCGAAATCTCCAAACAACTTAAACCAATGCTCGTACTCAAAGGTATTGCAGAACACATCCCACAAGAAAAACTAATCGAGATCATCACAAACCAAAACGAAAACTTACAAAACTCACTAACCAACAACACAGACCTCACTCTAAAATACACCAGGAAAAATAAAAACCCCAAACTTTATAACGCTGTCTTCACCGCATCCCCAGAAGTCTGGAGACATATCATCAAACAAAGGAAAATCAATATCGATCACCAACGTATACATGCAGAAGAATACGTCCCTATCCTACAATGCTATAAGTGTCTGGCTTACGGACACACCAAAAAAATTTGCAATTCTGACAATATCGCCTGCTCACATTGCGCGTCCCACACACACGTATACAAAGACTGTCCGGACAAAAACAACATCGAAAAACTGAAATGCCACAACTGCACCAGCCTCCAAAACAAACACAAACATATTAACCGCGATACTAAACACACCGCCACCTCCAATAAATGCCCATGTCATTCTTCCATAACTGCTAAGATCCGGGAAAGGATCAACTACGGCCCAGCCAGATAAAAAATGATGACAAACAAACTAGTACCCCCTCACTCATCCCATAGACACACTGACACACCCCAACTATCCCAACAAAATTACTATAAATGCATTCAAATAAACGCTGGGAAAGGAAACAGCGCCATGCATGAAATCATTGTACACCTAGACAAAAACGACATAGATATAGCATTCATCAACGAACCTTACACGAGCAACCAGAAAACCACAAAATTTATCCCAGGATACAACATTTTTCAATTCCCCTCCGACTCCCAAATCAAATCCGCAATATTTATAAAAAACAAAGCATTTAGCGCCATAGGTATAACGCAACACTCTGACCTAAACATCAGTATAGTCCTACTCAAAGACAAAAACAACAAAAAGATATACCTAATCTCCGTATACGTCAAACCCAGATCCGACCCACAAAACACAATCAAACGACTGGAATTATTCCTACACGAAACAACAGGGTCTACCCACATTATATGCGGAGACTTCAACGGATGGCACACCACATGGGGATCGATCAAAAACAACAAAAGAGGAAACATAATAATGGAATTATTAACTAACAACAACCTCACCCTGTGCAATACTGGCAACACACCCACTTATCAGAGCACAGCCAACAATCAAAATAGAGAATCAATCATAGACCTTACCCTCATAGACAATACCAACATCATCAATATCACGGACTGGAAAATCAACAAAAACGCCTGTCCTTCCTCTGACCACCACGCCATCGAATTCAACATCAAACCCATCAACACATCGCTCAACAAAACACGAAAGCTCTCTACCTTCAAATACAACACTTCAAATATAAACTGGGAACACTTTACACCCACCTTCCACACAGAACTTAGAAAAAACTTTCCCAAAACAACAGAAATACACAACATGAGTAAAACTGACCTAGACAATTACATAACTAACATCACCAAATCAATCTAGAAATCCTGTAATAAAACACTACCTAAATCCACCAAACCTGCAAAAAAAGCACCATGGTGGAGCAAGGAACTCGACCTGCTCAAGGAACTTGTAATCAAAAATCACCACAAAATTTGCAACGCAGCAAAACATAATCTGCCACTAGAAGACCTGATAGCGGAAAAAAACAAATACAAACAACAATACTCAGACGCCTTCTGCGCAGCGTCCACCTCGCACTTCAAGGAATTCTGTAACAGGCAAAAAAAAGAAGACGTTTGGTCAGTAACCAACAGAATAATCCAAACTAGACCCATTACACGACCACCTGCCACTCTTAAAATTAACGAACAAACCTACACTACTGACACTCTGGACACAGTTAAAGCACTCATAAACAACTTCTTCCCCGACGATTCACCAGACACAAAAATAGAACAAGTCAACATGCGCATCTCCATGAACACACCCAACACTACCGAACCAGACCCCCCCTTCACAACCCACGAACTACTCACCAACATCAACTCCATGAATCCCAAAAAAGCACCAGGCATAGACAACCTCACGTCAGACATATGTCAAAGCGCAATAGAATGCTACCCAGATGAATTTACCACAATCATGAACAGATGCCTGGAGCTAGGACATTTTCCAGAATCATGGAAGGTAGCATACGCTAAAATTATTCCCAAACCTAACAAATCAGACCACAACACTCTCAACGCATATCGCCCCATAGGATTAATTAATGTACTGGGCAAACTACTGGAAAAGCTAATCACTAACCGATTAGTACAGCACCTCAACCAAACTAACAACTCCTGTAACAACCAGTTCGGATTTAAACTACAAACATCCACCACCATGGCCATCCAAAGCGCCCTTGACGTTGTCGGGAACGCTAAGCTGGCCGGCGAACATACAATAATGACGTCGCTGGACATCAAGGGCGCTTTTGACAACGCCTGGTGGCCAGCTTTATTCAATAGACTAAAACACGTAAAATGCCCAAGCAACATATACAACATTCTAAGAGACTACATTAATAACAGATCAGTCACCATGAACCTGGCAGACTGCAGCATCACCAAAACAATGACAAGGGGATGCATCCAAGGATCCATATGCGGCCCAACTATGTGGAACCTAATATTAGATGAACTACTAACAACCTCCCTACCCACAGGATGTCATATACAGGCATACGCCGACGACGTACTTCTCATCACACACTCAAAAGACATCAACCACTTACAAAACATCACCAACACATCCCTATCCATCATCTCCACATGGGGGGAGAAAGTCAAATTGATCTTCGGACCAGAAAAAACACAAACAATCGGATTCACTAACAAATCACAAACATGTCAAATAGCAATAAACAACAAACCAATACCCTTCTCAACTAACATAAAATACCTCGGGATAATAATTGACAGAAAACTCAAATTCATAGAACATGTCAACTACATCACAGAAAAAGCCAAAAAACTATTCTACAAGCTGTCCACTTTCATCAGAGCAACCTGGGGAGCACACCCCGGAAACGTACGAATAATTTACCAACAAGTCATAGAACCTATCATCACCTATGCTGCGAGTATATGGTCAGGCACACTCAAATACAAAAAAGTGAACAAAAAACTTCTATCAGTACAAAGATCCTTTGCAATAAAGATCATACAGGGTTTTCGCACAATCAACACTGCTGCCTCAATCACACTAGCTAACATCACGCCCCTAAACGAAAAAATCAAAGAAATCGCCCTAATAGAGTCAGCCAGAATAAACAAGACAACAAAATACATACCGGACGACACACCAATAGACTCAGCCGCCGCTGCACACACTCTACTGTTACATCAACTCAGAACCCCAATCACCTTCCATGAAATCTCCTCCCAACACGAACTCAACGACTTCCTCAAAGAAAATAACAAAAACAACGAATACTGCTTAATTTTCACCGATGGTAGCAAACATGGCGGAAAAGTAGGCGCTGCTTACGTAGCATATCCTCCATCCAACGCGAAAACAATCACAAAAAAACTAAAACTACACAACCACTGCTCTGTATACCAAGCCGAACTCCTAGCCATAAAATACGCATGTCAACTAATAGAAAAACACAAATACCCATTAAACATCATTCTCTCAGACAGTAAGTCATCACTCATGGAATTACAAAACACCAACAGCACCAACAAACTAACCACAGATATCTTCCACTCTATTTCACAAACTAAACAACTCAACCTAAAAACACAATTCGCATGGGTACGCGCCCACTGCGACATCACAGGTAACGAGGAGGCAGACTCCGCGGCCAAAGCCGCCGCTACCAGCCATAAAAGTCCAGACTACAACCAAATCCCCATCAGTTACATCAAAAACTGTGCAAGACAGGAATCCCAACTTGCTCTCGAAAATCTATACAATAACCCAACCAATTGTAAATACACAAAAGAATGGGCACCGGACCACCACACCCTCATACAAGTCATCAATTCTATGAATCCACAATTTGCAATCACTCAGCTACTCACCAACCACGGATACCACAAACAATACTTATATAGATTCCATATCACTACAAACAATTACTGTCCCTGCGACTCACAGTCTGAACAATCGCTAAAACACCTAATTACAGAATGCCCAATCTACAGCAAAACCCGAAACGATCATTTCATCACTTCAAACACACACAATCTAAACCCATTTCTCATAACCGACATCATCGCTAAAGAATCAACTACCAACTCATTTTACAACCACATAACACATATAGTCAAAACATTAAAACATCACAACCAAAGCAACCCGCCTCAAAACCCCCCCATGCTCCCCGCACCCCCATTGCTAAACTAATCCTCTTCCTCTTCCTCTTCATCCTCATCTTCATCTTCATCTTCATCTTCATCTTCATCTTCATCTTCATCTTCATCTTCATCTTCATCTTCATCTTCATCTTCATCTTCATCTTCATCTTCATCTTCATCTTCATCTTCATCTTCATCTTCATCTTCATCCTCATCTTCATCTTCATCTTCATCTTCATCTTCATCTTCATCTTCATCTTCATCTTCATCTTCATCTTCATCTTCATCCTCATCTTCATCTTCATCTTCATCTTCATCTTCATCTTCATCCTCATCTTCATCTTCATCTTCTCCTTCATCTTTATCTTTATCTTCATCTTCATTGTCATCTTCATCTTCATCTTCATCTTCATCTTCATCTTCATCTTCATCCTCATCTTCATCCTCATCCTCATCCTCATCCTCCTCATCCTCATCATCCTCATCCTCATCCTCATCCTCATCCTCATCCTCATCCTCATCCTCATCCTCATCCTCATCCTCATCCTCATCCTCATCCTCATCCTCATCCTCATCCTCATCCTCATCCTCATCCTCATCCTCATCCTCATCCTCATCCCCATCCTCATCCTCATCCTCATCTTCATCCTCATCCTCATCCTCATCCTCATCCTCATCCTCATCATCTTCATCTTCCTCAACCACCATATCACCATCTCACTTCAATATAATATAATACAAACTCACATCTTCAGTACACAGAAACCATACCCAACAGACTTACGCCTCAAACTCCGCCACCTCACCTCACTCCTCTTCTTCATCATTTTACACATTAGATTCTACCTCATCCCTACTCCTTCTCTAATTTATTCCTCCCTACATCACCTTCTTGTGTTTTCTCTTATAATACTCCTCCTCCTCATCTATCCACCTACCTCCTCACTCACATCTATCCCCACAAAAAAATGGCAGAGAATAGCTGTCCCTTTTGTCTCTCCAACAAAATTGAACTGGAAAGGGCACAGCAAGTAATACACAACATATCAATCACCAACCGATTTCTCACGGAACAGTTACTGTCGCTACAGGATTATTGCAGAAAACTTAACACCAAC